>CM040631.1:24400685-25000685 GCA_022818045.1 Neotoxoptera formosana | reverse complement strand
AATAATTATAATTGTTAATTACTCCACTAAAACGCAACATTTTTGAAAATCCTTTCTTATTGCACGGTGAAAATATGAGACGAACCTCTATTCTAAATTTCAAGTCCGTACGTTGAGTAGTTTTTGAGATACAGCGATCAGTGAGTGAGTGGTATTTGGATTTTAAAAGTATAGAAGATAAATACAATATTTATGTTATCGACGTTATCGTGTAACTAGTATTATCATGACGTCTAGAATCTAAAACAAAATAATCGCACACGAGTTCATTCAATAATGTACCTATGTTTAAAAATAGATTTAAATGTACAAGGTAAATCCACTGTTCTAAAAACAAATCATAAATACAGGTCTTAGATAGTGTTATTGATATAACTATCGAGTGTCTAGCGATAATAATATAATACAGTGTGTAATCGGTTGTTGGAAACACTCTATAACTTAACAAATATTAAAGATATTTGAATTCTGTTTGTTTGTGGTGCTTAACAAAGTTTGTTATAACTTATTAAAGTAATTAAACAATTTTTATGCCATTTCATTTCGCGCATGCGCATAACAACTTTTTTTTTTAAATGGCAACCCCACTATTTTTTGGTTAGTTATTTTTAATCTTATTTTTTCATGAATTTTAGTGGTAAAACCAACCTCCTATGTTAAAAATAGCTGAGTTATGGATATTTCAATGATTGATATTATTTTTTGACATTTTTGAATTATTCATAAATTTTATGGCTTAAATAATTAATCCTTTTAGCACCGCATTATATCTTCTAGTGATATTTTTAGTACCTACTTTTGGGAAGCATCCTCTTCCCCTAAAGCAACTAATTTTTTTAAATTAGGTGATTAAAAAAAAAAAAAAACAATGTTAATTAATTGTGTTTTTATTATTTCAAAATTACATTTATTCGTCATCTTATGAATTGTTCAAACTGCTCTCCATTATAATTTAAACACGCTTCTGTCCTCCGTAGAAATTCTTTATTTGTTGAAAATGAAATTTGCCCTTCAGTAAGTTGATTACATGCCACAATTATCTTTTGTTTCAAATCAATGAGATTAGTAGGTGGGTTTGCATGGACTACAGTTTTTAGATGTCCCCACAAAAAGTAATCTAGTGGTGTAAGATCTGGGGATCGAGGTGGCCACTTTATTATACCATTAGTTCCTATCCAACGATTTTCAAAATATTCATTTAAATAATTCTTCACGACATTTGCATTGTGTGCCGGGGCTCCATCTTGTTGCAAAATCAAATTGTTTCTTGTTGCAAGAGGAATGTCGTCTAGCATGATCGGTAGCTCATTCATTAGAAATTCTAAATACAGTCTTCCATTTAATGTACCGTCGTAGAAATAAGGTCCCAACAATTTACCTCCAATCAAACCACACCAAACATTTGTTCCCCAGATACATGGGGACATCTAAAAACTGTAGTCTATGCAAACCCACCTACTAATCTCATTGATTTGAAACAAAAAATAATTGTGGCATGTAATCAACTTACTGAAGGGCAAATTTCATTTTCAACAAATAAAGAATTTCTACGGAGGACAGAAGCGTGTTTAAATTATAATGGAGAGCAGTTTGAACAATTCATAAGATGACGAATAAATGTAATTTTGAAATAATAAAAACACAATTAATTAACATTGTTTTTTTTTTTTTGTAATCACCTAATTTAAAAAAATTAGTTGCTTTAGGGGAAGAGGATGCTTCCCAAAAGTAGGTACTAAAAATATCACTAGAAGATATCATGCGGTGCTAAAAGGATTAATTATTTAAGCCATAAAATTTATGAATAATTCAAAAATGTCAAAAAATAATATCAATCATTGAAATATCCATAACTCAGCTATTTTTTAACATAGGAGGAGGTTGGTTTTACCACTAAAATTCATGAAAAAATAAGATTAAAAATAACTAACCAAAAAATAGTGGGGTTGCCATTTAAAAAAAAAAAGTTGTTATGCGCATGCGCGAAATGAAATGGCATAAAAATTGTTTAATTACTTTAATAAGTTATAACAAACTTTGTTAAGCACCACAAACAAACAGAATTCAAATATCTTTAATATTTGTTAAGTTATAGAGTGTTTCCAACAACCGATTACACACTGTATATTATAATAATACCTTATAAACACAATATTATATACATTTTATTTTTATTAGATAATTATTCATTGTTTATATTGGTGTATTCGTTTTTATGATACCTACATTATATTTTTTGACATTGCGGGAAAAAATAAGGTTAATACTAAAATGTTTTTAGGCACATACTGACATACATTTACCCAAAAAATTTGGAGAGGCTATAAGAAATTCTGGGGGGGCTTCAGCCCCCCCCCCCCTAGTTACGCCTATTAGGGTTCCTAGTAATAACCAAATACTATACTCCACGGATAAAAAGAACAAAAATGACGAAACTAAGAAAATATGGATGTTTTCAAACACACCTCATTAGAAATCGTCTATATAATAAAAAACGCTTAAGAGTAATGATAAAATAGTATAATTTGTATTTGTACAAAGTCAATTTATTATTAATGTAATAATATTTATTGTTTTAAAAAAAAAATTGATGAATAACAAAGACTCTTACATATGCTGGTCACATTATTGGGATGTGTATAATCAGGATAATAATGTTGAATTGAAACCCAGTATTTTGAAAGTATGTCCTAAAATATCAAAAAATCATTTAGATTTAACAAGTTTAACAAAAATGAGGGTTAAATTAATGACACAAGTATGTACATTACATATTTCATGAACAATACAAAATATGTGTATTAACTTTAAACTATGATATAAATAGGTTTTCAGTAATTCTAATATTCTATGGTAGATGGGATTCATTATTATAGGGAAGTGCAACAAATAAAATTCTTAAAATTTAATAAATGTATTGAAGATTCGACACATTTTTTAAACAATGTATTCGATGTACTAAATCGAAAATTTTGTGCTGAAGGCTTAAGGCTGGGTAATAACGACTTTAAGGTGAAAAACTTTTGTCTATTTTTTGTTTCTATTTCTAACTAAATCTAAATATAAATGTTTAAAATAGAGGAGTTTAATTTAATTAAGGTTATAATTATAATTTCATTTAAAGGTTTTAAAAGAAGCAGAAAAATGGCTCAATGGTTGGGAGAGAGAAATGATATTTAACAATATTAAACCGGATGAGTGCTTAACAAAAAATACAACAGAAGGTTTATGTGTTACACTACGTTCAACGATTGAACTATCAGAATTTCTTTTAAAAGAATGTAACTTCAGTTTTGTTTTGACAGCCAAGATAAATCAAGATCCTTTAGAAGTTAGACTAATTGCAGTTTTTAGTACATTGATATATACATAAATATATTATTTATTTAATATTAAATATAGAACTAATTTAATAAGTAAATGCTTTATACTTTTACAGAAATTTTTTGGAATCATTCGTCAGGCAAATAGTCCGAATGATCATCCTACTACTCCGACATTTTTGCAGTTGTATCGCATGTTGTCAATTTATTGTATATTAAAACCACCAAAAGCAGGAAATTGTTCCAGAAATGAAATGGATACTCCTCGAATTTCGTTTAGCCCCGATTTCATCGTTTAGTCTATGAGATTATGTCAGGTCTGTTATCTAGGGGCCGAACGGCCCAGAGCCCACTATTTCTATGATAGTATCTCAAATCGTGGAATAGAGTACCACCGCCGTCATCTCACGACGACCGGCGATGACTGTCGGCCAATGACAGAACGCCTAATAAAGTCGAGCTCACATTCAGTCACACAGATATATAAAAATACTAGATAGACGACTCCCTATTCCTATAATGTAAAAATTATGAAGCCTACAAAATGGCCGAAATTGTCTTATTTAAGAGGTAAATGTTTACATTTTCACAACACTGATATAGGATATCATTGTTATCAATTTATTATTTATCATATGAATATCAGACTTTCTACGTTCACGATTTTTATAACTTTATAATTTTTGAAATACTATTTCCTAATGTATTTACATTGTTCAAAGTAATCATTTAGATTATTAGATTGAGAATATTCAAAATTTGTTGATTTTAAAAATAATGGTGGGTTAGTTTCTCCTTCAGAATGTGCGTTCAAAATAATTTATCAAGCTGAAACAATTTTTATTAATTTTAACTAATAACTTACAAACATTAAATATAAAAAATATTGATTTAAAAATAATAAACCTTTGTAACAATAAATTTGCACTTGACAATACTGTATTTAATTCACTTCAATGCGATAATGTTACATTATTAGATATACCACATAAAATGATTTTAATTTCATTGTTAGTTAAAAAATACTTAAGTATTCGACTCCATTCTTTTGGAAAAATGTTTTCAATAGAAATTCTAAATCCTGTGCCTAAAAAACAAAAATTAACAAAACAAATAATTTTTATGAATCAATAGTTGGTATATAATATTATTTTGTTTTAATTATTTTTATTATTATTAAACTAGGTGATATACCAGTTTTATTTTGTTTTAATTATTATTAGTATTATTATTATTAACAAGTTAATATACCAGTTGTTTTGTTTTGTTTCAAATATTGTTATTATTATTAACATGTTAATATACCAGTTGTTTTATTTTGTTGAATTATTTTTTTGTATTATTATTAAATTACCAGTTATTACCTTCAAATATCAATAAATATATTACATTTGATTGATTGTTTGAATTGCCAAAAATGTTTGATTGATACTTAAATATTCAAATATATTTACTTCATTATATCTTACTTTGAACAATGTAAATACATTAGGAAATAGTATTTCAAAAATTATAAAGTTATAAAAATCATGAACTTAGAAAGTCTGATATTCATATGATAAATAATAAATTGATAACAATGATATCCTATATCACTGTTGTGAAAATGTAAACATTTACCTCTTAGATAAGAGAATTTCGGCCATTTTGTGGGCTTCAAAAATCAAAATCATTTCCAAGTCGGCTATCTAGTATTTTTATATATCTGTGGGCTCACAAAAAGTGAGCGCTGAATACAGTGATCCCAACGGCCGTTTTACATCAGTGATAACCAAAACGATTTGGCGCGTTTTTTTAAATGTTTGATATACGTATTTTATTATATCACCATTCAACATACATATTAAAATTTGTTATATTTTTACAAATGTTATGATTAAGAAAAATAAATTACAGTTACTATTTTAAATATATATCTTAAAAAATTATAACTAATATTAAACATCATATAATTGTTATAAAAAAATGTAACTATAATTTATAAACGTAAAAAAAAATTAAGTACATACATTTTACAGTTAAAATTCATCTTCATCATCATCATCCTCATTAGTACTGCTTTCAAAAGGTAGAATTGTTAAAATAATGGGCTCTAAAATAACTTCTCTATGCATTTCTTTTTGGTAATCTTCTTCTTGTATTTTTTCAGTATGACGAACGCAGTTAATCCAATTTTCTTTTGTCACTGAATAGATTAGTTTTTCTACATCAGCTTTCTTAAATGTTGTATTTTTGGTTGCCACATAGCGCTTAACTTATGTCCAAATCATTTTTATGGGATTGTATTGGCAATGGTAGCCGGTAGGGTGGCAACCGTACAACTTCGTGTCCCATTTTAAGAGCCAATTCATCCAGCTCGTATTTTTTCTCAGTCGGTATTAATAATTTCATTCGTTCACGAAGCTTAGCAACAGTCTCAAGACTGGAAAAGTTAATATTTTTTTCCGTCAACCATTCTTGAATATCGGATTTTCGGGCATTGCTTTTTGGAAAATTGTCCACTAACATCGAGTGGTATGCAGCATTATCCATCACGATTACACAAGCTTCTTGAAGAGACTGCAACATTTATATAAACCACGATTTAAAAACTTCCGCATTCATTTGACTATAGTAATCTGAAATCTCCTGTATTGCCTGATTTGCCCCGAAAAATCATTTTTGCCCCTTCTATAAATCCTTATGATTTTGAACCTGTATGACAAACAATGAGCCGACCTCCCTTACCGGTAGGTACCTTAAAACCTTCAGTGTTTTCTTCATTTTGCCATATCTGATTTCTAGAGTGGTTTTGATTCACCCAAGTCTCATCTAAATATACGACTGGACGGGGATCGTTATTTTACGAAGTGTACACATAGTACTCAAAAATGTACACCGTAAGGCAACAATATCGTTTCTCTCTATTAAAAATTTTCGTCCGTCGTTGCTTTTTTTGTACGAAAATTTAAATTTTATTAACAATCTTTTCATTGAAGCAAGACTACCATTATTATTACATTTTTCTTGAACAGCATTAAAAATTTTTTTTGATGTAGGATATTCACCTCTTTCGTAAAATTCATTCACGGTTCTTCGTATTACCTCATTATCGAAATCGTCTAGTTCTGTTGCATACCTTTTACATTTATACGTTTTTCGAGGTGAAGTAAATGATGGGCCTGGTTGCGGCGAATCCGGATTATTGTCGGTGGAAGATCTTTCTGCACAAACTCTTCTTATGGTCATAATAGACACACCACAAGCGTCGGCAGTTATTTTTTGTGTCTGTTTAAAATGTTTTTTTAAAACCTCATCGTTCGAATTAGCCAGATCTTTGAAATAATTATACACATGAAAAATAACTTTTTTGGTTTGACTACGTGTATCATTAATTTTAAAAGCCATTTTAATGTTTAAGAATTCAAAAACAAAATTAATTTAACAAAATATACGTTTATAAATTGAAACGCTTTAAATCAAAACACACTATTACAAATTTCACTGTTCACTCATAACAATTTTTTATTTTTTATTTTTTATATAAACTTATACATTTTTTAACAATAATGAATAAGTGTAACAGAAAATCATAAAAATTATTTTAATTAATAAAAAATTAACAATTATTAAAAATATCTGAAGCATAATACAAACAGGTTTGAATACAATTTTATTTAGATAATATTTTATTCGGATAATTTTCAGTAATTTTATCTTAATTAACATATGATTGGTATTTTGGTAATTAAAACAATCACGTATTAAAAAATAATAGTTAGCATTGTAAATCTTCTTTTATCTGAAATAAATATAAAAATACTATAAATAAATCAAATATAGAACTAGCTAAAGAAGAAACTAAAGAGTATAAGAAATTCGAATATATTTGTACTTTGTATTAGCTTTATGTTTAAGAAGGTGGTAAGCAGTGCCGGATTAACCACTAGGCACGGTAGGCACGTGCCTACAGGCGCCGCTTTCGAGGGGCGCCAAAATTTAATACATTTATTGCAATTAGAACAATTCTAAAAAAAAATTTTTTGTTGTATAATTTTATATTAAAAAAAATATATACTATAATAATTAAAATGAAAAATGAAATGTAATTTTAATGATTATATTTTATTAAAAAAAACAATGTCTCCCGGAATCCTCTCCCAAATTTGAATACTGTGTTTACTGATGATAATGTTAAATAAATATAATATTATCTAGTATATTGTATATATTATTAATTTTATAATCCTATGAACTTACGAATAATTAAAATATTACGTTAGGTACATAATGTTTACTTTTACTTTCAAAGACCTGGGTAGGGGGGGGAGGGCGCCAGAAAAATGTTTGCCTGCAGGCGCAAAATATCTTAATCCTGCACTGGGGGTAAGTATGATTGATAATTTTCGAGATTTTAATAAATGTTGTCAAAATTCGAACTTCAAATACTTTTAAAAAAAATGTGCCTATATATTTTTAATACTTTACAATTGCTATTGTCACAATATATCAGGAGCCTTGTATTACATTTTCAAGCTTTTTCGCCCAACAAATAAAATTTTATAGGTATTTATATAAAAAAAAATTAAAAAAATTGAAAACTGACAATGTCCGTAAACAGCTCAAAAAGAGTCAAATAGTTTTGAAAATTGTATGGTGTATAGAAAATGCTAATATAAAAATTCAGTGAAATTTTCAAGTATCTACGGTCATTTGTTTAAGAGTTGCACCAAAAACCAAAATCTATTTTTCAAAAACAGATTTTGTGTAAAAATTCCTGTTTTTCCTTAATTTTTCAATTGTTTTCAAGGCGCATTTGATAACTACTTGAAAATGTTTACTTTTGACCACCCAAAGTACCAACTGGATTCACTTTCCTATCAGAAAAGATACTATTGAAGAAAATCCAAGAATTTTTACTGTCCTAAAAGGTGATGACAGACATAAAATTTTTTTTTTTTAAAACACACATCATTGTAAAATCAATACATTCATTGCTTCGCTCGGAATCTAAAATAACTATTATATTTTTATTCGAATAATTATAAAAAAAAAAGCATTCGAATTATCTAGATAATATTTTGCAAAACTGATTACAAGGATGTACTAAAAAATCGGCCGTTTTTAGATGTTTTTTTAGCTAACATTTCTTTAAAAAGTACTCAATTACGTATTTTTAATATATTTTCTAAGGTTAGGTTATTCGTATAAGCATCCCGAATACAAAATACAAGTATTTTTCACAAGACTATAGCACATGTATAGCCTAACATTGTATTATAATGGCCCTTTCAATAGACATGCGCGACGGGTATGCTGTAAAGCAGCTGCTCACCACACACCTATTCAAGAAATTGACCTTGAGGCAATACATTTTTGTGTACGCGCCATAAAATGCCATATTTGCTTTGGTGTACATTTTTTTGTCCATTTAGACATGAGGGTGTTGATTTTAAATAGGATTATAAATCGTATGGACTACCATGTTTGCATTTTCATTTTCTTGTGAACGTGTATTATAACTAATATTTCTAATAATTTACTTTTTTGAGAATTTCGATTAGAAAATAATTGAACTGATGAATATTCTTTTCTTTTTACAATTTGGAAACATACAAAAAAAAGACAATATAAAAACTACAAAATGTCCGTGTACAATAGAATGAATGTACAGTTTGCACATGGTAGTAAACGAGTTAAGTTATTGTCATTTAATTTTGAAACAAATAAATTATAAAAAACGTACATTTGAGCGTTTATTTTACATATTAGGAACTGCAATGCATTTTTTTAAACTAGTCAATTAGGTGACAAATGTCATCCGGAAAAAATTCTTTAAAAAATGCACTGTTAGGAAGTACTACTTTAATGCTATTATACATAAAGATAAAACCAAAATATATTTACCTTTTCTTTTGGATTTGACTTTCTTGGTGAAGGGTGATCATCCTGTTGTTCAAGTTGGTCTATGATGAACAAAAAACGCATAGATGCAAAATATAAAATGGTAAAAAAACTCGAGTCGTATGCGTGTCACGTGTTGTACGGTAGGAGCATGAGACAAGAGTCAACAAGTTATACGTATTACATTATAGTCGACGCTATTTGGCGCTTATTTTTTTTTTACAGTGTTCACTACGATCTGACGCCGGGAGCGCGCTCGTCGTGACGGAGTTGCTTCGGTAGGAGCATGGACAACAACTGGTGGGAGGTGCGCGCCGCCGAACAAAAACCGGTCGTGCTTGCGGTATGTTCTCTTTTGAAATGAAGTATAATGTTAAGAGGACGTCACACCCGCATGTGTTGTCTCCGTCTTACAAACATGTAACATACAAAATTTACGCTCAGCAGTTCACGTTTTATGCCGTTAGTTTAAAAATTAGAGTGAATCGACCTATTATAAAAGTTGATGGTAAGAACTTTATCTGTGTTTTGTTGGAAATCTTTTTACTATAATTCAGTTTTTAAGTGAGTTATGAGCATTTTTAATTTACATTTATTATACACACATAATACTCACTTAAAAACTGAATTATAGTAAAAAGATTTCCAACAAAACACAGATAAAGTTTTTACCATCAACTTTTATAATAGGTTAATTCACTCTAATTTTTAAGCTAACGGCATAAAACGTGAACTGCTGAGCGTAAATTTGGTATGTTACACGTTTGTAAGACGGAGACAACACATGCGGGTGTGGCGTCCTCTTAAACCATGACGTGTATTTCATTCTTCACTAGAGTCCGCGACTTGAAAAGTGGCCTCTGCCCGTCACGAACCTAGCGGCCGTTTTGCCACAGTGGTCATTAACGTAATTAAACTAATTGCCGCGTTTTTTTTAATTAAAAATTAATTTACTGAAAATACTTTAAAGTGAATAGTGTCAATTTTTATTATTTTATTTGCCATATTCAACGAAGTGGTCATCCCCATAATAATAAACATATATTTTTTAAAAACCAGTGTCTAATTTTATTAAAATGTATAGAGTATTTAGTATCGAGTATCTAGTATCGCGATACTCCAAATCCAAGTATCGAGTATCTAGTATCTCGATACTGCTTTTTGAGTATCTTCCCCAACCCTGCTTGTTATACAGTGCTTTAACTTTTCAAATGCTTGTTCTTGTTCAGTTTTCCATTTGAATGATACACTATCTTTTAAAATTTCTGTCAGTGGTCTGGCTATCTAGGTGTATCATGGTATGAATCAACGAACAAATCCAGTCAGTCACAGATAACGTCGCACTTCATGTTGGTTAACTGGTTGCTTCATGTCTCGGATAGCTGATGATGTTTTGTCCATTCTTGGTTTTATCCCATCAGCTGATATCTTATATCATAGATAGGTGACTTCTTCATAACCGAAATAACCTATCTTCCTAACCATCGAATACTATTCGTAACCCAAGTCCCATATCTTCAAAGTTTTTGGCAGGGATTGGGATATCATCTAAATACCACATTACAACTTTTCGCTGTAAATATTGCATGACTCCTTGCATTAGTCGTGAAAACCCATAAGGTGCATTTACTAACCAAAATACCATACGCTCAAATGGTCCGGTCTCACTTGGTGTAATGAAACTTGTTTTGGCTTTTGCTTCTTCCGTTAAAGGCACTTGCAAATAACCTGAGGCCAGGTCCAATGTCCAAAAGAGTTTCGCGTCACTCATAACTTCTAAATGATCATCCCTATGTGGTGTCGGAAATAACTTACTTATAGTATACGAGTTTAATTTTCTATAGTCAACTACTAATCTCGGTTCACAATTTTTCGCGAAAATTTTATTTCCGTTTATTGCAACAAAGAGTTAGATATTTGTCAAAAAATCGATTCTGCACGTGCTAATCAAATTGCAGAAAATAAAAAAAAATTAATACCGGTTATTCAAACTATTATTTTGTGTGGCCGTCAAGAATGGTAAACGGAAAATTAGTACGGTTAGTGTGTTTTGAACAAAGAATTGGCCCTTCGTGGTACATCTGACGCTAGGCCACTCACACTAGATGAGCGAATTCACAATGATGGTACTTTTAGAGCTCTTATGTGAATGCGAATGAACTTCGGTGTTAAAATGATGACCGATCGCATTGAAAACGGTGCAATTAAAGCTATGTATATAAGTCCTACCATATAAAATAATTTAATCACTATCGTCGGAAAAATAATACAAGATCGTTTAGTAAATAGAATTAATAGGGCAAAATCATTTTCAATTTTAGTATACGAGACAACTGATGTATCGCGAATCGAACAAATGTCATTTTGTGTTCGATACGTCGATGAGGATCCTGAACATCAATTCATTTTACGTGAAGATTTTTTAAAATTTGTGTCAGTAGAAAATACTACTGGCAAAAATATAGCCAATGTTATTTTAGAAACTATTAAATGCCATGGTATAGATTCGAAGTATATGGTAGGGCAAGGATATGACGAGGCGGCATCAATGAGCGGTAATTTTAACGGAGTGCAAGCAATTATTCGAAAAGTACATCCAACAGCACTTTATGTACACTGCAGTGCTCATTCTTTAAATTTAGCCCTCTCTCATTCGTGTAGTATTCAACATATTCGTAACTGTATTGGTACCATTAAATCGGTAGGAAATTATTTGTATTTTAATAAAATAATTATTTATTTTAATACTAATTAATTGTATTAAAGCATCTGCAATGCGAACAGAATTATTAAATATATATATTAAAGAACAGTTTCCTGAATCTAAATGGACCAAACTTACATCAATGTGTGAGACACGCTGGGTGGAAAATCACGACGGACTTATACGATTTACAGAAATTTATAAAGCAATTGTAAATACACTAGATGACTTACAGTTAAAACGTGATATTGAAACGTCATCAAAAGCTTTACAATTGGGAAAAACTATTATAACCAGCGACTTTGTTTAAGCAAGGTTTAATAATCACAAAAAACAAATTTCTTCACTGCACAAGTTATTACCAAAAATATGCAACAAATTTGAAATAGATGCAAATGACTTCGAAATATATTCTGAATTTCTGGATATAGAAGTACTGCCAACAGAAATTCAACTTTGGAAAAGAAAATAGTCCAACAAACCAGAAAAAGACCAACCAAATTCAGCTATTGAAGCATATATTAAATGTAATTATGAATATTTTCCAAGCATATTTTCTTTTGAAGCTATTAGCTATACATTGCCAGTCTCGACTTCTACGCCAGAACGTACATTTTCAACCATGAAAAGATTAAAAAACTATTTACGCAACTCATCAGGCCAAGAACAACTTACAGGTTTAGCTCTTTTTAGTGTTCATAGGCAAATTCATATCGATCCGGCTGAAGTTATTGATCGTTTCGCCAAAGAAAAAAACCGACAAATAGATTTTGTGCTATAAAATATTTTTTAAATTAATAATTGTATATAATATAAATTTACTTTAAAATAATTATGATGCATTAACATAGTAAAATGTGATTTTTTTTTTGTTTAAAATAAGTGTTAGTTTTTTTTTAATTACTTAAAATGAAAATATTATTTTATTTAACCCCCCCCCCCTCCAGAAAATGTGTTCCAGCTACGGCCCTGACTTGCTCTATGCCTCTATATGGTCTGCTTACAACTGGTAATTTATTGTCAACTATGTCCATAATTAATGTGTTTGTACATCCTAGTTCGAATATATTGAATGCAAAATACAGACGATATTCGTTCATCAAGTTTACTAATTTGGTTACTTCGTTCTTGGTGAATGACTGGTTGTGTCTTACCATACTAACTATAATCGGTTCCTTCTCACATTCAATTAACATCACTTCGACGCTTGTAGGATGTCCAGTTATTGTCTCATTTGGTTCTTCGTTATATGGTAGTGGTTTATTGTAATCAAAAATCAACTGATTAGATGTCTTGATAAAAGATACATTTTCTTTATTGATGAAAGTGCATCCTATGATCATATCATAGTTTTGAATATGTTTGTCAACAACTAATATATCTACTGGTTCCTTCACGGAGTCTATCCTCAACCAAGCCTTCGTATCACCGTCTCCAATTATTACACAAAGGGTGTTACCATACACGTTCAGATTAACCGTTCGTGGTTTTATCGTCAATCCGTATTTTTCTGCTAGAATTCGCTTGATGATGGAGAGTGCACTCTACATGTCTACTAAGCCTTGAATTTCTTCGGGATCATAATTTATTTGAACCTGCTTTATATAATATACAGTGTTCTGTTTATTGTGTTGTTATTGATCAAAGTAATGTCTGTCGTAGCTGCTTGACAATACTTGGTGGTATGTCCCTCTGTTCTGCACTTCGAGCATTATAGACTGTAGTGGTATTTATACTCTATTCCAAATAAGAGTATACCGCTCGGCTGACCAAAATTCGTTTTGTTCAAGCATTCCGACCACAAAACGGGCACCAACGCTCGAGGTGGTGTCGGCCGTCACGAAACTTTAGCTGTCCAGCAGTACCGCCGCTAACAACAAACGACGACCGTTTATTACTGTCGGCCAATTACAAAATGCCTAGCCGTCGCCAGGGGGTCAGACAACGATCGGCGGTTCAGTCTGCGGCGTGCACGAAAGCGGTATACTCTTATTTGGAATAGAGTATATGAACTGTAAAATCACGTGTTAAATGTCTTATAAATGGACAATTGTACCACTTAGGCCCCACAAACGTATTCTTACTCATATTTTGTTCTTTTTTGAAACTAGAACTAGCATATGATATTTGTTCCGGAATACTAGATTTTGGTCCTTTTCTCCCACCTTTACCAACCGTTTGAGTAACATTTTGTTTTCCATGTGTACTCACTGCACAATAACGTTCGCTTCGGTTAGAATGCACTTCTGAATTTATCTCGAACAACAAATTCCTCGAAATTAGCGTATCCTCCCGTTCTTGTAAGTAGCGTCATAGAGGGTGGAAGTTCATTAACACCAACGTTGAATTAATTGTTGTCTGTATTTTCTAAATATCGATTTCGAAGAAGATTATGACGACAGCAGGCCGTTAACGCTAAATAATCTAGCGATTCTGTTTTCAAAGAAATAGGCATATAAAAAACTCTTAATACTTGACATAGGATACCAAAACTATTTTCAGTGGTTCTTCTGGCTCGATATAATCTATTATTAAAATATTATTTTCATAGTCTTATCGCTATTCAGTTCGAAAATACGGCCGCATCATGTGCAGGGTTACAGTCGAAATGCCTCATCGCTAATATGAATGTACGGTAATGTTTCATTTGAATTTGGCAATTTCTAAGACCAGGGGCAGAGTGGCCGGTCTGGAAACGTGAATTTTCCAGATGGCCTTTACTATATTATGGCCTGGTGACCTGGTTATTTGCATGTTAGATTTTATTTACGAAATTAGTAAATGCGTCAACAATTTGTTGTCAAAAAACTATGAAATTATTGTATTATATTATTAATGCCCCCGGTACCGCCTATTCATCAAGCAGCAAATTATGGGCAACCTTATTCACATATTGTTATTAGTGTGAGAGAACCTTCTACTATTCGTAGATGAACGACGTGAACGCACTCGTAGGTACATGTCATAGAACTAACAAATAATAAATTATTAGTTGCCCATTTCGACAGATGTAAATGACTAACGAGAATATGGATAACTCACTGTCAATTGAATATTTTCAGATAATTTTTTTTAATTTATAAACGACAATATTCTACAGGCCGCATTAAACTCAGTTTTTTTTATTTTATTTTAAATAATAATAAAAAAAATGTATTTGTAAAATAAGCTTAGAGTTTTTTTTAAAGATATATTTAAAAGTTTGAGATTAAAATATTATAAAACTAAGATCGATGCGGACTGTAAAATATTTCCCTCTATCAGTTAAAAAAAAAATCAAATTTGATTGATTCTACGGATCATTATTCCCTTAAAGTGTGTTTTTGAAGACAAAATGGTATTGGCGCCGGGAGCCTTAAGTTAAAGTGAAATCAACAACAAACTATCTAAAGTTGGTTATTAGTCAAATGTTACATTACAAAAATAATTCACTAGAATATTTACATTATATTTCGAATTAAAACTATTGATTTTCTAGTTAATTAACCTATTATTATAAAAGGTGCCTACCTAATTCATGATTGCTGATAAAATTCTGTTTTTTACAGGTAAGACAATATATTATATTGGTATAAGACAAGCGATATTATAAAATGTATTTCTTGGGGATTCGATACCCATTGGTTTTAAGGAGTTGAATATAGGCAATTGCAATAGCGTGTGCGTGTGTGTAATAAACGATGTCTATAGGCGCAAATAGTGTACAAAACTTAAGCATACTGCTTTTAAATTATCAAAAAAAATTTTCCTCACTGCGCTCCGACATGACTTACTAATAAACATACACATATAAGTAGGTACAATGGTTCATATATATATATATATAAATATATTACACATCATCAAAAATCGAATTCACATAATAATATAGTATATTAACATATTATGGTTTTTTTAACATACATTTTTTTACAGAAAATAATAAACTTTACAATTAAACAAAAAAACGTTACAAATTAAAACGGACTGTGCATAAGATATTCCCGATACTTGGAATTAACACCAAAATGCATTTAAGATAAATTCATACAAATAAGGAATAAATAATATACTCAGAAATAAATCGTGACGCCGGTTTGATATCATATAGTACTAAAGCACAAATATTTAGGTTTTTGCATATTTTTATTGGCTTTATGCAGCTCTATGAGGATGAGAAATGTGGACGATTTATCCATCACAGAGTTCGTAGGAAAAAATATATTTTGCATATAAAAGCATATTTTGGAAATTAGAGAATATTTGGCCTATTTTACATATTTTAGAATGTATTCTATTATTGTTCATAAAACATCATGTATATTGTTAATTTCTCGATTTGTGAATTTTTCTAGCAACAATATTTTCTAGGAAAATAAATAAATAATTTCATATGGGAATTGATTTGGGAATCAAGCACAGGAAAGTTTTTAGGAAATATTGAATTTGGTGATGGATCAGAAAATTCAGAATTGGCTACTGAAGCATTGGTTTTTCTTGTTGTTAGTTTAACAAAACGTTTTAAATGTCCTATAGCTTATTTTTTTGTAAACAAAATGAACAGTAGTGTTTTAAGTACACTAATTACTTCAGCTATTTCAAAGCTTTATGACATCGGCATACGTATATGGAGGGTTACTTGCGATGGGGCATCATCAAATGTACAGTGTTTTAAAAAGTTGGGGTGCAATTTTAATGTCAATGAAAATGATTTTAATTGTAAATTTACTGTTGGTGGTAAGTTAGAATGTAATGCTATGTTTGATGCATGCCATATGTTAAAGCTAGTTAGAAACTCTTTGGCTGATAAAAAGCTCTTTAAACATAGTGATCATGATGGCACTGTACAGTGGAAATTTATAATTGCTTTAAATAATTTTCAAAATGATATTGGGTTAAAATTTGCAAACAAATTAACATCACAGCATGTATATTACAGAAACAGCATCATGAAAGTAAAATTAGCAGCGCAGTCCTTAAGCAGTGGTGTGGCAGATGCGATTTAATATCTACAACAAAAAGGTGAAAAATCATTTCAAAAAAGTGAATCAACTATTTACTTTATTAGACAGATTGACAGGCTTTTTGATATATTAAATTCTAGAATCCCCTTTGCAAACGGGTACAAAAGTCCAATTAATGCTAATAACATACAGTCTATAAAGTTAGTTTTTAATAATACTATTGATTATTTAAAAACATTAAGGATTGAAGAATCCCCTGTGTATTTTAGTGGTAGGAAAATGTTTATCATAGGATTTATTGTGAACATGAAAAGTACATTGGAAACGTCTTATAAACTATTGTATAAAAATCAGAATCCATTAAAATTTATTCTCACATATAAAGTCTCTCAAGATCATTTAGAGCTTTTTTTTGCTTGTGTGCGTTCTAGAGGTGGTTGTAACAATAATCCTAATTGTATTCAGTTTAAACATACTTTGAGACAGCTATTATTTACAAGGAATATTACTGTTAATAGTGGTAACTGCTGTGATTTTGATGCACTTGAAGATGACATTTTAGAATTTCGCTCTGAAAAAAGAAGTATGATGAGTGTACAGGAAGAAACAACATTTGATGATGATGAAAGTGAAATTCAAACTTATTTAGATCAACTTAATAATTTACAGTTAGGAGAATACGTTAATGATATTTTAGATTATATTTCAGGATATGTAATTCGAAGCATGGTAAAAAAAATATCTTGTATTTTTTGTATTAAAGCTTTAACAAACCATCAATCTGATCACACTTATGCAAACAGTTTAACATTTACTTCTTCTGTTAATAGAGGCAAACTGTTTATATTGTTTCAAAGGCCATTTTTTAATTGTTCAACATCTAGAAAAAGCATTTCAAATTATTGTTGTGAAAGAAAAAGAGTCACATAAAAATGTATCCTTAAATATTTTTGAGTGTGCTAAGAAAAGTATTCTAGCTAAAAGTAATAATTTCTTTTTTACTAGATTCCATCCAATCAATGTTCATCTTGGTGCTCCTAGTCATGAATATACGTTATTTAAAGCAATTAGTAAAATTTTATTAATATAAGAATGCGTCACTATCAAAAAGAATACAATATTCATGAAGTACAAAAAAATAAATCATTAAGGGTTAAGCTTTCCAAATTAATATTATTTAAAAATGTATAAATATTTTTGAGCACAAGTAAATTTATGTACTAATTAATGTTTTTCTATAAATTAACTATACAAGTTGTATGTACCTACCTAAACCTAACCGTATTTAAAATGTTACACTATTATATTGTTATTAATTAAAATGTTGTTCAGAGTTCTTATTTTTATTTTTGGCAAATACAAGTTTGAAGTACACATAAAAACAAAAATTTTGATATCAAAGTTAACGTAATACGACCATTTATTCCAGAGTTATGTCAAGTTAAAAATCTTAAAATGTGTAGTCTTTCAATGTTATTGGTATGGAAGTTCAATTTCTTGCCATACAGGAGTAGGGGTAACGAAAAATACGTCTGCCCGTTTTTCGCAACAAACGAGTATAGGCGAGTACGCGCTCCAGTATATTCTTATCTATCTCAGTGAGATTAAAATATTAAATTATATATTGTGATAAGAATTATAGCTGATAAGCTTAATCATGAGTTCGAACCATAAACCTTACACTAAGTATAAGGTCTATGGTTCGAACCTCAAATCGTCCGGTATTATGTTTTACGCACCTTATCACCATAGTGTGTTCAGTATTATTGCAGAACAATATAGAAGCGAGTAAGCCGTAAGCGACACTCTGCTTGGTAGCCGATAGCTGAAGGTTTGGCGTTGATGTTGTATTCAAATACCTGGGTTAAGTGTGTTGTTAGAAACGATTTTTTATACAATAAACGATTACCTGGTTCGTTGTTTATGTACGAATTAAACCTATAACTTATAATTGTTCGCTTATACAGTTTCACGTATAAAAATGATTTCAACTATTTTAAAACATTACATACAAGCAAAAATGAAAAAAAAAACATTTTTGAAAATATATAATAATATAATTTATTATTATTATGGTATCAATAATTGAAAAATATGATATGGGCCGTCAGCTGATTCTGATATATATCAAAATGTCAGCCCCCATGAATTCAAGGCCATGATAACCCATTCCAACTCTTTAAATTTAAATTTGGACATACATTTTTCAATATTTTCAGAAAATATCCTTAAATAATTAGAAACTTATAGAAATATTGACATTTTTATAACATTTAAAAACTAACTACATTTTCTAAACCTTTAAGGGTATTCGACCCACCTGTGTTTTCGACTTAAATAGACATATCTTTTGCCAATTGTACCGACTGTTTCGGTAATCGGATACAAATTTCAAAAACATATTTGATTTCGTCATGAAGTTTACATGAAAATGACTTTTTCACTTTTTTGAAATTGATTATTTAAACTCTTTAAAATTGTATGCATTTTCAATTATTAATAATATTGAACTCTATAAAAATTAATTAAAAAATGTAAGGAAATCATTTTCAAGTCAACTTCATGACAAAGTCAAATATGTTTTTGAAATTTGTCTCCGATTACTGAAAAAGTCTGTACAATTGGCAAAAGATTGATACTTTTGGACAAAAAAAAATATTAAATCATGTTCGTCAAGCTCGCGGTGGTGTGTAATTGACTTGTGCCTGCGCTTGCGGAAAGTGTCCCGTTTCATCAAATCCACTGACACTGTAATGTTAATAGACACTATTTTTCTGTGCTTTAGCCTACAGACATAGGCACAAATAGAGGGGGCTGGGGCCCGAAAACTAATGATTTTATTTTACTACATAGAACATTGGGAAGAATAATCACTTTTCACACATCACGAATGATTCGATAATGTGCAGCATTGATAAGAATCGGTTGGTGGACTCATTGTTCTGTCATAGAATAGAGTAATAGACTATAGTACTATTTATAGTAATAGAGTAATACATAATAATTAGCAAATATTATTTGAATATTGTGTATTTCTTATTTTAATAACATTTAAATTTTTTCGTTCGTAAATTCAATTCATAAATATGCCAAACTATAGTTGTGTGCGAGAACTTCATACCGTATCCAAAACAATTTTTAATACCACAAAACGGGGATATGAAGAAAAAGTGGGAAGAAGCCTTGGGGTTTACTATTAAAAAAAGTTACCATATTTGTGCTACCCATTTTGAAGACTCTGATATCATCAGTAAATGGGAGTCCTGTCAAGAGTCTAATAAGTATAATATGGTAAACTAATTATTAACATTAAAATTTTCAATTTTCATCAGTCATCAAAATTACAATATTATACGTCAGTACGGTGAGTCACACTGCATATGGTATACGCTACAGTGCTACATAGTATACGGTGTCACGGTAGACAGCTGACAGCGCTAGCAGTCCCGAGGTTTTTGATAAGAACATTGCACAGTCAAAAATTATCATCGTCTGCAACCATGCATATCTTTAGCTGTGATTACAAATTTAAAAATACAATGTTAAAAATGAATACCAAGTTGTTATTGGTCTCCACCCAAATCAGTGTGACATTGGCACCAAAGCAAAACTATTTGACATACAATATAATTATTGTATCTCAAACAAGGCAATATTTCTTGTTTTTTAAGCATAATAATTAATAATTAGGGGTTCATTCATTAATATTTCACGACAGTCAGTAGGTCAGTACATTGATAATATAAGAATTTTTATATTATCAATTGGTCAGTAGAACGGAAATCCTAAACAAAACACAAATCTACAAATTATTTTGTAGTTGATAATTTATAAAAATGTTATTTTTAATTTCGAAGATCTGTAAATTCTTAATCTAGTAGAACTTACAAGCTTTACTGTTATATAGTTATATAATATATGGGTAATTTATTTATAAAAGTATAATACAGTCCGAAACTCCGAACCCTAATTAAATCATTCTAGGATATGTGTATTTAATTAATAACGATAATTACTTAAAACTAGAAATAAGACTTACGACTACATTACTATTTATTTTATACGTATTTTAGAACAGATAATTTATAGTCCAAAACTTTAAAAGTGTATATTTGTTCGTCAAATGCCACGAAAAGTATCTATTAATATATATATAAATAAAAAATGATAAAATGATGTAATTATTTTTTTCTTTAAATCGACACATTCGGCTCAAATGTATAAAACAATAACAATAAATAATAAATAAATCAAAAAATGGAAAACGTATATTATTTTTATACAGGGTGATCCATTTAATGTAGGACACTCATTTTTTCAAAAAGTATTTACGTTTTTGGAAATATTTTTGTTACATGGTATGAAGTCGTTACAAAACAATATTTTTCAAAAAAAAATATTTAAAAAAATTAAAAAACTTAAAAAATATTTAAAAAAATAATGCTGTCCGTGGCATAAACAAAGATAAATAATATTTAACATTTATATAATATTTTATGCTCGGATATGGACTAACCATAGAGAGAAGTTTTTAAGATGACATGGTTAGAAAAAAAAACTTACAAGTTACACCTTGCTCCATCAATACCGTTTTTGGCGTGATGGAGAGTGAGTGAAAGAGAAAATTAACAACAAAGATAAGAACATTTTTAGAAAAAGATTGCATGCATATTGCATATAGACTATCATATGCATAACTAATGCTTTCTCTATCTAACCATGTTGGCACTTACTGGGAATCCTTTGGTAAATGGTGGTGTAGGGGGACACAAAGTAGATAAATTATAAATATGACTATTAAAATGATGTATAACCATGATTATATAACTATAGTATACGTTACTTTAAAACATAAACTTTAAACTTAATACATTTAAAACGGTTTTCAATACTCAGCTGCAGCCTGCAGCCGGGTTACTTTGTTAAGAACTTAATCTATAAATACATTTTAAAAAAACCCTTACAAATATTAGATCCTACATTTTTCTTGTACGATAATGTGGTGGGTCATGGCAAATCGTACGTCCACGATTTAAGTAATCGTACGAATCACAGATGGTGTAAATTATGGTGCGGTTGGCAACGATAGTAGTTGTTCGCAAAAATAAGAAAATAAATTGTCGGTCAGCGCTCGACGCAAAATAAAAACTGCGAGTTGTCCGGGACGTGTAAATGATTAGAAAAAAAAAACCCGTAATCCCCGCAAATCTTCGACACACTTGTCAGGCAAAGTAATAGAAATTATAATATGTTAACTGTTAAGGCATACCATGCGGTTTGTACGTCGATCGGTTCGGAAATCGAAAACATTCCGCACCAATAGAAGAGGGGAGCACTGAGACAAAGCTCGCCATTGGCTGGGCGTGTATGTAAACAAGTGAGGCACCATCGATCGAGTTTTCGTCATGTGACCTTTGATTTCATTTGTCCGAAAAATACCAACAAGATGTTTGTTTATTATTATTTTTTTCAAGCGTTTCTCCCCTCTATACGACACACATTATTAAGGCTCTATATATAATTATATTTGTCTATAGTGCCCTAACATTATCAATATTATTATTATTTTTGCTTTCGTCTCACGGCCAATGCGGAGCTAGTTACTGTGCGCTGCCGATGTAAACACGGGCCAACGGGTTTCTCGCACACGCCACCAACAATTATTATCGTCGTAATCTTCTGCCCGCGCGCTAAATACTGAAGTAAATAGTAATAATAACAATAAAAATAATATTGTTGACGATCGTGTAATATTTTTGTTTTTTTTTCACTGTTAATCGTTCATACAGTAGTTGAGTAATACACTAACACAGTGTTCGTCGCCGCGTACGATTTCATCGATTCCGAGACTCTGTGCCCAACAAGTGGGCATCGCCGTGGACAATTATAATATTTTTGTTCGTGGTCGTCGGTACTCGGCGTCTGTGTGCCGTTTTTAGTATTATTGTTTCGAAACCCGAAACCCAGTGCCTGAAAACGAGAATTCGCGAGTCCGATTATAAATTCCGCGGGGGGGCCACCTGTGCTCGCCACTGTCACGCCGCGCCGTTGAAAGTCATGGCCGCGCGCGTTTCTTTGTCGTCCGCCTGTCGTCGTCATCGCGTCGAATCGTCATTGCCAAAGGAGGACCCACTACCGCTCAGAGCGCCGTGCGCCGCCGCCACCGCCGCCGTTGCGGTCCCGCTGCTGCTGGACGTGGTCGTCCGTTGCATGTCGACAAAAGGTAAATATAAACAAAGAATATTATTATTGTTCTGTAATAACCATTATCCATCCTCGTGGCCTCTTATCATAATCGCGTGTCCTTGATAACCCCGCAATAGCCCCGATTCGCACACGCACACGCACGCGTACCGTCCTCGAGCCCGCAGCGTGGCCTAAATGTTTATGTAAAACATGTAAATACACACACGCGTGCGCGTGCTTGCGGATACGTGCATGCAATATGTAGTGTATTGTGTATATATATAGATATACACATTTGTTATGCATGTAATTGTATAAACTACTTTTTATTATCGTCCGTATTGGTATTTACGTGTGCACGCGTGTGTGTGTGCGCGCGCGCGTGTGCATGTTCGCCTTGCTGCTGGGCGTGCGTGAGCTTGCGCGCCCGCGCGTGTGTGCGTGCCTTGTTTGGTTTAAACTTAAAATCGGATAGCCTTTCGACTCTTTCGGCGGACTATACTTTATGCGTCTATGCTGTCGAAAATGTATTAATCGCGCGCGACCTGTGGGTTACGAGTGGTAGCTGTGGTGGCGGTGGTGGTGGTGGTGGTGGTGGGGTAGTGGCATAGTGCTCGTCGACGAGACCCCGTGTGCGAAACGTCCGCGAATCGCGATGTTAGGCGATAATTTTCGCATGCTCTACTTGTTGCACGGTGCTCGATATGCTAATTTTTTCTCGAACGGTGGACCAACCGAACCTTACAAGGAACGTACAGGCTCCGCGGTATTGTCTGGTACGTACACCGTCTTTATCCCAACGACGCAAATTTCGCATGTGCCCCAAAACCACGACGACGACAGTCCTACGCGCCCCCCGAACTATGAACTATGAATGTAATTAATATTTTTTGTGTTTTACCGATTAGTATGGGTAGGTAGGTAGGTCGTACGTGTATTGCGCCATTTCACTCGCTGTTGTGGACGGCGGTGAATAAATTATAAACAGCTGTTCAATTGTTAACGACAATGTGTTTTAGACTATAATAAAAATATAATATAAATTATTATTTATTTGTTTTTACGCCGCGAGGCATGCATGCACTATGCGGGAATACCAACAGACAAGTACACAATAGTTGTGTATGCGAACTATAACCTTACTACTGAGTACTGTGCATACTTGCTTATTGAAGTACCTAATAATTCTATGATTTATTTTTTGATATATATTTTTTATTTAGGTCTATAAATAATATTAGGTAGCCATATAGGTGTTATCTTAATCAATTTAAGCTGTGCCATTTTTACATTTATCTTAATAATTATAAAAATTGACAGTTGTGTAAATTTGCTTGAATTTCTGGTGGTACAGAGAAATATTCCAATTTTTAACTCACCAATGCTCAGACTTAATTTGTTGATATTCATATAACCCCACCTATTAAATAATTTATTTTCCTCTACCAAAATTTGTTTTTATAATAAATAAGTAGGTATTGAATTATTTTAATATTAAAAAACATTATTATTATAACAATAACTTTAAAAAAAAAAACTATTAACAATTTTTTTAACTGAGTTGATGTTCTCTTTCAAAGCATGTTGCATCAAACTCATAAATTACTTGGTAGAAACTAATGCTAACATTTTTTTTGTATCTGTCAAGTGGTTAGCTCCTTAGCAGTTCTTGCCTCATTGTTGTTCACCTTTTTGGAAATTTTTTTTTCCTTTCTATTTTAGGATGTATTCAATTTGATATTTATCAACCATTTTTATAACTTCATTCCCTTCATTTTCAAACTCATTATCTGATCTAAGATTTTTTAATAAATACATCTATAGTATCTACCTACAATCTACATTATTATTTAATCATTTTTTTACTTTTTATTTTAAATCCTATGATTTATAAAACAGTTGCTTTTAATAATGATCAATGGAATAGATGATTCACAAAGACAATGGTAGGAGCATTTGTTATTTTGCAGAGCAATAATATTTTGAAATATTTGAATTTTATCGAAGTTTGATTTTTAGCCCACCTCATAGACGGAGTTTTGATTGAATTTTAAGGAAGCTAAAATGTTCTTGTACAAAATGAACCAATTAATAATTTTTAAAAAAGAAAACATTTTAATTTTGGAATGGGGGGCTGGTCCCTCTCCTAATCTCTTTAAAATCTCTGCCTGTTAAAAATAATTTACTCCACAAATAATTTTATAAAATAAATCATTAAGAAAATTTTTTTATCATCAACAATTTTTTTATAATCTGATTTATGAATTTGCTATGTGAAATTTTTTATTTTTAGTTTAAAAAATGAAAATGAAATTTTTTTAAATATTGATTAGAACCATGTTATTTTATTAGTGAGTTCTTTCTATTACACTCTGTATAGCTGGAGTTAAAGATTAATCTTTTTGACTTGATATGTTTATTCCAGATTATCTTATCAAGGTTAACCTAAATACTTAATCAATTAAAATAGCTTAATATAAAATGTATAAAACAAAATTTATTAGTATGCCTCAGTATAATTATTCATTATTTTAGTAGGTAAAAAATGTATACATTTTGGAAATTTCTGGAATTTCCATTTTCTAATGATATTCACTTAAAATTCTTAAAGATTTGTTTGCTGATTAAGTATTTTTAGTGGTAAATTATATTTGTTGACTACTGTTAAAATAATAAGTTTTTCGTTGTAATTCTGATATTCTTGATATTAGCTTTGATAACCTTGTTTTTTGTTTCAGACGAATAAAAATTGAGAAACATAAGAATTCAATTACTTAAGGAATTCTCTAACGTTTAAATAAGAAAAAAGTGATTTCTTAGAAAGAAACAAAAAAAAAATTGCTTGAATATATTACGTTATAAAGAAAGAAAAATGAATAACAAAGAGTATACAAACTTTTTTGGCACAATGGAAACTAAACGTGTGTTAAAAGCTGATTATCCTACAGAAAGTTCATCATTAGGGGTACCTATACCAATAAGGAAGAATGGAGATCTTAATTCATTACAAGACTATGGATTTGACGTGTTTGATACAACTAATGATCTTATTCAAGATCCTATGGTAGTCAATAATGCAGATCAAAATTTTTTCACTAATAATGATACTGGGTGGATAGGAAGATCTGATGAAATGTCTTTCATAAAAATGGATGAAGACATTTTTCAGGTAAGACAATTATTATTTATTTTATTTGTACCTTTGTGTTAATGTTTCATTTTTTATCTTCCTATTATTATCTTCTTCATAATAAAAATGACTGGTTGACTATCCTTTATATACTTGGACCCAAATTTTTCTTTTTATTTTAGGAGACAGAATTTTTTTTTTGAAATCGTTATAAACAAGCTTTCTTACAATTTTCAACAGTTTTATTATATAAGTACATTTTTAGGCAGGTAGTTGCCATTTGTTTTTTTTTATCCTTTATTTGAGAGAATATAGTATATTAGTATAGGAAGTACCTATTGAAAATACATAGAACATTCAGCAATTATTAAATAAGTGTTGTGCAATTCATATTTTTAAAGCATTTAAAATCGGTTGACTAAACAATTATATAATGGTTTAATATTAAAATATGTCATATACTATATTCAATATTTGAGAGTTTTTAATTTGTTGTTGGTACATTTGTGAGCACTCCACACAAATCAAATTTTGAGTGTCAATCGTATAAATGTTATCAAATTTATCTGATAGGTACTATTGATACCTTCAAATGACATATCTACAAATCTTAAAAAAAAAATGATAGCACTGTTTGTTGTTTCTGAATAGTTATTGTTTGACAAAGTCGAAGTACCGATGTAAGGAGCACACAACGAGCATAATATGCGTATCCGACCGTAATGATAAATACAAAATTTCAGTGAATACAATTTTAGCTTTTTTTTGTTTGATTAACTATTAATAGTACTTAAAAAATATATGATACTTTTTAGTAAAGGGTAAAAATATACAAATTTCTATGTATGATTTGATGTTTTAATTTGATATCGTAATTATTAATAATAATTAAGTAACGTGTGAGCATGACACTCACAGTGTAGAAATCATGTTGCGAAACATATGTGTACCAATGACAAATTAAAGACTACCTATTTTCTATTCTGTTTATTTAAATAATGATTCAGTTGACTATTACTTATAATAACTACTAATATAATAAATAATTAACATGAAATGTATATTAATGATTTATCTTAATATTTTGTTGGATTTCTATAAGAATTACTTTTGAATACAAACATGTATATTTAATATTATTAGTTTTAACTAGGGCTTGGATTTTAATGCTTTAACAATTAAGATATGCATTTATGTCCTAAACACTGAAAATAATTTGATTTTTAATTGTTGTTAAGTTAAATGGTACTTCAATATGTTAAATTTAGAAGTATTTTTTTTTTCAAATTTGTTGAACTGTGTTAATTTAATAAAATTGACATCTATGTGTAATCTACTAGTGGTCATGTGACAATCTGGATATTCGAGACTCATGTTATTTTCAAACCAAATTACAACAGTGCATAATGTTGTAGTACATAAATTAAAAAATACTAATTTTTCAAAAAGCGATTTTATCGGTCAAATTTCCAAAATTAGTTTAAAAAAATGCTGTGATAAAAATTAATAGTAAGAGAAGAATGTACCCAAAATTAATTTATACCATACAAAAGATTCGTATCAGGTAACAATAAAAAAATAATGCAAATGCATTGAAGTCCGCGCCCTAGGTATTACTAATTGTTTGGATAAATTCATGTAATTTATTTGCCGTGTCTAGAAGATAATGTACATCCGATCACGGTTTGTAAGATAAGGTTTACCTGACCAGTGTCATCCACTTATATATACAAATTAACATAATACAATTATATATTATTTTGGCATAAAGTTTATTATATATTTGATTTTGTGGTATCAAATTCTAACTATATAATTAAAAACTTATTTTGTTTTCTAAAAAATAGCGCATTTGTACCATAACTTTTGATATTTATAAATGCTTTGAAAAAAAATTAAGAAAAACTACCAAGGGATCCTTGAATTATATTTTGAAGATTTTAGGCCAAAATAAACAATTTTTACCAACATAAATATGAAAAAAAATTTAAAAATCATAAGTTATAATATTATAATAAGTAACAGTGAAATTTTTTAGTTTCTACTTTTTTTTACTGACTTGATAATAACAGAAATCTATTGAGGTCAAATCGTCACTTGTTCTATGCTTGTATATCCAATTTACTGTAATCGCGTCAAGTAAAACAAATGCTGATATATTTTTAACGATGATGCAAAATTAGCACAAAAGACATCAGGAAATGCAATTATTTGCTAAAATATCCATAGATACTATATTATGTTGTCTCCATATTCTGTCTAAACCGTATGGTTAACTCATTATCTACCACAATAAATCAAATAGTAAAATTATTCTACTATTCCACCTTGAGTTTGAGTTAGATGGTTATTTAAATGTGGTTAATAATAACTAGTGAAATCATTTTAACCTAAACAACATTATTTAATATGATTTAATAAGAAAATTCTGAACATTGTAAGATAGAATAAGATGACACTTTAAGGTTACCGTATTTTGTGTAGCAGTGTAATAGTAACTTATTTAGTTCCTTATATTCTTAACTATGATTATGGTTTATTATAATATAATATAATATCAAATAACCTATGGCAAATAGCCATATAATTGTTGGTAAAAATTGTTTTTCTCGGCCAAAAACCTTGAAAAGGCTATACAAGTATCTCCTTGTTGATTTTTTTAAAGCATTTTTAAATATCAAAATTTGTGGTACATGAGCATAATTTTAAATTGTTTTAATGATATAGTTAAAATTTGATATCACAACTCAAATATATACAATAATAATAATATAATTGTATTCTGTTAATTTATGTATGTAAATTGATGGCACTGGTTGGGGGTATTTTATCTTACCAACTATGGTCGATCATACATTATCTTATTGATCATGGTGGTGCGTATATTATCTTATCGAACCATGGTTGGATGTCTAGACATATCATAAATTATTTAGATAGCACAAATTATGTTTTAATGATATTCTATATTTCTATGTCTGTTGAACACTAATTGCCTATCATATTATGTACCTACTATTTATATTTTTTGGATGATAATATTCATTGCAATTATTAAAATATAAATTATATACTGATTCATTCTATTATTCAGATATATGTTTTACAGAGAAAAAAAGTTACATAAAGAAGGATAAAATGTACCCATGTGTACTTATGAATTTGATTATACCACTCCAAGTTGATTTTTTTATAATTAACTTACTTATAGTAGACCACATTTATAATCAAAAATAAGGTATACAGTTTAAATATACATGCATAATTAATGAAGTCCAAATATGAAACAGTAGGACTTCTTATCTGATGCCTTGCATTGAAGTTAAATCATGGTATGTGCAAAATATCACATGGCTAACTGGGATTTTTAGTAAAATGTGTTATTACTTACATCAACCTCTGCCCAACTCAAACTATATTTATTAGAACTAGGTAAATATTAAAATATTAGAAAAAAATATTAAAACAATTTTAAATTATATCATTAAAAATATTAAAAATATCAATAAACATTTTTCATCACTATTGATGTTTGTTTAATTTGTTCATATTTTTGTATTGACTAATTTAATTTAAAATTGATGACATTAACCAATAATCTAAAAATCATACATATAGATATTATGTTGGTATATATTAATATATATCAATATTAATTAATTTATATATATGTATATATATTGATATTTCCATAACATTTCGCAATACTCTGTTAATGTACATTTTTTTTATTTTGTATCCAAGTATTTTGTTTATGGTGCTTTCCATTACTGCACAAACTTATTAAATCTCTTAGCTTACATAAATTCAATTTACTACACATACCTTTGTTCAAATTATAATAAATTAATTGTATTAAATGTTTTTTAAAATTATGATTAATAATTCACATTACCTACAAAGAAAATGATTATTAAATAGTGTTAAATTTTAAATTTTACAAAATGTACATATAGACATTTTATGCTAACAATTAAAATTGTATTATTATATTATATTATGGTTTGTGAGATAGGTCTATTATAATTTTGTAACTAACTGATAGTAATATTTGGACTGATAATAATGAAATTTCGGTAACATTTAAAATTTAGAATAACATATTTGGACCGTGCAGTAATGGACCATTGGTAATATAAAAATGTATGTGAGGTTTTTGATAATTTGTGCGGTAATGGGCAACGTCCTATTTTAGAAATTATATTTGATCTTATATATTTATCTTATCTTATCTTATCTTATATTATCTTATATATTTGAAAACATCAAGTTATCCATCGATTGTTTTTTAAACGTTATTTAATATTTAACAATTAAGTTTTAATTACCATTAGAACTTCATCAAATACTTCTATAAGTATTATCCAACAATTAACTTCTATTAAATTTTACCAAGTTTTAAGTTTAAAATTGAATTTTTAGTTGACCTGAGATTTTATTTCAAGATATGTTCATTTTCTACATTATGTATAAACAGTTTTAAATGCATATTTTTTAAAATGTATTGATCGTTGGTTTACTAACACAGGTGGATCAATCCGATTTGCTTCACGGACCAACATTAGCTGAATTAAATGCCAATAGCGGTGAATCTTTATTAGAAGACCTCAATTTTGATGATCTATTATTACCACCTGATTCAGTAAAATCTGAAATACCTGATACGATCCCATTAATGAGTTCATACTTGATAGATCATGTTGTGAATACTAGCCCTGTTAACCGACCAAGTTCTTCAAAGTCTGGCTTTCAACTTTCACCAAACAGTTGCAGTTCACGTTCATCACTTTCCCCAGGTCCCTCAAATTCAATAACACTACAAGAACTCTTGAAGAAAGAAACAAAATCACAGAAGTGTTTATCTCCTCCTATATTTGGAACTAGTGTTCCAGGATCAGGATTTATTATGGCTAGCAGATCAAGAGGAAATCTTTCATCATCAGCTCCTACTCATCTTGGTCTTGAACAAATATGGCAGCGTAGGGAACCTCGACCGCATTTATTATCCACTGGATCATTAGTAGAAGCAGGATCTACTTCCTCACTTTCAACTGGTTGGTTAAAAATTAACTTAATTAAACACTTATAAAAATATCAATTTTTAATTATTGAAGGAGGTGTTTTGAGTCCAGAAGCTTATGATTTTTCTTTGGATGAAGGCATTGATGATTCTGATGATGATACAGAACAAGAAGAAGACTATTCATCTGATAATGGTTGGATTTTTATAAATATAATTGTATGCTTACAAATACAACATTTTGGCTTCATTATTTTTAAATTGGTAGATTCAGGGGACAGCGATTGTGGTGGAACATCTGCTAAATCATCTTCACACAAGGATAGATTTTTTTGGCAGTACAATGTTCAGTCTAAGGGTCCTAAAGGTCAAAGATTAGTTTTAAAATGTAAGCTAGAGGATCCACATTGTTTAAATGAGGTGACTGATCCAGTATTTAGTCCAAATTGCTCAATACAAGGAATTAAACATAGGTAAATAGTAGCAATTTGTTTATGAATTAAATTAAATGTTAGTAATTATTAAAATGTTTTAGTGGTAAAGCAAGAAAGGGAGATGGTAATGATTTAACTCCAAATCCTAAAAAACTACAGTCAATTGGCAGAGAATTGGATAAGCTGAATAGAAGTATAACTGAAATGACACCAGTCAGCGAGTTGCCATTTAATGTTAGACCAAATACACGTAAAGAAAAGAACAAATTAGCATCCAGGTACATTTTTTTGTCAAAAATAAGTTTTAAATTATATTTGATTTAAATCATAATTAAATGACTTTTTATTTAATTTAATTTAAAGCTTATTCGTACTTCTTATGAACACACTACTAAGATTGTCACAGTATAATTCACAGTAGACTTAAATTTAAATGATTGTGTGTATGGTATGAAAATCTTTCATATTTTAAATTAATTTTGTTGAGAAATGTATGTTGTATGTATCTAATCTTACTTCTTAAAACTGATAAATATATTAATAATCTATAGTGACGCTGTCTTTAGATGACATCATTATTTTGTGTTACATAACAAAACTTAAGTAGATTAGAATATATTATATTCTGGTCTTTAATTAAATACCAAATTTTAAACTATTGATAATAATATTATAGGATTTTCTCTAACTCATTTGCTTATTTTATCAATTAAATATTATAATTTATTTAAATTTATAAAGGTACTTTTTATGTTAAATTTTTAGTATCACAGATTTTTTTATTTGATTGTTTAATGCTTATAGTTTGTTTATTTAATTTTAATTTGTATTGATTATTTTTTATGTTTGTTAGAGCATGCCGGTTGAAGAAAAAAGCTCAACATGAAGCGAACAAAATAAAACTTTATGGATTAGAAATCGAACACAGTAATTTTTTTTATTCAATTAAATTAAATTGTTACTTGAAATATTGTATGATAAATCCAAGCATTTATGAAATTAATTTTTTGTAGGACGTTTGATAAATGCTATAGCTCAAATGAAACAGATGATAGTCGCTACAACTACAAGTGATTCATTGAAAAAAGAAAGTCTAGAATTGACAGATGCCTGTGAAAAAATTTCAAAAAATGCCACCAGTAAGTAATTTCTAATTTTCTAACCGCTCTGATGGCATACAATGAATTCTGTCAAAAAGTGCTCAGACTGGTTTTAAGGTGGATATACGCAGGACTGAAAAATGTCTGTTAGCTTGTTGTTTAATAGTTCAATTATTTTTTACAAACGTAAATACAAATTGCTTAGCTTTGTTGTTGACTTTTAGTTCAAAATTTTTCTACTGAAATATAATTATATTTATGGCTTTACTGGAAATGCCTCAAATTATCTTAAAGTTATAATTCAATTTTATTGGCTCTTGTTGAAGTCAAAGGTCACTTTTTAATTAATACTGACTTCTCTATACTCTACTTATAACTTTAACATTTCAAATCAGTGTACTTAATAAATAATATTCTTTCCCTTATTTTATTGTTTAGGATTAAACGTAGCTTTACAAACTACAGAATTTGTGAACAAAGTTTTGGAGAAAACCAAATTAGGTGCACGGCGGGGTGGCTTGGATGAGCTATAGTTGCCAAAAATCAAGTACCATTAAACTAGTCTTTATATAAGTTATTAAGTTAAGATATTATTAAATATGATCGCCAATAAACTTTTATTATTATTAAGTTGACCACCAAAAGAGTCATTAATGTTATTATTGCAACTGTTGTTTTTATTTTTAATACTATTGATTAATGATTTTACATTTATCAGTCAATTATAAAATCCTACTACTTCCCAGAAAGTATGTTAATTTGTTCAATATTAACAGTATCATTATTGATACTTTAATTCTTAATGACTTGATTTATCCTTATAAAATATAACTGTTATGTGTTTTGTCGATATAATTTTTATTTGTTATTATTTTTATTATATTTTTTGCCCCTTTTGAGCATATATTTTTACTACCATGTAAATTTGTTCGGTTATCATTACTTATTAATTATTATGTGTTTATTCTTAAAAAAAGGCATATGATTTAACTGCATGATTATGTGTGTACATTTGATTGAGAAGGACCATTTCATTACAGTATTGTTAAATACATAGTAAGCTTACTTACTATTTAATTAGTTGTATTGTGATAAAATATTTAATACATTTGTACGAAATTAATCTAAATAAATAAATAAAGCATACATTAAATCATAAAAACATTTTTAAAAAAAGAACTCAATTTAATGTACATTCATGATATTTAAATAATTACATTTTTAAATACTTTATATTAAATTATGGTTATATTTTTTAAATTTGAGAGCTCAATAATTTTAGATTGATGTTGATCATTTTATTAACTGATAAATATTTTTTCATGATAAATGATTATGAAAATGTTAAAAATAACTTTATAATATGATTTGTTGCTTTTATTAAATAACCATTATTTTGGAAAATATAAGAATGAGACATTTTAGTGATGCTTGACAACACATTTAATGGGGTACTAAATATATATATATTTTTTTTTTAATTTAAATAATTTTGACAAATATTAAAATATCATACTAAAATACAGTTATTAAAAAATTACTTATAGTTTCAAAAATATTAAATGGTTATATTTTAACAAAGTGATATCATTCAATATCGAGTTTAAACATGTATTCCAATTTTATTCAGTTATTTTTAGTTTATAAATTATGTAATATTATTCACTTGTACTCCCAAAATAATAAATATCAAATATATTAAATACAATGAAGTTATTATAAAGTTGAATTGATTGAATATTGTAAGACAAATTTTATATTCTTTTTACTGTGATTCTCTCTGCTGCAAGGGAATTATTAAAAATTCAAAACTATATTTTTTTACGTTGAAAGAGCACCTATTTAATATTAGTAATAATTTACCATTAATGATTTTCAGCTTTGAAAGTAAAATTACATAAATGTCAATTTTACAATTTAATATTCCTTAATTTAGTTTAAACTAAACCAAAAAAAAAAAAAAAATGTGACTCAAGCTATTTTTTTATTAAGAAACAAATCTGAAAATAATACAAGTTTTATTCTCTGAAGTGATTCATGTTTAATTTAAATCAAAATATCGACTTAGTTCAATGTTTAGTTTGATTATGGCATAATATAATATTTATTAATTCAAATAATATTTGGGATTTATTAAAATAATTTAATTATCTATCATTATAATGAAAACATAACTTACTACGAGCTACATAATAATACTAATTCAATATTGATAAATAAAAAATTACAAACAATTTTAGTAATTTATAATTTAATAATAGCCCGGAAATGTTTATTTATTTTAAAATCTGCTTTAATATGTAAGGTATAAACATTTAACTTATTATGCTATTTAGGTTTTAAGTTTAAATTCATAATTAACAAATATTTATCTGTGATCATTTTACATTTAAAGATCACTGCTTTAGTATTGTATTTTTTTAAATGTATTATTGCTCTTAAACCATAAAAATCATTTCAAAATGTTAATTTAGTTTTATATAATAATTTATACTGTATAATTAAGTAATTATTTTTAATTCAAAAGGGTTAAGTTACTAATAGATTCTGTTGGAAAAATCTAGTTACCTACTCAGAGAAATGTGATAAAAACACGGGTTTGCTCATTTTATTAAATAATAACGAATAAAAATAACCTTTTTTATGATTATTAAATTTAATTCCATTAAATTGGGCTTTTCGCAATTCTGTTTATATTGCTTAGCATTGTATTTATAAACATTTTAAGCTTTTTCTGATGTTTAAAGGAATGTACTTTCTTGTTGTAATTTGAAAACAAACATCAAAATTAGTTATTTTACTGTACCAGATTATAGGTCAACTTTATTTTTTAATATTATTTATTTTTAAGGATGTTAAAAATGTTAACTTTAATTTACTAAAATACCTGAACTATTGTTCTTTTAAATTTTATTTATTTCATGTAAAATATCTGGGAATTTATATTACTATAGACAGTTTTATAGAAAAAAATCATCAAAACCATATTTGTATTATTGAAAGTTGTTAATAATTAGTGTATGTTTTAAAATCTGGTACTTGAGGTTGATTAGTTAGTTTTATCGTAGTTTTATAAAATTTATTATCTCAAAAGTAAATTGCAGATTTAAAAGCTCTTGTAAAATTGAAGATGCTCATTAATAATAAGAATATTAAAATTTTTGAAAATATAGATTTACATTAATTTGAAATTTTGTGTCATGTTTGTGTTCAGTATGTGATAAACTCAGTACCACTTCAAATTTTTTTTAGCAGTTATTAAACTCAAAACTGTTTATATTCTCTAAATAAACAAGAATTATACATTATGTTATAGTTATGATAAATGTATTCAGTTGATTGAGATATAATATTAAATATATTTACTTAAATTGTGGTAAATTGTATGTAGGTGTTAATTAAAAATAACAATAAATATCCTGTCAAAATCTAAACTATAGTATGTGATTATTATTTTGTAACAGTTTTAATTTGTATTGTGTTAAGTTTATTTTTTGTCATGTATTTTATGCAATGTATTGTTGTTTTTTTTTTGTTAAAATGTTAATACAAGATTAAAACGCACTTTAATACTTGCCAATGTAATTTTCCAATTTTAAGTGAGTTATTGAAACATGCTGGAAAATATTACTATTTTTTGATTTAATAATAACAAAAAATATTATTTTTGTTGTTTTTGTTATTTTGATTAAATTATTTATGAGTTGACTATTAAATAATAAGACAATACACTCGTTTAAGAATAAAGATTATAAAATAAAACACTAATATTATTAATTTTATCAGATATTGCTGTCCTGCACAACACCTAACTGTACAATTACAGGGTCCAGAGTCCATGACATAATAGAATATTATGTTATTGAATGGGATCACTATCTAGGAACAGAGTCCAAATCCTTTATAAATCGAGTATGCTGTATTTTGATTAAACATTCAATATACCTACATAAATATCTGAATATAATCTGACGGTGGTAGGCACTGAGTATTGACTACTGTCTTAATTATCAAATTAATGAATAATTCAATCATTTCAATCGTCGATTGTTTTGGACCATTTTTTTGATAAATTTCATCATAGGTAATTTTGAGAACATATGGTACCCAAATATAAATAATTGTAGGCACATAATCTGAGCACACTATTGAATCGGTGTGTAAGTATTTAAATTCAAATCTTATGAAATGTATGTTCACAATTATTTCTCTATACTAAAAAAATATTTCATTGTTTTTCTTCTGTTCTTTTTTCGTGTATTACATCCTTTTTGATTAATAATCAGTTGTATATACATACCGCACTAATGACAACAAACAAACGTACACAACTATTCAAAATTAAATTAAATACATTTTAATGTATCTGCTATTTATTATTATTCCGAAACAAATAACAATATGAAAATTTAAATATAACAGATTTCATAAGAAAAGCCTAAATTTGTGGAGGAGACAATTATTACAAAGTAAATACAAGTATTACCAATGGCCCACTGCGTTGAATTTTTAATAATAACATTGTACCCGTGATATAATTAACAATTTAATTATATCATGATTGTACTTACAATTTACAAGTTACAATAATATTATTATATTGTTCTGTGTTAGTGTAAGGTATTTATTTAATTAATGACATCATCTCCGTGGTACATTGCCACGCCTCCTAGATAACATTTAATTTGTCGGTGTTCAAGGCTACGAATCTACGATCTGGCCATATACTTATACTTAGTATAAGGTCAACGGATCTGGCCAAAACCATCGATAAGTATACTAAAGACTCATCAGTTAACACTCAGTTTTAAAATCCGACGGGTGCAAAATGCGAATGTACAAACATCCCGGTGCGTTATTTTTCACACCTGGTTGAGGGACTGCGTTAACGAAATTCTAGTGTCCATATAGGTTGTGCCGGGTTTAATCATGACAAAATAGATCTATTTTGTCATGGTTATAGTGATGTTCATAAAAAAAATTCTTATCGATTTCAAAAAATGAATTTTGCTCAGATAAATGACAATATGAACGATTTTTTTGCTACAATCATAGACCAATAAACTAGTTTTAAGTTATAACCTAGTTTAGCGAGCCTAGATAGATTTTATACTAACTTTTATCTATAGGCTCTAACTTGGTTTATACTGTTAACTATAGCCTATGCCCTATAGGTATGGTTCTAAAGATCTTTTGGTAGGGTTGAAGCCTGAAGGGCGAAGGCTCCTTAGACCACGGTACCCCACCCCAAATTGCACTTATATATTATTGAGTATTGATGTAATTGAAAGATACAATGTAAACTTTACTCTTCAAAATGTAATTCATGTTTTTATATTTATACAATATTGTATTATCTTTATTATAGTTCATTGACATTCACGTGATTATGCATATAATATTAAAGTGACATAGAAAAAATTGTTTACTAAGTGATGCACTAATTTAAGACTTAGTATTTTTGCATTTGTTCTGTACTCCTATGGGTTCGGGGTTTCTGACAAATAACGTATAATATGTATTTTATTATTATTTTAGTACATTCATCTAATTTAAAATAGCACGAGTAATACGTAGGAAATCTATTTTTGGCGGGAAATGCCTGAAACTCTTATTAGTTATTGTACATTTGTGTGTAAAAATAAATCTTTTCATGCCACATTGCCACGTGACCGCGTAAATTAGCTGTTTCAAATTAAATGATGAAAACAACTCGAGGATTTTTTTAGAACAGCGTTTCTTTTGAATAAATGTGCTATAGCGTCTATAGGTAATTTAAATTTAAAACAATCTTTATTCTTTGATCTAATTTATAATAATTTTTGTGTGGTCTTCTTCGGACTTCTTGTGTTTAATATTTTATTAGTTATTTGTTTATTCATTTATTTCGATTGTTGTTGCAAAACTATATATTTTATTATTTGTATTTTGTTTTATAAAAATCGTTCAAGCTTTAGAGTACCTAAATAGTAAATACTATAATGTAATATACGTCATTTCGAACCATTTCGGACTTTGGCTCTGAACAAAAACTAAGTTGATAATGTATACATTATCAGTTGTCCGGCTGAAGTACCTGTAACCTGTAGCAACCGTTTTATGACTAATAGCTGATGTAAAATAATAAAATTATAATAGTAGTTAGTTGTTAGTACCTAGCTAATAAATTCATAATATCTAATAATAAAATATAAAATAGGTATATAGAAATGTTACAAATAAAGTAAATAATAAATGTATATGCTAAACAATATTTCATTGTAGTATATTATATTGTTTGCATATTGCATAGTACTTATCTTACATAGTACATACCACACATTAATTATTTCCATGAAAAAAGCACAAATATTAAAAGGGATCGCGGGAAAAAAAGTCTCACGTTAAGAAAAAAAGTCCGGATAAAAATGGTCTTACAATAGAAAATAGTCAATTAATTTAAAATAATACAATTTAATACAATTATAGTACCTATATATAGTTATTATAATAATGCCAATGACTTTTTTAAAATAGCCACAAACTAATATCATTCTCTATTATCCAAAGGCTAGGTGCACCTTTCTCTTAGGTCATGATAGTCGATAGATGTTCTGGTTGATGACAAATATGTATGTACAATCTTTTTATATACTACATACTAAAATACTAAAAACAGATTTAGAACTGTACAAGAAGAAGACGTAGATCAATACATTTTTCACTCAACATTTTTTCCGGGACCTATTTTTCCTAGCGTGGGACTTTTTTTTTGCGATAACCATTAAAAGACAACAATAATTAGTCCTTCCAGTAATAATCAATCCGAGTAACTCAAGTAGGTATCAATCCAAGTAGTTGACCTTGATCTAGCAGCCCAAATTATTTGGTGTTACATTTCTATGTATTTGAAGATTCTCTGATGGAAGATCTTCATTCATCATCAAATTCACTTATTGTTCAATATATTTATGAACAATTAATTGTACAATAAAAAATGTTATTTATTTTTGCCTAACATAATTCTTAAGCATTTTTTTTTTATTAATATTCATGTTTATTTAATAATATTAACAAATTAGGAAATCACTAACCATAGGTGAAAATTGGGTTCAATTATAGTGAGTGGGGAAGAAGGGGGCTAACAGCTTAAATTACCTAAATACTATAAAAACAATTCCCTCTCTTCATTAGAAATTATAATACTTGTATTATAGTTTGGTTTGGATAATGACAATGACCTTGAACAATTGTAATAAGTTTTTTTAATATTAAAATATAGCTCATTCATTCAAACCATAAATTACTTTTCTAAATTGTTATCATGATCATAAATACAAATCAATAATGTGATATTCAAAACAATTTAATTTTAAAATAGATATAGGTAATATATATTACCATGTCTTTATGTTGTTTGTACTATTGTACTATTGCCCACAGGCCACAACACTTTTAATTGACCATTTACAACAAACAATATTTATGCTATAATGACAATGTCAATGATAATATTTGCATTTATTCAATTTTAAGAAATAAAATTATACATAAAAGGTTTATAATAATACTTGAGTAAAAAAAAAAAATTGTATACAAACTTTTAGGAGTGATTAATGAATAAAAAAAATTGTCTGAATAGAAATTATTGACATTAAAATATAAGGATTACTTATATGTATAAAATATGCGCACTAAACAATGTATTGTCTTCACACCATAATTATTTTGGTACTTAATATTATAAAATTAAACAGAAAAAGAAAAAAATAACAATGAAAACTTAAAAGTAAAAATGATTTTTACAGGTACTAAATTAGGGAGATTATAAGGAAAAATAAGGATACATATAAAATAATGCCAACAACACAAATTAATAATATAACCAAAAGCGCAGAAAATCTTAATAAATCGAATAATTTTTTTTGTTGAGCCTAAATGTTTACATTGATGTAGGTGTCCAGAAATTCATCTCTCTTAGCTCTGAAGCTTTGGGTTTTATGGATAAATTGCTGGAAGACAATGGTTTAGGGAATCGCTTGTATTCTTTATCAGATAGTTCTTCTTGTGAATCAGCTCTGTGTGAAAAAAGGTTTGATAATATCCACGATGAGCCATGTTTATCTCCAGATTCTTCTTGAAATGGCGCTGTGAAGTATGGATTTTTACGAATCGACCGTGGTGATCCAGGTGGTGAACTTATTGGACTTGCCGGGAGGGATTTGCTGTTCCGTCGTTTAGATAACATTGATGGTGACGGTCCTACTACAAGTATATCTTGAGGACCTGAAGAACGACCTTGATACGCTCTCCGTCCAGACACCATTTGATGCGCCATTGCCACAATAGATTTACCACATTCAGAAGCTCCACTTTTAAATCCATCATCAATTCCTAATGATTTAGGAGGGTCAATTATATTTTCACCCAAACTTGCAGCTGCCACTGCATCTAAAAAATGGTACGAAGATTAGGTAAGTATTTATTTTACTGTAAATCTAAAAATGGTTAAAAATCAAGGTATTTTCAAAAAGGCGTGTTTTATAAATCATATTTTAAAACAGTTGTAGTCTTTAACTTCATATTATTACTATCAATAGATGATTGTCAACACAGTTCACACTTAAGTCTTAACCTATCTAATTAATTATAAGTAGAGTGCAATAAATATTTTTTTTATTGTAATGTTTAGTTTATGATTTAATTTCAAAAATTGAATATTGTATAATAGAGAAACATGATTATTTGTTAGCATAAACAATTAATACGAGTTTCATTAATAATAATTAAAAGAACGTTAAACAATTTACAATTTTAAAATTATCATAACTCTCATCAAAATTAAAATATGAAAAAAACTGACTCACTAGATAATTTTCTTACTTCTAAATTGGTTCAGTTTCCAAAATAATCTGGCATGTGAGCCCTGAAAAACTAGTTATGCTCTAGTAGCCTAGACTATAAATCTTAAGATGGTTAAACCCAGTTTATTTACAAAGAATCTATTTGACCCACCTTTTTTCAAATAGTACCAACGTTAGAAAATTTTTTCTGTGTTTGTTTTAGGTTCAGTTTAAATAAGTTTAAAAAAATATATATGTTACAGGGTAATGAAATTGAAATTGTTAGATTACTAATAATCTAACATTAATAAATTTAATTTAAATAAATGAGTAACTTTATGTCAGCATTTACTAAAAATGTACAATTAATTATGATAAATGAGAAAACAAATTATTCTAAGTAACAATTTTCCAGACTACTAAAACATATAATCATGTATTATGTCTGTCGTTCACAGGTCAGCTTATATTTACGCAGTAGAAAATGTAATTGTCGAGTGGCATATTTTATTATATTTAGACAGTGTGGGCCATGAATCATTGAAAGCGTATCGTTTAATTAGTTACATAATACAAATCATAGTCAGTAATCTTAAACCCACGTGATATTTTAATTGACACAAAAAACTACGTTTCAAATTAGTATAATATAATGAGGTATAATTAATCAGTAATTGCATATTAATATATATATATACGCATAAATATTCAATATTTTTCACGATAAAATTCTATTATTTTTAATTACAGTAAAAATAACTTTTTAATAATATGTATACCATCCAAATCCAAAATAATAAAACAGACAATTCTGAGCGAAGACGGTCTGTCAGACTATATCTGTACCAATATTATTATTACTAAATTTATAAAAATATATTGTATGATATAATTGAAAAATTATTTGCATACAAATTTAAAAAGTTCTTTTTTTGTATTTTCCAATGTATTTGAAAACTACTGGAAATTATATGTTTTTTTTTAATATAAACAAAAATAGAAATATTTATTATACGTTTATTCAAAAAAACTATTCAGGATTAACATTTTTATTAAAACTGCTTTTAATTTACCTATTTGTTTAACCTTTATATGTGGTTTTTATCGAAAAACAAAATTATAAAATTATTATATTTAAATTTAAAAGTACTATCCTTATTATCATGTTCAACTTCCAATTTATATAATAAACCTAAGTGTGTATGAGCATTTTTTCAAAAAAAACTTGCACAATAATTATTATTAATAAAAATAATAATTATTAACTTTTTTATTATTATTAATAATAATTATTACATAATAACAAAAACTAGGCCTGACTATCCACTAAAAATAATTTAAACAAAAAAAGCTTTAGGTTAAAAATGCCTTGTTAAATGTTTGGTTATAAAATACATAATAAACTCGTATTATGTTGTTAATAAGATTATTATCATAAAAAAACCAGTTAATAACACAAATAAAAAGATAAGCCAATGTTTGTTTTTGATATTATTGAATATACTATACTGTTTAATAAAAACAAATAACTTAAATAAACTTTTAAGTATCAAATATTAAATAATAAATAGTTTTTCATAATATTTTTACAACATGGACACATTTTTAAACCGTGTTTAATAACTAATAAGTGTTAATGTTTGTTTGATCTCCATTCACAATGCAATATTGTTTAACGTGGTAATGAAATACTATTTTATGCATAATATTATTATACATTATAAACTTTCACTTATATTATTAAAACAACATAGTATAAAAAGCTAGTATCATCAGTTGTTAAATAAAAACCAAAATGTATAGTATGTAATACAAACTATACAAAACTAATATCTTATATGTATTTTGTTTATGTTATGTCTAATTCAGGCAATTTATAAATAAGATATCTTGCAAAAAAAAATAAAGTTCACTAATCAAATAAATAATTTTTAATATTGTTAACAATTTATTTTAGTGTATTTTTAAGAATTACATAAATATGATTAAATACCAAGAAAATTATTATAATTAAACTTTTATTAACCATCAAATAAAATGTAAAAATAATAAATAATATGTCTACTAAGCTACATACCTACAATTTTTACAAAAAAGTATGAGGGACTAAACGCAACAATTATAAGTATAAAATCATTCATAAAATATATGGATGTCTACTTTAGTTAGAAATATGATTTTTTTTTATATCTGAAAAACATTATATCATGCAGAACTGTTAAATCTAGATATAATATTTATATTTAATCTAAAGTATAGTGCTTCTTTTCTTCTAGATCTACATTTGAAGGAAAATGACAGATGATGGATCTATTTGCTCTTGCAATCAAAACAAAAACTGTTGAACAACTTCTTTGAAAGAAACTTTTATGTGTTAGAAAAATATTTTTTAAAACTTCTAATTGTAAAGAATTAAATTATAAGGTGAGTTCTAAATGCTATTATTCTTATAGTTTTAAATAATGTTTAGATAGCCATATCGTCAACATAATATTATTTTCTATTAATGTAGTATGCAAAAAATATTTTTATAGGTCGCATACTGGACCTTTACCTCTACTTAATTAAACCGATGTAGCTGTTTGAAATTTATTTATTTATTTGAATTTCATACAAATTATATCAAATTGATTTTTGATAAATATAAATATCTAATGAACAAAAACATCTAAAAATATTTAAAATTCTGATTCAAAGGAAAATTTTGATATTATATTATAGAGAAACATAATTTAATAAAACTAACTGGCTGAACAAAATATGATAATAATGATAATATTTTTGGGCAACTTATCAACTTTTTGATTTACATTATAAAATATAAATGATAAAAAATCAGAAGTTTTGAGTGTTGAGTTTACAATGTTAGTATTTTTTTGGTGGTTGTAAATGTATTAAGTCTGTTAAGAAGCTCTGCTTCTGAATTAAAGTTTTATTTTTTTATTTATTTTTGTTTTTAATAAAAAATATGAAAATATATTGAAAAACAAAAAAATATAAAACTAAATTCAATATACCTGTTTTAAAAATATCCCGAGAAATTTAAGTGTAAAGGAGTAAACAACTAGTGGTTGTTAAGTATCAATTGTTGAATCAAATGTTTGATATTATCATTATCATTGCTTTTGAATTTGAAAAATATCAGTAGTTTTGTATGAACCTAATACTAAATAATAATATTTAACTAACAATATTAGATTACATAATTTGTAATTGCATGATACTAACAATAAATTTAATTTAAAAATTATTCACAATATTGACCTTGACATTGGTATGACTAATGGACTAATTTATGGGTAATAATTGTAAGACTATTCATCATCAATTTTAAATATTTTCAAACATACATATAGGTATTAAATTTGGAAATGTTTTCTTACTTTAGTTACTTTGCTATAGTTAGCAACATGTCACCTATACAACCCCACATATTGTATAACTGTAAACCCTTCCTTCTGCACTACACTTAATATAAAAAAATATTTTATCACTAGCTTGATTCAAAAAATGTTATTAAAAAAAAATTATACCTATACAAGTAATACTTGTTTTTATGGTTAAAATTATGTGATAATAATTATTATTATTACTATAGTTCTTTGGTTCAGTTATTTAGTAAAAATTAATATGAAAACATGACCTACCTACTAATAATTTAAAACAATGTTTTGAATTCAAATATATTGTATTGAATTATGTTCATGTTATATTGGACCCAACACTCAAAGAGAGCCTCCTCAAAAATTTTTTAATCCATTGAAAAAAAATTTTTTTTATGCATTGGTAATTAGTAAAATGTTAAAACATACATTAATAAATTATATGTAGACTAAAAGTAAAACTCTTTTTGAGCCCCATTTCTTCTTTAAAAATTCTAGATGTGGCACTAACTTTAAGACCTGTTTACAATTATTTAAAACTGTATGAATACTAATTTATAAAATTATCAATATTTGACCTTACCTAATCCCATTTTTTACCAAAAAATAAACATAATAACTTACCAGCACAAGTATTTGTAATGAAGCGTTGACAAGCAAGTGTATGGCCCTTATATTCTGGTGTTTCTGTAACAATTAATGCTGGAGGCATTTTTTTAAAATTTTGAACTGTTTTCTCTGCTAAATTTTCTTCAGTTGGTTTATTTTTAGAGATATCACTGCGTTTTTGATTTACTGTGTCTGGTTTCAAATAACGAACCAAAAAAAAGCTGTCATCTGTTTCTTGTGGAGAAAATGATGGTTGGTCTAGGTCATATCTAAATGAAACATAAAAGTTATAAATATAAATTTATATAAAACAAATTATCAGTTAAATGTAATTAACTCAAGTAGTCTACTCAATAGCTCACTCAAAAATTAATAAAATGTCAATAGTATCTGAAGAGATTGTAAATAAAATTAATTTTAATAATCAGTCACGGTTAACTACTTGAAAACTCATACTTTTCATAACATAGGATTTTATGTCGATCATGTATTCTTATACACATACATGTGCTATTGTAACTAGTTATTTAAGGCTTAAGTATTTTTAATTTTAGTAGTCACGCATTGTGCATTCATACTTCATTATAAAGTGAAATATGGTTATTTAATAGATATTAGATATTAGATATATATATATAATTTAATATTATTAACTAATTCAAGAAGCCGGAAAGGCTTATGATAGTGGAATAAAAGGAAAAAATACCATATACCTAATGTATTCTTTATACTTGACATAATCTTTTTTATAAGTCTACTATCAATATGAAAATGTTTCCTATTAGTGGATCAATTTTAAAAAACAATAATAGTACCTTGTTACAAACTAGGAATTATTGCAGAAGTCATAGTATCTAAACATTTTAAAAAGTGTATAGTTTATGATAAGTTATTTGTAATTGGTGTCCTAATTCCTAAATACTCAAATAAATATTTTATTAGCATCCTATTTCAAGTAATAATAACTATTTCATAAGGAAGTTGCTCAATAAGTTACATACTATATACATCGTGCTATTACAATCCTATGATTAGTCAATAGTAGCAGTAGTACAATAACTACCAGTAAGTTTTTAACTAAAATATAATGATATATAAATTTATTAAATAGTACATCACATTCATGGTTCTACTTAGAATCTAAAAACTCATGCCGGGAAACAATATTAGTATCCAAGGAAAATTATCAAAAATATGCAATATTGCTAAAGAAAAATACCTATTACCTAATAGCTAATTATTGTCAACAGGCATTTAACAGAAATGTTAACCCAATTTTCATAAGAATATTGCTTATCTAATAATACATAATATATTATATTAAAATAATATAATTGTAGGTAATTATATATAACTTATAATGCATAATCTATTTCTATAACTACGTCTGACAATAGTTATTTATTTTTGCTTGGTACACATAATCCCAAACAGTGTAATACGCAAAAACATTTGATTTCAAAAATAATAATAAAAAGGGAGAAAGTAGGTAACTGTCTTGCTGTGAAGTAGGTGAAGAGTGTATATCATTATATTTAGTAAGTCATTGTAATGTATGTATTAAATCTAAGGAAAAACAATTATGAGTGAAGATGGTCAGCCTATATTATTGTTAAAATTAACGTTAGAATAGGTACTAGTATTAATAATAGGTATACTTAGGTACTATATATACTCAATTCAAGTCAAGAACTGTATTCACTCCTTTTAGTCAACCGCAGAATACGGTTCTTAACTTGAATAAAGTATAAATATAAAAAAATCTGATGTCTTAACTATAAATTACAGTGTTATTAAATCTGAAGATCATTAAGTAAGTACATCTTTAATATGAATGCATGGAATGTTGGATTATTGCAACTATAGCATTGTAGTACATTTTGCAGTTACCTTTCCCTATAAATAAAGAGTTTAGGGGATAGAGAAGTATATTTATATGAATATAAAACCAAAACAAAATTTAACTGGAGGAAAAATTAAAAATATTGAAATCTCCCAACAATTTATTCAAATAACCTACAGTAGGTATATTTATTAAATGTTTGAACAAATAATATAAATAGTATTTTGGGTGTAGGATCATGACACTTTAAGACCCAATTAAATGGTGTATGCCACCACTAGCTAAATATAAATAATACTTATTATGCTTGAATACAAAGAGATGTATAGTGAACATGAAAATAAAGTAAAAATTAAAACCATATTAAGTAGGTACTGTTATTGTTATTATTATTATAAACATATATGACGTCTAAAGTGATATCTATAAGGATGGAATTTAATTATTGTTGCATAATATAATTTTTTTTCTACATAAAATTCGGGGAATTAGATAAGAAAACATTTAATAATACTTATTTGTTATTACTTTATTAGTGTATATTATTATTAGGTATTTATAACTTTTATAGTTGGTTACTTAAACATTTTAAAATATAACAAGAGATGTAATCATTAATATTTATGTCATATTTCTACTAATTATATAGTAATATAGTAATATTTATATGTAACAAATGGCAACCCTATAAATGGACAAAAATATATTTGTGAGCTGAAAAAAAATGTATGTGTTTAATACAAAATTCTCTTTAGGTACCTGTAGGGATTGAAAAATTAAACTATTAACACCCTCGGAGTCTTTTGGAATCTATTGATATAACTTTTATTGAAAACGGTCCAGTAGTTTTTGAGTGTATCAACTTCAGATAAACCAATGTCCATTTAAAATGTTAGTTTTATTTTTTGGGTAGCATTTCAGGTAATTTTAAGTAGGTGCTTAATGTTTGTTGACAGATGAGACATCCAGAGATAGTTTAGTTAATAGTTATGTATGACATTCAAAAATCATATGAGTGAATGACAAAAACCTATAATGATACTTATTATCTGTAAGCAATGGCAATCCGGCGTATTATGGAACGATTGAGACTGTTCTAGATCACTGTAGAACCATCTCTAACAGTAGTGAAGAATAATAACATACAAACTAATACACAGAAAAATTGGGATGAAATGAAAAAATAAATAAACTAATTTATACCACCATGTGTTAGAAAATTATGGAATTTAGAAATAATTGCAACCTGTTGTTCTATAATAAACATTTGTAATAAAAAATGGTTGAGGTCATACATCGAGATAAAAACTATCCAACCTTTCAAGTTGGATCAAATTACACACATTGAGCAAAATTTTATCAAGATTGGTTAAGTAGTTTCGGAGTTCATTGAAGACAAACATTGTGACGCAATATTTTTATATATATATATAGGTATAAGGATATTTATTTCTGTTTATAAATTGTGAAAAAATGTACCTGTTATAGGTATAAATTATTAATATGGTCAATAATATAAAAATATTATTTTTAAATAACATAACATAAGTTATTCAATATTTGATTGCTCATCTTTTATGTTTGATATACAAAATAAAAGTATCAACTTAGAACTTATTCAGGTACAACAAAATCAGAATTAATTTTTGGGCTTCAGTTATTGTTAGACAAGTTGTCTATACTCTGTTCAGCAAGACAACACACCGCAGATAAAAATTGGTTCTTCTGTGCTTCTTCCCCACGCGATACCCTGCCATAGGGGAACCGGTTTTGATAGGTTGATGCAGGGGGATGTGCAGAATCAGCATGTTCTTTCGCTGAACAGAGTATAAGAACTAATTTAGGTTTATAAAATAAGAATGAATAAAAACTAAAATGCACTTTACTGACCCCCTCACGATTTTTGATTTTTTTTTTTAAACAACTCGTTTAAACATTTTTATAAGCGACCGGAGCCGGTAGGTGTAAGGAGTGATTACTTGTTATACTTTAACTTTATCCTCATAGGATAGGTAACAAAGACAACATTTCAAGCGCCCATCACTAACACAATTCACAGCAATGTTATAACTTATAAGCGTTGAGCGTGCCACGCTCAATATGTACTATTTACCATATAAATGCAAATGTGAAATTACTGCAACTTTTAAAGTAATAGTATCCAAAAAACAATTTTCACACCAGCGTTCTAAGCATATAAAAACGAGTCGTTAAAAAAAAAAATCGAAATTTGTGAGGGGGCCAGTTAAGTGCATTTGTTCCTGAATACATTTTTTTTTTATTAAGTACCTATTTGTTGCCATATTGAAATTACTACCCTAATAAAAGGTATAATTCAATTAAAATATATTAATTGTAATATGTATACTTATAATGTACCTAAATATATTTTATAATCATAAATCCTAGAATAAAAAATATTTAAAGTCGGGTTTATCTTTATACTATCCTATGTTGTGCCATGTTTTGTATAATAGATAGGTAACAAAATATTGAAATGTTGGTAACACATTACTTACATGTTGAATATTTTATATAATTCAACTTCATACAGCATGGTATAAACTATAAAGTGAACTTGACTAAATACGGGAGTATTTATGGTAGGTACTATAATAAAATAACATGTTAGCAGTCCAATATGTGAACTACCAAAAATTGTTTGGTACAATATGCGATCTATAAAATATATAATAAAAAATGATCTACTATTTACTTATCATATAATATAATATTCATAATATATTGCTTCAATGCCTGGTCAATAAGGATGTGTCTTTATAAATGGCCAATGCATTTTGTAATTTTTAACACAAATAAGATAAAAAGTATTTGAGACACAAAAAAAAGGAACTATTCAAGTTTCATTATCATTAATATTAGTTGTTGTGTTTTTGCTAGTAAAGAAATAGAATTTAATTAATTTCTACCAAATTTATAACTTTAAATTATTTTATAATAGTTTTAGCCAAATTATAAAAATTAAAAAATGTACATATAGTAGATCAGACACATTGTAACACCACCACCATGTATATAATGATGGTTATTTTTTTATTTATTAGTTAACATACCTATTAAATTGCAACAAAAAACTAAAGTTATTGTAATAATAAATACCTAATAACTTTTTTTATATTAAATCATTTAATTTTTACATTAGTTTTATTACTGATATTGTGATTGTGAATATAACATTATTATTTGTTACTATATAAGCTAACTAACCGATCGTTTATTTTAGATTTCATCCACTGAGGAATCGGGAACCCAGATGATATTGAACGATCTGCTGAACTCATGTTGATGGTAGGAATTGGTTGACTAGAAGAAGTAGGTGCTGGTTATTGAACACCGTTGCTGGATAACTGATTCTGGTTAAGAATACGCTTTGGCTATAATACAATTCCACTGAGAAAAAAAAATAGATAAAACGTATGAAAACATTATTAAAAAGATCGGTTAAATACTTTAATTGAATAGTAGTAATAATAGTAATGCAAGATTGCGTACCGACTAGGTACTATATAGTTGTTCATTATAATTACACAGGATTTGGACGCGATACAATATTATTATTATTATTATTGTTCTTTGGCCTTGATACACGGTGTGGAATAAGGCCAATACGCAGACGGACGGCGAGTTCGAGTGCGTCAAGAAACAAAATTCGAAGGAAAAAGCTGACACTGACTCACCTTTAAGTTTCTATGATGCGTGTATACCGTCGATGGTTGGTTTTTCATTATTTTCATAACTCCGTAGTCCGGTTCGCAAAGATCGTCAGAGACTTCAGAGCTGAGATACTGCCGGAAACACAACGACAAATGCGCTAACACCAAACAGTGATCACCAGAAGTCCGTAAACGACGTGCGAGTGTGTGCGACTGAATGTCCGAAGCTGTAGAACAATCTGAAACGTAGTCGATTTCACTGATTACTGATTAGTGATTACAAATTACGATAGTCGAAGCACAGAAATACAACTGTGGAACGTGGACACGGGTCGCGGGGATCTGCAACAGCAAGCTATTCAGCTATATATTTTGTTATGCGCATTTGCCGTGAAAACGAAAAGTGTGATTATGAGTTATCTTAATTATCTTTGTACGACGCAGACAGTGGTCTCAATCTCAAACACGATACCAACCACAGAGAAGAAAATTTCACGTTTTATTATGTTTTGCGCCCCGCGATATTACCAAATTTCAAACTATCAAATGACCATAATATCTTTCGACAAATATTGTATGATTCCCCGCTTTAATACTTTTAAAGTTTTAATATGATATTCAGTATAAATTAATACTCAATGAATTTTCCCAGAGATGACCAACCTTTTTTTTGCCAAAGATCAAAAAAAAAAATTGTCTTTAAGACTTGTTAGTAGTTAATAATTTAATATAAGTTATAACTAAATTAATATTGGACATCGGTGATGGATAATGTCAACTTTAAAGTACGATAAATACTATTATGTTAATTCTAAATTATTAAATGACGTAGAGACGATATAACTCTGTGACACATTTGCACGTTTGCCTAACAACGTATGTAATTGACAACAACAAATATTCATTCAATAAATGTAGGTAGGTATTGATTTTACTATAATGTGTTTTTTTCTAATTTTTTTTGTTTGTTTTTGTTTGTCATCACTTTTTAGGGCAGTAAAAATGCTTCAAATTTTTACTTCAGCTTCTTATTTGGTAGGAAAATGAATGAGATTGGAACTTTAGGCCTTGGATGGGGTCAAGAGTAAAATATTCCTAAAAAATAATTAAGCAAAAACGGAGATTTTTACGAAAAAAACCGGTTTTGTTCGTGTAACTCAAAAATTAATAACTGTAGATACTTTAAATTTTAACTAAATCTAAATATTCAAAATATTTTAGACTCTTTTTGAGCTAGGTACTTGTTACCATGAGACATTTTCGAATATTTTTTTTAAAATTAATGAAAATTATTGTTGATGCATAATTTTTTGCTTGGTTGAAAAACTTTAAATTTAATACAAGGTTCTTGATAACAATTGAGTGTATAAAATAAAATAATATACTTTAAAAGTTTCAAGCACAAACAAAACAATTTTATGAATTTCATAATCAAAAACTGCAAAATTTCGTGATTTTGTAAGAATTTAAATTTAAAACTCTGTTAAAAAAAATTGTGAAAAAACGATTTTTGATTTTTTTTTAATTTTGATAAGTATTTCTTATGAATTATGATTAACCTTATACTAAATTTTCAATTCTATGGTTTTAATCAACAATTCTAAACAAAAAAAAAAAAAATCAAAAATTACAACTTTTTATAAATAGCTCAAAAAAAACAAATATTTTGAAAATTATACCATTTGTAGATAATGCCTATGTTAATGCTTGGTTCAAATTTCTAAAGTTTTTATTTTTTGAGTTACAGCAAAATAAAGAAATTGGTTTTGTAAAAAATTGTTTTTGCATAAAATTTCCTGTTTTTCCCTAATTTTTGGTTGGTTTTTCCCGACTTTTTAGAAACTACTGGGAATTTACAAAGTTTGACCCCCAAAGTACCAACTAGATTTGCAACTGAAAGCTAGGGGCGAAGTTGAAAATCCAAGCACTTTTACTGCACTAAAACGCGATGACAGGCACAAAAATAAAATAAAAAAACACAACATAGTAAAATCAAGACGATATTGCTCCTCTCAGAATCTAAAATAATAGTTAACCAAAAAAAAGATACATTCTTAAAATTAATACTCAGTAGTCAGTTTTTAGTTCTCCTAACAACTAACTAATTAGCTTGTATGTATTTATTTTCCATTGCACATTTCTTTAATACAGTATTTTCACTCTAAAAATGCATTGATATTGTTCTGCAATGAAAGTGAATAAAATGTTCACTCTAAATTATTACATAATATCCTTGTTGATGTATTTTGTGATTACTAACACATCTATCTACATAATATGTAATTCAATAACTCAATACTATTAATTTAAGAATAATGAATTTATATTTATTGTTTACTTGAATAATATTGTAATACCTATAATACATTGTTATAATTGTTTTTAAATCATTTAAAAATCATTCCATGTATAAAGATGGAGTGAATACAATATTTCTTTTGATTTTGTCTAATACTTCTTGCATTTTTTCACTTATCTTGTTAGTACCAATCATTTTTGCTGCATTTTTAATAACAGTCAAAATTTCATTTAATTGAACTATGCATCTGACTATAATCCCTTCTTGAATATCTGTTATTTCCATTATTTCAGAAAAAGGCTAAGAAAAAGCAAAAAATAAAAAAAATGTTTAACGCTTCAATTTTAGCATTTATTTAGTTAAGTTACCTTTTCTTGAGCCCACAAATAAAGCACTTTTACTAAATTGAAGTTGAGATTAACACGTTCATAGTTGCTTAAATAATTTGATTCAACTGACTGAATGTAATCGTGTTTTTGTTTTATTAAATTCATTCCCTAAAAAAATTAATAATACCTAGTTTAAGCATTATAGAATATTTTATATTCTCTTAATATATACATTTATCAAATTTTGTTCTTTAATTTGTTCCAAATCAATATTTGACTTAGATTCGCAAACTAAACATGAAAGGACAGCAGCAATTTCTTCTGGTTTCATTTCTTCAAACATATTACATAATAGTAGTTCAGTGACTAAAAGTTCATGTGATCCCATAGTTGCAGCTACATTCCCCTTTTGGGTAGCTGAAATTAGAAAAGTCAAAGCATTATACATTATTATAACCATTAATAATGATTGTTCATTAACGATTACTAACTTATTTCATTCCTTGGATTTATATATTTAAGTTCTTTGAGAATTTCAACTTTGCTGATATATTCATTATATAACTGTAATGCTTTATTTGATATTTGGTGTTGTAATTCTGCTATTCTTTCTATTCTTGTTTGATATTCATAAAATTTTGAGAACTAAAATTTAAATGTATTACTATTTTATTCTTAAACAGTGAGCACTTAGGATTTTTGTTCACTATTTGTTTTCTCTCTCTAATTCACTGGCTAAAATACCAAATTTGTGTTCAGAAAAACCAACTTTCTACTCTAAGCTTTGGTGTTATGAGTAAATTAGCCTATCATCAAACTTAAAGATAAGAACATAACCTGTGTACACAAGGTTGGTACAAATGAAAGCCAATTAGCTATGTTGCGTGTGGATCAGAGAGAAAACAAATAGTGCCCTGCTGAATGCTGATATTTTTTTTAAGTAGGTTTAGTAATAAAGTGCATGATGGATTGGTATAATTATAGTGATTTTGGTTAACTGGAATTTATTATTTCTCTAAATTATCTGTATAACTCATACATATAATATACAAATCATATTTAAATGTATAATTCAATAATTGACTGTTAGTAAATTAGTAATAAAAATAAAAATTGGAAATAACATATTAAGTATAAAAAACACTTACAACTTCTTCAAATCCAATAATGTCAGACAGTTCTATATTGTACACTTGATTTTCCAATGCATGCATATGTAACATAGTTCGGTGTAATTCAAAATTATCAATTCCTAGATCTAACAAACTTAGCACTGAATCATCATTTTCTGCTCGATTTAAAAGTAATGTTTTTTCAGATAGCATTGTAATGGCTCTCAGGCAGTGTGTCGAAATAGCTGCATCTCTATGGTTAATATGTTAAAATAGTTGATTAAGATAAATTATGAGTATAACTATATAACTATCAATTAGTATGGAATCAATAAATTTATGAAAAATATGCTTTTATTAAACATACCTAAAACGTTCATTTTGTCTCATTTCCCAATTTTTAATAATAGAGTCAGTATCAAAATTACCAGAAAATTTAGTGATTGCAAATATTGAATTTGAAGGAATAGTTAAAATGGTATGAGCGTTATTAGAAATTACATCTAATGATTTATCTAATAATCTCCTTTTTTTAGATAAGTAAATAAACTTGTACCAAGAATCCATTTTATTGTCAGATTCTTCATTATTTACCTTATCATTGTCTAATACCAATACTCTGAAAAAAAAGTTATACATATATACTTAGTATCAAGTGATTCTTTGTAAACACTCATTAGCTTGAAATATATAAACATTTTGTAAATTTGACCGTAAAACATGTTTTAAAAAAATAATAATCTAAATTCATATTTTTTAAACATTTTGCTTAGATTTTAGATGTATAAAAATTGAATTTTGAATGAGTAGCTTAAAGTATCAAGTGTTGAGATGGAACAATATTTTGAGGAGTACGCTGTGCCATCCCATTTCATTTATCTATAAATACATCAAAAAATTCAATAATTGTGTAATCCCGATAACACAATTGTGATATTGTGATCAAAAAAATCATAGGTATCTAGTCGAGATAACTAATAATTACCAATAGTTTTTATTCAAAAAAAGTGTTTTTGCAGTAACTTCAAATTATATATAAAAAAAAATATTGTAAAAAATGTTTATACTTTTAAAGATTATGAGTTTCACTTTAAAAGAATCACTATATATAATATGAATGTTGTAAAAATTTGAATATATTCATTTACCGAAATTCTTTTGGAATTTTTTTTGTGGTGCTTGATAATATTATAGCTAAATTTCCAATATAATGTTGGTGAGTAATAATGACAAATCTGCCAATCTCGCTAAAACTTTTATCACTTGCAGCATAAAGTTTATCCTAAAGTTATATTAAAATGTTATATCAATATTTCTCTTTGTACACAAACGTAAATTTATATTATAGACAATTTAAATAGACAACTATTGATAATTAAAGGTGACATTTTATACAAGAGTTGATACATTTTAACAAGAAACTATTCTGACATTAAATAAAAAATGATCCATTTTAAAAATTAAATTAAAATTAGATGTTGTTAGAATATTTAAAATTGTATATATTATATTTGTTGCAAACACAATTATTTGATTAAAAATGTATACATTTAAGCATGCATATTTCTATTGGTTTTTAAATGAAAAAATTAACTTTTTACCAGTTAATATTTTTAAAATTATATTTATATTCAAATTACCCAGTCTTCATTTCTGCAATCTAAATATTCTTTGGCATAAAGATAGAATTCTTTTACAGTTATATCTTGCTTTCCTGTAGGTTCCCAATTATCATTTCCATGTATTATTTTTAAAGAATTTAATTCTTCAGTATATTCATCTTTTTTTTTAGCTCTAGCAGCTTCAATGAAACTACTACCTAAAATTTCTTCTAGAGTTTCAGAATTTTTCTTTTTAAACATATTCAATATAATAGAATAACTGACTTTAAACTGAGATTCTAATTTAGCGGATTTACCTAAAAACAATTTCAATGTTTTTAAAATTGATTAAACATATTTCATTGGACCTATTGTATTGATTAAAAACTAACCTAACATCATATTTGTTAATTCTCTGTCATTAGGCAGTTGATCATTTGCCATTATTATTACTGTACCACTATCATCATGACCCCGACGGCCTGCACGTCCTGCCATTTGAGTGTACTCAGCTGGCGCTAAATTTCTTTTTTCTATACCATCAAATTTGTTTATTGCTTCAAATACCACTGTTCTGGCTGGCATATTAATACCTATTGCAAACGTTTCAGTGGCAAATAGACACTGTAAAGTAATTCATTATAACATTATGTAATTAAAATAAAAAGAACTCTTTTTTTTTTAATTACCTTCACTAAACTTTTTTGAAATTGCATTTCTACTATTTCTTTTAGTATGGGTAAAATTCCACTATGGTGAACTGCGATGCCTTGACATAATAATTCTTTCATTAAAACAACCTTAAAATTATAAGATTATTAATGCTACATTTATTATTTAAGCATTATAATAAAAGTACTAACTAAAAAATATTGATACTTACTTGAGGTAAAGCTCTGTCCTCAGGTTTTAATTTTTTTATAGCATCATTAAAAAAATATTCATTTGCTTGAGATTCTTTATTGTTCAATAAAAAATTGACAGAGTTTTTTAAGGATTCTGCCATCATATCACATTTTTTTCTGGACAATATAAAAACAACTACTGGAAACAAATTATTTTTGTCAAGAAATCTCAGAAAGTTGACCCATTTTGGTTTCTGATCTTTGATACTCTTAGATTCTTGATATTTTTTTACTTCTTTATTTTTTTTTAATAGGTCTGCAGCTTTACGATAGCTATGTATTGAAATAATCAATGTAGTTTTTATACATACTAATTATGTATAATATACATACCCTTGAATTAAAAATCCACTGTCTGCTTTTCTTATTAGATGCATATTGTCCTTCATTTCCATAGATGTATTTGAACCAATATAAAGATAATGTTCAAGAGGAACTGGACGATAAAGAGTAAATACAACATAAATCTTAGAATCACGAGTACGGCCTATCCAGTTGGCAAAATCAATAACATTAGTGACAGTAGCACTCAGCATAACTAATTTCACACGCTTAGGAAGCATAATTAAAATTTGTTCCCAAATGTGACCTCTCTATTAAATAAAATATATATTATTTATCAACAAACATAATTATTAAATAACCAAGTAAATTGCATAAAGATTACTAACATCTCTATCGTTTACATAATGAACTTCATCAAGAATAACAAATTCAGTTTCTTTAATTTTATCTGAATCACTATATAACATTGAACATAGTATTTCTGTTGTAACAATAAGACATTGAGCTTCTGGTTTCACTTGAAAATCTCCTGTAATAAGACCAACATCTCCAAATTTTTTTTTGAAATCTCGAAATTTTTGATTTGATAATGCTTTTATTGGAGATGTATATATGCATCTAAATTATTAATTGAAAATGTATTATTTGTAAATTTCTAAGAGGATGTAAACATCAATGTAATATTAGTAAAATTAAAAATAAAAATATATATAATGAGGATAGTGTACTTTTATATATTATGATAAAATGTTTACCTCAGTTGATGTTTTTTAGCAAGTGCTATAGCATATTCTGCAATAACAGTTTTACCTGCTGATGTATGGGCTGCAACAAAAACACTACTTTTTTCTTCCAATTTAAGTACTGCCTAAAAAATAAAATAACATATCATATAATAGTATATTAAATGTTACTGGTTTATTATGCCTCCGTCCGTGTGCGTGAAAAATAATAGCCCCGCCACTATTGGTCTTTAAGAGCCAGTTTTACCATCTCCGATTAAAGTTAACCAAAGTTTAATCGGTCGAATTTGGCCGGTTATAAAATCTGTTATCAGCTGATTAAGCGTAATCGAAGTGTAACGTAGACGGTACAACCACAGAATAGATTAAATCTATTCTGTGGCCCTAAGCAACCCAAATGATGTGATATATACCTTAAACAATAGGTGCCTACTATCTATTAGCGCTGAGCACCAAATCTAGATCAATTTATATCCAGATTGAAACAGAAGTAACAATCTGTTTAATCCGGACTATAGTTATTATTGTTTAAAACCATGAAATTAGTGTTATAATTTTAAAAAACCAATATAATAAACAACCTTTTATTTCAAAACTATGAGTGTGGGGGACTTGGCTGTGGATGGTGTATGTAAAAATTGCTGTTTATTAAACATTGAATTATTAGATTATTAATGCATTACAGGTATTTATTATTATGGATGGCAGGGAGATAGATAACAAACTTGAGACAGGGCTATAAAGTTTTAATACAACCAGGCAGGGATATAACAAACCAATACTTAATATATTCATACATAAAAGTGAATAACAATGTCATGAACTGTTTAATGTATACCTAAATGTAATTTTTTTTTTCATAATTCAAACTAAATTATTAATGTGATACTTACTTGTTTTTGAAATGTATCCAATTCAAACTCCCATTTATAAGCTGGATCAGGTAATAACTCATCAAAGTTATCAATTGGTTTTGAAATATCTAATTCTTCAACCCACTTAGATTTTACTAGAGCTCTTTCTGCATTTCCAGAAATTTTAAGCACAAAGTTTTCATCTTTCTGTTAAAAAGCAAGCAAGATCAACATTTTTTTTTTTAAATTCAATTTTTTACAAATAACTAATCATTACATTTATATGATTAATTTCGTCTACTGGAATTGGTTCTGGTGTAGTATCTGGTTGGCTTACTATTTCTGGTACTTCATCATCCCAAAATCCACCTACATCTTCAGTCCATTCGTCTTCTACTGTTGTGTCAATGGCACAAATGTTTATAGATGTATTTTGTTCATTTTGGTTTATTTTCAATTTGTTTGACATTCCAGGAGCTACTGGTAAATCATCTAAGAAAATAATATAATAAACATAATAATAGTTGTAATATATATAAATCATAATTCTTAGAAAATATAAATAGAGGTACATACTAGGATCAAATTGAAATTGAAACATGTTATCTTCATGTTGGTTGACAGTATTAGGATTGTTCATTGATTTTAGACAATGTATTAAATTACCATCAGATTGAAAAACTGGATCATTAATTACTTCTTCATAGCAAATAATTTTACCAGTCTTGGGATCTCTTTCAGGCTGTAAATAATTTGTTATTTAGTATTTATGTTTAAAAAATTGTAATTAGTCACTTAACATATCCCTAAATACTTACTATTAAATTAGTTGGCATAAAGTTTATATTATTTTCAGCATACAAGGATGGTAAATTAACATCTCTTTTTGGAAGAATTGATTCACCTTTATAAACTGGCATACTTTCTATACAATTTATATAACTTAATAAATCTGCTGGAATGCTTGGCATTATTGAGGTAATACCACCAGGTACCTTTATAAAATTAAAACATTTTATTATTTAGTTGTATTAATAAATATAAAGTTTAATGATCAACAAAATAATAGTTTGATTAAAAATATTATTTGAAAAACTAGGAGAACTATAAATATATTTGTTAAATAGAATGAGTATCAAGATTTTTTAATCAATTACAGGATTTCAAACAATTGATCTGTGTGAGCTATGATTTATACAAATAAATAGGTAGGTAATAATTCAAAAATGTAAATTAATATAATAATAATTTTATCTATAGTATTTATTAAACAATTAATTATAAAAACAAGTTACCTCGTATTTCATTTTGAAATTGTCCATTCTTTAATTTAGTTAATTAAAAAATGTAGACATTCTAAAATGTAGATTCAAACTGTAAAACTTTGTAAAGCACTTTAATGATTTTTAGATTCTAAATCATTATTATAAATGATTGTTGGAACATGAAAAAATCAATACATTGTAGGTAATTTATATTATCATTATTTTTTTAACTTTAGACAATAGTAGTAGTCGCTTGACGTTTTAAATTTTAGAAATTAAAAAGGTCCATTTTAGATCATTTAGAATTTAAATTCAAGATAATAATTTAAAAATAATAAAATAATAGGTAGTCGAATCTAGAATGAGTAGATTCAGACTTCAGAGATTCTACTATTCTAGATGTTTTGTTGACTGTTGACTGTAATCGGTAATCACGGTTGAAGATAAATAGATAAATCGTGACTGTAATCACAGAATATTATGTTATTCAACTTGGTACGTCTTGGTAACATGATATAATAAAGTTTTTCCTCAAAGTACCTGGAAAAAAAAAAAGATAAACCGTCTTGCCAACCTTAGTGACTGATTACCTATTATCATAGAACAATAAATTATGCTATAGCATTATTTTGCTATTATAGTACTTACTGATATCACAGAATATGACAGAATATTTAGAAATGAGGTCTGAGTTTATCATTATTTGTATTTTGTCCGTTAAAATAATACTAAGTATATCTGTATATATAATATTGATTATTGGATTTTCTGTCGATTTTATTCTATTTTAGTAGCTGCAATTGTTATTTTGTTGTTAAATAAAACTAATTAAAGTTAAAACCCACAAATTTATTTTTAATTTTTATTGCTCCGACGTCGCTTAGGCTTAAAACTTTATAGTCCATAATCCATAGTCCATCATTTCACATTTGTACAATTCTAGTAATTTCGTTTCGTCGAACACTTCAAACTTTCAACTATTTAAGTACGCAAAACACGCTGCCACACAATAAACTATCATATTTTATTTAACTGTTGGTTTTTATATAGATAGTAAGAACTAAGAACTTACAACATGTCTTCAAATACTTTTCGTGTTCGTAAATTGGCTTCCGTAAACAACGAAAACCCTGTAAAAAATATAAGTAAGTTTATACACTACAGTATTAATTTAATATGAATCAAACAACCTATTAAGATAATCGTTTGTTTATTATTTTTTTTGTTTATAGAAAATAGTTTAGTTACAAATCGCAAAAAAAGTGCTTTGAAAGTATTGACAAACACAGTACAGTCGATCAAAAAATCTGATGGTAAAGGTCTTAAACAATTAAAAGTATTGCCCATGAAACATTTTGAGACAGAAATAAAATGTAAATCACCGTTACATGACTTCACCTATGATCAAAATGAAGAGTTTAATCATTTTGACTGTACAACACAGGAAAAGGGTAATTATTAATTTTCTACTTTTTTAGTTATGGTAAATTAAATGAGGTAGGGTTCCATAGAAATTATGTATAATGCGTTTTTTTCAAATATTATCTATTGGTAGTAGAGTTCTAAATGTTTAAAAGCAATTAAAATGTTAGAAGTTTTTCAAAAAACAGGGTAAACAATGTATCTATTATCTTGTGTGTAAGAAATTGTCACTAACTTGAATCATGACCAAACACTCATAATCGTCCCATTGAGATTTTCTCGGTAATTTGCCAGCTCAATCTGGCCCTGCCTATACACATTTTGCTTGAAAATTATGAATTCTGAGACAAAATAAAAATCAATATGGTTATCTAATAATAGAGGTCTAGTGAAAAAACATGTGTTATTATAGTTATTCTTTTAAAATGGAAATTGAAACAAATTAAAAAATTTCCCTGAACAGTAATTGGTTTATTAAAACCAATTATTAATATTAATTCTGGGGAATCAATTAGTACATTTAATCTAAGAAAAGTTCAGTTAAAATAAGTTTTGTAAAAATGATTAACTAAACTTGATTTTGAGAACACAAATTCTAGGTCTGTTATGTAATAAAGATAAGAAAAAAAAACCTTGTGAAACTTATACATCCCTTGCTTTTCATAGAATGTAACATATATATATGCGTTGTAAGATTTACTTTTTATTACTTAATTTTTTATATTTTGCAGATTTTTTGCCTCCAAGTATGACTTGTAACATTGGAATGCTGAGTGAATTTTTTGGTGGCAATAATAATGACACAAGTGATTGGTTTCTTGAAGACTATAATAAAATAATGATCAATAAAATCAAAAATCAATTTGATAATTTTGGTAAGTTTATGGATTTTACATTTTTTAACCATTTTTGTTCTGAGAAACTTTTAATAATTGAATAACTGTTTAAACTTAGGGTTACCAAAATTAATTATTTCTTGCTCTGTGGCTAGATACCCCGACACTGGGTATCTAATACATACTTAGACAAAATACGCGCATGTGTAAGGACTTAACATTTCTGTATGATATTATTACTGTCATCAGTTTTAACTTTTATTTGTATTCATGGACCATTAATTAATCATTAAAATATTGAATATCTAACACCTAATGGAAGTAATGGAAGAAAAATAAGAGGTGTTACAAGTGTTAGTTAATTAATCAAAGTGTAGGTATAGTCTAATGTTTCCCAAAGTGAGCGATATCGCCCACCTTCGGGGTGCTAGAACTATCCAGGAAGTCAATGGAAGTTATAAGCTTAATCACCGGACTATAGTCTTTATCATTTACAATATTGGTCATTACAGATGTTCATTTTTCATCATATAGTGTTATATTTGTTTTTTTTTGTCTAGCATTGAAAATATGATGTAAATGTCAGTTAAATAAAATTTACATTGACACCTGTTAATCGTAGTAAGTTATATCATTTCTGACTAGGCAGTAGACTTTAAATTGTTTTTTGAGATGCATAAAATAATGTGAACATAATAATTATCTAAAAATATTTATTGGGATCTGGATTTTTGATAACAGTGATAATATTAAAAAAATAACATCGAATTGAAATGATGATGTCGTCGTGTATGCAGCTACAGAGTATTTTTCAACTGGTGAAACACTTCTCTGTAAATGTCACTAAGACAAGTGATTAATATTATTGTACATTTATTTACTTTTATTTTTAGGAGAACCGGAAGTTGACTCCTTTCCTTCATTGCCAGTTATGGATTTTCCAGAAATTATATTTGCTTAAATTATGTAAGAATGTGGGTTTTAATTTTTTTGTTTGTATTTATTTATATTAAATGGGTTTGTTCACATCTATCAATATGATAAATAATATTAATATTAATATAAGTTTTTATATCTGTTAAACGAATGTAAAACGATATAAATGACAAAGGACTATTTTCCTATACTAAAATTTCTAAAGACTGATTCTATAGAAAATATAGTTATCATAATATTTAAATCAATAATCTGAATATGGAAAATAAAAAAAAAATATTGATAAACATACCTTGTAATTATTGAACTATGGGTACTATGTTGTGTTGATTGTCAATTTATATTATATTAGTATTAATTATAGTAACAATACATCATATTTTATACAACAGAATTAATATAAAATATATTTAAACATAATATTCTTAATTGTGCTATTTTACAACATGTTTAATACTTCTGTCTTCCATAGTGTTGGTAATTTAGTAAAACTGATCAAGACTGTCTTAGCCAAACAAATTGCTTACAAATACAAATATATTAAAAATAACTAATATCCTGATATATATTGCAATTTAACTGCTGAAGTAGTATCTCTTATCAAATGGTTGTTGGGATTAGAGTTTTGTCAGCGGTTGTGGGAGTGACACCTACAATAAATGCTGCTAAAAGAGTTAAAAAAATAAGTTAGTTAGCATAAACTATTATAAGCACAATGTGTATGTTAAATTATGTACAATTAAATAGTGGTTATGCACTACATACATTTTATTACATGATAATTTATTAACACAAATTAAATTATAATTTTAACTTAAGGGGATTAAATACCTCCTGTCAGTTGTGATAAAAACATCTTGTCCGTTGTTCCAATAAGGCATAATCAATCTGAAGTCATTGAATTAATTATAAAGTTCACTTGTTGATTGAGGGCTTAAACTATCTGCCTAAATATTGTATCCAGGACCCAGTTTGATTATAATTAACTATTTACATTCATTAAAAAAAAACAAACTTATGAGTTAATAGTATACTAGAAAAATGAACCATTCTGTATTCCAAATGTGTATATTATAAAATGATTACTTATTAGTTTTAATTTACAATTTTGAAGGACTCCCGTTAAAAATGATTAAGCTGAATAATCTTAATTTGTACCTTATACCTATGTGAAAATGTTTATTTTATTATTGGTGTGATATGCAAATAGCCAATAACCAAATACCTATTACCTTTACTCATATCTTAAAGAGTTTGAACCAAGCATGTAAAGTGTCTATAGGGTATTAAGGTGGAATGCCATGTAGCTGTGGACATTCAACAACCGGTTTTTATTATTTTAAAAGTAAAAAAAATAGAAAAGTTTTTCATTTATAGCTAAGTATACCTATATTTAATTTGTGCTGTTTCACGAGGAAAATTGTATCAAGAAACTTTAAAACATTAAATATCAATTAAAACTTCTTCAATTAAAATATATGCCTAAGTGTATTATAAAACTAACACACATACTTAACTTTTATAAATATTAACGACAGATCATTGTTACTCCCTCAAATTATTATTAAAATATTCGTTTTAAGCCAGTTTAGTTAAATAATAAATTGTCTGTATGACTAAATCATAAAAATATAACTGCAATGTGCATGAAGTCGACAAGTAGTCCACTTTAGATCTGCTCGATGCAAATATATGTAGATAATGCATTTAAAATGATAAACTTCACTCGATATTATATCGGAAATATTTGCAGCAGAGCTGGCTATAGCAAATAATAAATTATAGGCTATAACTACAAATTTAAAAAAATAATCTATTGATTGTTTTTAATAAAACTAACCGAAAAAGAAGAAAACCCATCATAATGTGCATCAAAAAATACATGGTGGTAAAAAAATGTTTCACTTATGAGTTATGACAACACGAATTACGAAGTAAGCAAACGCCATTCTATCATGTTGAGTAATTTCGGATTAAAAATGCTAAGCATTACAAAATCTACACTCTAAATTCATTAATACACAATCATAACTAAAATTTCTAGAATAACGTGAAAACGCACATTTAAATGCATTCCTCAAATTATTATAATTTTCTTTACAGTTCTACGATGCAAAACACGAAAGTACAATGACGCTATCAAACAACAATTGCTTTTTTTTGGCACAAATATTACAAATGTTGGTTCGTATGATTTACTTCTGATTAACATAAAAACTAATACTAGTATTTATAATCAATGGTATTATGTATAACATACAATTATAGTGAACTATTATTTTCTTTTATTGTATAAATTGGTTAGGTCACTGCTTTTTATATTTCGTATCACTATATCGTCTATCACCCGACTTCGACCGGGAACATTTTTAAAAATTGTTTACAGGACAGACTATTGTATCTATATTAATTATATTTCTGTATTTTAATTACCTACCCGAACGCCGACCTCAACATAATATTATGTCTGACATATTTCACTTTTCAATGTTATATCTATTTCACTCTACTATGTATAGGTACCTACAGGCGGAGTTATTGGTACGACACAAAAAGTTATATTATAGCGTATTAATATATAGATTTAATTTAGCTGTCACGAGTCAAGGCCAAGGAAGATATTGAAAATTTACGACTTACCTACCTAATCACCGCAAGCCGCAAGCTTTTTTGGTTTGTTCTATAACTCTTATCCCCAGAAAATTGATCGATGAAAAAGAAATATACCCTATGTCGTGTTTTACAAAGGCTTTTAATTTTTTTCCTATTAAACCACTGACTAATCAGTTGATTAGTTGTAAATCTTGTTGAAAATCTGTCGAATAGGTGGGCGCAGACCATTGTGACAGGGTGGGCCAAGTCAATAATGATTAAGAATATTAAGATACTTCAAACAAAAAAACAATTTAAGTGTTACATAGGTAGGTACTTTAATTTACCCACTGGTCCACCGTCCACTATACTATAGTTAAGGCATAAAATAAAAACAAATCATTTTTTTTTTTCAAAATTTAATTAGAAATATATTAATATTTAATAGGGAATAGGTAACATAGTTTTAAATCTTAAATACATAAATGTTCGCAATCTGTATTGTTAATTTATTGTATAAACACATTTATAATTTCATACACATTAATAATTTAATATGAATATAGCATTTCATAATTTCATTCTTTTTTCGATTGGAGTCAAAGTTTTAAACTGCTCAATCTGCACCTCATCGACATTGATGTTGTATGCCAATATTTTTGCTGATGATCATTGTCAAGAGTACATCCAAAATTCCAAACGTTCTTGCTTCATTGTACTGCGTAGGTAGCTTTGTTTTAATTACCTAGGACCTATATGCCGAGTTTTGAAAACGTTCCTCCGTAAGTTCAACTTGTAACAGAAATAGCAACAAATGTTTTCAATACTTTAAAAAAATTACATCACATCTAAACTTTCAACAAAAGTGTGTATCAACTGAATGTATCAAAAAATAGTCAAATGTAACTCTTTCATCCTTCTCAATGGAGTCAAATAGTCAATCAGAACTAAATTTACGCAATGGCCAAAGCAAAGTATAAAATATAATTTTGGATTTGTTTTCTTTACATTTAGCCTGTACACCTGTAATACCGCCTGACATACAGTTGAAGCTCCATCGAAGGAAACTGAAACCACATTTTTCCATTTGGAATTTTATGTTGGACTCAATAAATACTTAGTGTCATACCTACTGTCATTTAACACATTCAATATGTTTTGAACATTTACTTATTTTAACTTTATCAGGTTTCATACTTTCGCGGATCGTGATATAAATACTAAACATCGTGATCATGTAGTACCTACATACCTACTATTTATATACGGTTTAAGTAGCAATATGCATAACAATTACGATTTCCGGTACAATTATCACGGGAGTCTCAAATAATAGCAGGCTTGCTTGTTTAACCGCATTTGAATTATATGGGTCCTAATAAATATGTATGTCTTTTTTTGTGTGGATTGTATTTTTCATTGACTGTATTTTATTTATTTTATTATAATTAAATGTACAAAATAATGTCAATAGGTAGCTGTTAATGGGAATAGTAAATATCCAAATAAAAAATATAATAATAAGCAATAAATATATAATTTATGTAAAGTATAATAATAAATATTATAATGAATAGCCAGAAGGTTTGACCACGCCGCAATTGTACAATACAATCAATGAATAAATAATTAAATAATCGGTTGGTTTAGCCACGTAATAATGTAATAATAATAAAATAATAAATACACGGATTGTGCTCCACCTTACCCAATATTGAGGCTATGGTTTGCATGGTGCTGGGATCCCTAAGTAAGAATTTTAATACAATAAAAATATACAAGTGTAATCCGGCGGAACACTGCTAACCGCACAACGCAAATTCCAGTATAGACATTTGGACGGTTAAACATAGACACACACCACACACTACACGAGCGATGATAATAAATTTGTGAAAACACCCTAAGACTGGGGAACTGAAATTAGTGAAAGGAATATAAAATCACCAGAACAATATAGTCACCAATAAATGTCTTCACCGCACGTCAATCCAGTGTTGTACAAAGATAACCAAAAAATTATCTATAGATAAGATATAACAGATAATTCATTGAAAATGTATCTAGATAAGATAATAGATAAAAATCAAAATATTTATCTAGATAATAGATAATAGATAACTACATTTATCTAGATAAAAAAACAGATGATTTCTTTAAAATATTTTACACAAATTATAGCTTGCATTTGTAAAATTGCAATTTTATTATGAATAAAATAATCTTTATTTATTTTAATAATTTGGAGCACATTGTAAGTAAAATTTACTTTTTTTTGCTTAGTATCCAACTATAATTTTTTAACAAAAACATTAGGTATATTATTTTTTAAGATATTGCATTTTTAATCAGGTTTAAAATACCTAATATTAAAATTTAAAATGATAACTAAACCATTATTGAATTAAAATTATAATTATTTAAATAGTTAACATTGAAAATAATATAGTTATTCACTTATTACTATATAATTATTAATTATACACAGTGCTTAAATCGAGGGGGACCTCTTCTTTTTAAAAAATATTTTAGCGTACCCCCTCTAATTATATCCTAATCAACAATTTATTTACATTTTGAGGTACTCATATTTTGGTTACACTCTCTGTTTTTTTCCCAATTCAAGCACTGATTATACATACATATTACATACACCTATATTTAACATGGCAAAAATCTACACAAATTATTGTCACCAACATTTTAATATTTTTATTTAATTCATAGCAAACATTCATTAATATAGCTAAATATATAAAAACATGTTCACTAATTAGTAATAACTGTCTGTTTGCTATTCTCAGTAGTCTGTAGTGATTGGTATTATTTTTTATTACTTTAATCATGATAATCTAAGTTTATAATAATATATTGTTAATGGAACGTTCTGGCTAGTTAATTGACGAATGACGATATATCGCAGTGCCAACCCGCAGAATTTTTGGGGCCCATAATTAATTTTATTTACTTTATTTTTATATAATTTTGTAAACTTTAAGGGCCACACATTATAATGTTATAACTTATAGGCCATAGCTCTAGATATTTCGTAACGTCATCGATCGTCGACAACGATAAACAATTTTCAAGTACATGGAACTAATCAATTTTTCTTATAACTAAATTATAAAAATAAAATATGTTTGACAAGTCAATGTATAGTCGTATAGATATGCATTATTGCCTATTGGTACCTAAGTACCTTCTTGATTTTCGTCGATAATGACAATATAATATAACCCATTTCCAAGAAAAACCACACGGGTCACAGTTTCTGTTGCCACAATATTATTATGATTATTTATTGATAAATTAATATAAATTTGAACGACATAGTTGTGGGAGTGGTCCCAATACGGGTAACGCGCGGTACATAGAACGTATAGATATTTACAAATAGAACTAGAACGTTAAATCGAATAAAAAAGTAATAACGAACTTAAAAAATTAACTTCTCACCAAAAAAAACTATATAGATAATTTATCTCAGATAACCATTTTATTTAAATAGATAAGATAAAAGATAATTAAAACTATTTTTATCTAGATAAGATAAAAAGATAAATAATTTTATCTAGATAATGCACAACACTGGACGTCATGTACGGCCAACGTGGTTTTGTCCAGATGAACAAAGTGCAAGAAACTATAAACATGACAGACTCGGCCGAAGATTGACTGTACGCTAAGAGCACGAAAGGCAAAGTAAAATGCTGCCAATAGGCAATAACCACCGTTATTACGTACCTATAGCAGACGGCCCACAACACAAGGAAAAATATGAACTACAAAAGATGCCTTCAAAATGTCACCACAACAATGAAAAATAATCGAAAATATGGAACTTTCGGGGGCACCGAAGGTATGACTTTACATTTTCTAAACTTTAATATATTTACGAAATAACGACAACGAAGGGAGCATTAATTAGATGAATATTTCACTATTTTATGTTCCGAGTGCAACACTAGTATGTATAATATTATTAGGTACCTAATTTTTAACAAAGTTTAAATTAAAAAAAAAAGAAAAATGTACTTATTTTATATTTTTATTCATACAATACATGATACTGCGCATAATCGATTGTGTAGTTAGGCGTAAAACGCACGAGCGCTTAAAAGTCTGTGCGTAAGCCGCTATTTGTTCAGTGTGTTGGAACTCACTTTAACAATGGACAATTGAATAAATATATTTATAACAAGAAAAAAATAAAAGGGTAGGTTTTAAATCTTTCTCGACCACTGGATAAGCTGACGTTTTTTTTAACCCTGATATTAATTATTTCTGACGTATATTCAATTAAAATATATTAATTTTTATGCAGCATACACACTAAACATAAATGATTACTATCCCGTGTAAAAGTGCGTACTGTATTGTAATAATTCGTACAACATACAATGTTTAATTAACCAGAGTATATCGTATTACAATAAAACACTATAATATTATGCATGTGTATGTATCGATTTATGATAAATAAACTACCAATTTATAATAGTTTTTTTAAATTTTAGATTCTGAGTGGATTGATTTTACTGCAATGTTGTGTTTTTTTTTGTGTGTGTCATCACGTTTTGGCTGTTTTAGGGCAGTGAAAGTGCTTCGATTTTCTTTATCAGCATCTTTTCTGGTAGGAAAGTTAATCTAGTTAGTACTTTGAGGGGGGTCAAAAGTAAAAAATTCCCAATAATTTTTAAACGAGACGGTAAAAACAAAAAAAAAAAAAATTATGGAAAAACGGGAATGTCTTCGCAAAGCAAATTTTTGACATCGATTTTGTTTGTTTTGAATTAAGGTTTATACTAGCATTTTTATACATCATTAAATTGTATTCAGATTATTATCCAGACATATATATCTCACCAAGTAATAAAACCTAAATTTATTATATTGTGATAGTTATAATTTGTGTAATTGTGTCGTAATCAATGTATCTATAATATAGGTATCTAAAAATAATATTTGTATTTTAAATTTAAAGTATACTGCGTTTGTAAGTTTATAAATCGTTTTAATAATTTATTCTCCATATTTTTCATTATACTTTTCGACTAAAGATGTCGATTGACCATAATATGCATTTGAGCCTTGAGGGTTATATAACATTTTAAAAATGAAAATCAATACAAAAATGCCATGTTAATATTTTCTGTAAATAATTAAATTTATGTTACATATAAATTGTAGACATTGAAAATGTATTTCTTATAAATACGTGATCGAAAAGAAATCCTTACAAAGCAAAATTGGCTTTTGTTTTAGAAACAGCAGGTCACGCAGAAAAACTTTAAGACAAACTCCGCTTCGCGGGAGGCTGCAGCAGAATAGCTTTTCAGGGGCATAATTATATAATAAAATACAATATACAAATCAAACAGGTGTGTTGTGTTTGCAGAACAGCATCCAGAACTTTTACATTTTAATATCTACTTTTATAATTTTTATTGATGTACAAATGTCATTACTTTGTACTACCTGCAGTGTATTGTGATGTATTTTAAGGTAAAAGTATTTGAATACTATTTTAAGTATTGAATCATTTTTAAATACTTGTATTTTGAAAGCACTTGAACGGTATTTTGAATAGTTTTTTTATTACTGAATACTTTTTGGATTCCTTAAATTTTAAATCTGTTTCTAGTTTCTATTTGTATTTTGTAATCTTAGATAGGTTATTAAAAAGTCACATTACATGCCTTTAAAAGATTCAACATCAACGTTTTAACGATAATATAATAAAATTATAGACTTTTAAGATGTAACAATTGTTTGTACGCCCTTTTCCATTTTTAGCATTTTTATAAATTTGATGTGTACGAATAAGATACATCGTGTTGGGTGTACCTATATCATAATAATTCATAATGATAACATGTGTCAATGACCTATTATTATTTTAAGTAACATTTTATAATATTACTAAATACTAATATTCGTGTTCGTTGATCCAGTCATTTGTTAATGGGTTATCAGACTTGCGGAACTTATGTTTTTGACCATCGTAATTCGTATTTTGTAATCGTGTATTCGTATCGTGTTTAGTGTTGACTGTTGACTTTTGACGTACGACGTCAACAACTATTGTTTTACATCAAAGTAAAGCCGTTTACATCTATAAGTTTTTATTATTTACATTTTCGATACTATTTTAATACAATGAGTGATCGTTTTGTTTTTTTTAAACGCAATCACCAAATTGTCTATTAAAATTTATTATTTTAGATTTTCAGAACTAGGTATAGAACATTTTTTTGTACTTGAAGATTACCTATTACAATTAATACTTAACAGTATGTGATCAGTAGCCAGTAGGTATTACTCAATATTATAGTTATAGTATGCAGTGATGTAAAAAATACTTATAAAATGTATTCAAGTAATACTCAAATATTTTTCTTTAAATAGTATTTGAAATACTTTATTTGAAAAGCATTTTCTACAACACTACAACTTTACTACTATAATAATAGCTTATTGTAAGATGTTTAATATATATAAATATACTTACCTATTTAATATTATATGTGGGTGTTATGTTATTTTATTATTTATAATGTTTTGTAAATTGCTCAAAGTTTATATAAATAGTTTACTGTAAATGGGTTTAATCGGTATGCATAGGTAGCGGTGTATTATGTAGGGAATTATTAATACCATCGTTCGCGCGATGACAAATATTCGGCATCGCGCGGTGTAGAGGGTGGTGAAAAATATTAGCTGTGTATACAGGTATCGCCACCAAATGGTGGCAAACTCATCCGGGTCAGACGAAAGTGACATAAAAGGGATTTATGTTTAACGAATCATACTTTTAGGATGGCTGCGGAACTGCGTCAGTGTTCCGTCTATGGTTAGTTTGGGTCAGGTTAGCGAGGGGGAGGGTTCGGCTGCGGAAGGCTGAATGCGAAACGTGTGTTTGTGTGTGTGTGTATGGTTGTTGGCAAACCGTGGTCGACAGGTCAAATGAAAAGGATAATATATATAAACGTAGCAGTCGACCCTGCAGCAGGCCGTAAACTAAGTTACGAGTTCGTAATTTGGGAGCGGTATCCCACTATTAGCTGGTCGGTGGGGGGGGGGGGGGGTATAAATACTGAGTTGGAATTGAGGTGCAGTTTTGATTTTCGGGCCAAACATGACACACAGATTTTGATGCACAGGGGGATAATTTGTACAACCGTGGTGAGTTAGTGGTGAGACTATCCTCCGTCTCATTGCTCTCAATAATTATTGTCACCTGCGATGACTTCCCTACGTAATTAAAAACACTCCGTAATAATCTATTAAAAAAAAATTAATTACAATTTTTTCTTACATCCGTCTTCAATGTTTTGCTTACAAATTCAATGCATGGTTATGGTTATTACAGACCATCAAATTGGTCCATATAGTATTTTATTGTACGTTTAGGTGTTAACTGCATTAGCCCCAATAGTTATAAATTGTAACTCTCCAAAATGTTTGATCAAGTACTGCCTTGATACACATGAACAGGCGTATATACTGAGATGCTAAGATAGAAGGATGTTACAGACATATATATTGTACTTAGTATAAAGTCTAAAGTTACAGCATTCATTGATCTAAAATACGAAATATTTATTATAACTTATAACATATTAGTATCTATTGAGGAACACAATTATATACCCGCTGCCCGTTGGTTATTGTTAACTTTAAATATTAATAGCTTTCTTTTCAATTGATTTGTACCAATATAAATAATTTAAAACGATTATAATTTTGATAAAATGATCGATTTTAATTTTTTTTCAATGTCAAAAAAAATATTATTAAAAAAAGTTTCAATTTTTAAAATTATTTATGGTTTCTAAAAATTTAAAATTTTAAATTGTCAATACTTAAAATCGATTTAAATCCCTGTGGATTTATTTTTGCCATTTTCACATTAACTTACCTTTAGTTATAGTGGTCACTTGAAAAGTACAAATTATACTATTTTACTAAAATGTTAGGTACTTACTTTAAAATTGAAATGCCTGTAACTTATAAATTATAACTTAAGTATACATATTTTTAAGTAATCAAAATTTTGAATGATGTACACTTGATCAGCAAATAAATAGTATACATACAAAGAAAAAGAGATCATTTATTATTATAATTACGATCAACATTAATACAATTATAGTTTTATTAACATATATAGTTATTTATATATAATACAGATATTAGGTTTATTTATACATATTTTTTTATGCGTATGTAGTTCATAATACTAGTGTGGTATACACATACAATTAGGTAGGTACTTCAAATTGATAAAAAAAAGAATAGGTAACAAATATCAATATGGTAATTTATTGGTGAAATTATGACTAGATTTTAAGAGAAGTAATGAATTCTTCTCTAAACATATTGTTTAAAAAAAAATATTACTTACATAAAACAACCATAACAATTGATATTTTTAAATTAAATTAATTTGTTTTTATATAAATCATATTTATTATTAACTAGTACCTATAATAGTTATCTAAAAATTTCTAAAAATGTAACTATTGTTCAAAAACCCAACATCTAATAGTTGTATTAGAATATATTTAAATACATTAAGTTATGATGAATGATGACTTAAGTCTCCTTTGGATAGAATAAAAAAAATAACGAACAATAACGTTATAATTATTAAATTAAAGTTTTTAAAGTAAAAAAAACCGGGTTCCATGAATAATACATAATTATTTCAATAATATGCTATTCTTTGATTACCTAGTGGCTAGTTGTTGCATACTATTATATATAGGGAGGTAGTTATTAAAATAATACAATGGATTTTAAGATTTTTGCCACGTATTTCATTCTTACACGATTATTGCTAAGCTGTTGAACACTTTTATGTGGAAACAAAACAATCGCCTGAATGATTTGATTAAAAAAAAATAAAACACAGATATTATAGGGTGTATAAATAATGTGTACTAATAATGTGTCTCTGTAAATAATAGAAGTAATGTATTATTCCCTAAAGGTTAAAGAGTATACTTTCGTCTTTATTTATACAAAAGATTATAATCAATACTAGAGATTTATCCAATGACCAATACTTCTGTGTTTTTAATTATATTTATTTAAAACCCAAAATTAATACTGTATTAATCTTTGTATTTTTAGTTTTTTTTTATAAAGTCGATACGTAAAACTAAGGTCTAAGGTATAATGAACACGACTTTTTAGCTTACTTTTTAAACTTTATTTAAAATTGGAATCCGTCTCCTGCTGTTATATGGTATGTAATCAATTATATGAAATACTTCTAGTATAGGTACATAATATACGGGCCTATACTTACATATTTTATTATTTTATATATCTAATCTATTATATATTTCTACTGGTAAAATCGTATATACACAAAATATATTTGTTAAAAATGTTAAGTAGTATATTTATAGATTTGTATAGTATTTATATTGGCAAGCCTATAAAATAACTAAAACACAATATTGAAAACATATTGTCTTATAATTTTGTATACAAGAATGATTAAAACTATAATATGACATTTTAAATAGGTACCTGAACAATCGGCTTTATTAATAATGATCTAATATCAAAATATTTGCTCTATCTGAATAGTAAATATTATAGATAAATAATTGTTATATGACGGCGATAAATTGTGAGTTCTTAAATTCTAATGAGAAGATTTTTCTGTTCAACATTTTGTTATTAAAATATTTTTGAGTTATATTTGTTTTATAATTTTAATTTTTATTGGAGACGGATGACAACTTATGAAGTTAGTTTTTATAACTGTATGGAATTAAAATACAACTATAAACACCTTTGTTTTTTTGTAGATATTTAAAAATTGAACAGTATTGAAAAACTTGGATAAATCCCTGTAACAATGAATTTTAAACCAGTATTTACAATGTATATTTTTTAAAACTTTTTACATAAATACAATAATATTAAAATACAGGTTGGAATATAGTTTTTCAAAAAAGGAATACAACAAGGGGAAAAATTAATGTCATGGTCATAGGTAAAATACCATTTACCATGTTTATCCTTACACGCGCATGATATGGTCGAAAAGGTAAACATAATATATTTTTCGGGTAGTTTATACATAGTATCAGTCTATTCTAATTTTTAACTTAAAAAACAATAACAACATTTCAATAATAATAATAATAATGAATAACATGACGGAGGACGTTAAAGTGAGCATTTATTATTTTATTCAACTAGTGTATAATAATGTCAAATTAAAAAATAGGAGGATGAATTATAGAGGCGATTGAATATCAATTGAATATCACTTATTATTATATTTCACCCCATCCAAGGTGCTGTGTCGATCCTTTCAAGGGACAGATCGCTGTCCACCGAAAGTTTATTTTAAAAGATAGAATTAAGAAATATTATTAGAACAATATCTATTTGCCACGTAATCAACCATACGAGTCGGGTCTTATAGGAGATACATAATAATAATAAAAAAAGGTAAAACAACACAACATTATATTTATATGATTGATATCTCGATGTAAATCTTTCATCTTGAGCGTTTTCTAGCCCACCACTCAATTTTTTTTTAAGTTTTCCAGGTCGTCTCAGATGTTGAACATGTCTTGTTGGTTGACAGTGGCGTATGTGACCGTGGCCGGAGCTAATACCATAGACGCTCCCATGTACTGAAAATAAAAGTACATGTATATATAAATATAATGTATATTATACAAAATATATAAAATGGTTCAGTGGTCTTCAACCTTTTTTTGATTCATGATCCATTTTTGTGACAATAGATTTTTTTATAACTCATATCGGAGTTATTAAACAAGGAATACACTGCACAAAATTGTCATAGAATCTGGTATTAAATATTTTTAAGATTAATTTTTTTTTTATACATTTTTGAAAGTCAGTAAACTGTAGCATTTTTATTCTGATGCCTACGAGTTTCAAAATTGGGGCTTGACTCACCGGTTAAAGACCACATTAAATTACACCGTACAGCAGTGGTATAGGTATACTAATCGTAATTAGGTATAGGTATCGTGGTATAGGTATACTAATCGTAATTTTCGCATAATATGGCCGGGCAAACATTTATACATATTTTTTTTTTTGGGGGGGGGGAGTTAAGGCTTTTACAACTAAGATCATTAGCCTGTGGAATTGTGGAGGAGGGTATTGTAGGTTTATTAACACGTGTGTGCATGTGTGGCAAGGTTTAGGTTAAGGTTTAGGTTTAGGTTTAGGTTTTTTAGGTTTTACTACTACAAAAGCCGGATGGTCACCCATCCAGGAACTAGTAGTAGCGGGCGTTGCTTACTCTCAGTCGCAGAACGTACCACGCCAAGCCACTTTTATACAATATATTATATGTATGTATAAGCTAGTCAAATATGTTTTAGCACATGTCGTTTTTCCTTAAGATGTAGAAATAAAAATGAATATTTCATAAACACGATCGTGCGGTGCCCTTGCACGGCTATATTTACTCCTGTATCCATCTATATTATTGAAAATTGAGGTAATAAAAAAACGTGTGCTATTATGTTAAAGTGAATCCCAGATAATATTTTCTTTTACAAACTCAATATAAGAATGTAAATAAAATAGCACTTGGGTCAGTTTAACATACTCGTGTACCAATAAATAGTCAAACCGCATAATATTACAATAAATTTAATTCAGTTTTATTGCTTTATTTTCGATCTTATGTTTTCGGTACTTATTCTTCGAAACCATTCAAGTGTTTTATTTTTTTTTATGAAAACGCATATTACTATCATCCAATGCAAATCTTTTATGCTCGTAGTGCGTCTACGCATAAATATTAAATACGTATGGTATAGGTTAAATTAAATTCACCGTAACTATAGGTAGACATGATTCTTAAAATTACACGATACCAAGCAGCTAAAGGTCTTTCATATTTTTGTTCGTGGGCGGTGGGTGGGAATGTATATTATAAGTTTCTACAAACATGGTATATTGTATGTTGGCATTTTTTAAGTTTAATACCATAATATACCTACTATTATAGTATTATTATATATACATTGCACATGCATTATTTCCAATAATACTGACGCTATCAGATAAATATTGATGTTTATAAAAGTTATAACAAATAAATTCTAGTAATATTGTATGTGTATTTTCTTAACAAATTAACACTTTATTTATTTTATTATGCTTGACATATAAAGATATTGTTTTAAATTTTTGTGTGAGCCGAAAGAAAAAAATGTATGTTCTCACTTATTAAATGCATGTTATATTTAAATAGAGTAAAAACAATTTTAAAGTTTAAGTCATTGTTATTAAACACGATACTATTATTTTAAATTAGAGAATGTTTAATTATAATTTTTTGTAGTTTATAAAATATACTTAATTGCCTATTGGATAAAATTAAATACATTCAAAATCCAATATTTTTCGCAGTGAGATCATGTCCATGTAATGTATATCCAGATAAGAATCGAAAGACAACACACTTGTATCACGTCGTAGCAATATAGTTTAAGGCCTTTATTTAAATCAGTTGGATATTACTGTTGGATTACTGAGCACAAACATATATACATTATTTTTTAATGTTGATAACGATAGTTTGTAAAGTATAAAACAAATTAGTAAAAACTATTATTATTTGTATGTTAAAGTACCTTCATTCGAGTCGATACATTTAGTAATATTTTACATTAATAAAATACAGTAAATTAATTTTAGCTACTTTGATATTGTATACAAACAGTTCTTTTTATCAATACGTTTTGTCTTGAATTTTTTGTTAGAATTTACCTATTAATCGAGTAATTCATTATAATATAATATCTATGTTGTATATTCTTACATCGTTTTTTTCATATTCTTCCATTTTTATACTAAACATTTTAAATCACACATTTATATATTAATAAAATAGAAAATTACATTTTCAAAAATGAAAATAATAACGTTAACGAAACGTTCAACAAGATTTATCAACTACACTTGTGCCTTTGCCAAGTACTTAACATTTTGTTTTTTTTTTAAAATTGTATTTTTGTTAAATGTTAAAAACCTGTATATCATCATACAGTATACACCGTTAACCTCAAGTATAATGTACACAATTTAGTATAGTTTTAGCTTCTATGTACCGATGTACATTGAATTCCACACAATTATGTTATAATAATATAAGAACTTCCAAAATAAATATAAACTTTAAAGCACTTTTTGAACTCACGCAAGTCACTGAAGTCACGCAGTATGCAAAAATATGTTAAATGTTTAAATCTAAGTTTATTGTGCTCACTGCAGGATTTCTTTTGTGTTCCCGTTTCTAGGGTGCTATTTATGTGCAAAGTAGGAAATTCAATTTTCGTCAATAAACATAATATTTTTTTACGGAGCATCTTATAGGCAATTTCGTTACATCTGTATGTAAAATAAAATACTACGAAGGTACATCCTACCTATACATAGTATCAAACAGACATTGAGTTTATTTATGTTTTAATAAAATGTAATAAATTGAAAATCATAACATATTTTTCATAAAATTTAAAATAAAAATGATATTTACAAAATAAATGTAATTATTAATTTGTTTATAGTTAATGATAAGTATAAATGCATAATATAATATATTAATATATTTTTATATTATGTTTCGCTGAACCTAATGTCCTAATACACTGTGTAAATGACCCTTATCATTATTTATGAGTATGAGTAACTAATGTTTTTCGTTTACCATTTGAGTCAGTTTATTCAGTTTTATATAGTTTGAACTTATTCAAACTAAAGCGATTCTTGGGATGGCACACATCCAACGGAACGCAATTTTGATACAGGGTTTACCGTTTACATAGAGATTAAAATGATTTAGGATTCCATTTTACTTTAGTTTTAACACGTGTTGTAGATTGATTTAGGCTTCTTAAATTATTACAATGTGATAAATTATATTCTACTCGAGCACTCAGTTTTAATGTAAATTGTTGTAAGATGTTTTATATATTTTGTATTTCAATTTCAAAGATGCAGTTGGTTTATTAGTTTATTTTTACCTATAACACATTTTGTTTGAATAGATTCATACCTGTATAAGGTAAGCGTTTTAATGTTCGGTAAAGGTGTTTCTTAACTTTATCAATGTCATAATTTATGATACATTTATGGACTGATTATAGTATTGAAATATAACAAAAATGGTTAAATATACAAATGCAGAGTTTTATTGGTTATCGTACTACGTACCCGTTACATTGTTTCGTAGTGATAATTCATAAATAATATATTTTTTTCGATGTTTATCATATTATCATGAGCTGTCCAACGCTGCGTGTTGAAAATATTTTTGTTTTAAATATTATTATTGTGTTGATATTATAATTTTCACCCCTTCCACCCACACATATTATATATAATATATACTTTATGCATAGGTAGCTGAATATTAAATAATTGCATATTTAAGTATAATTTATATGATTGTGAAAGGTTTCTGAACGTTATGTGAGAAAATTAAACAATACAAATGTGATTTAATCATACGGAACTATTTATAAACCTACTATTATTTAGTACTTGAATTGTATCGTTAAAAGGAATTAATCAAAATTAACCTAGAATTTAACTTCTCGTCACTAATCTCGTTAGGCAATTTTAAACGAGTTTGCACTAAACTAATCAAATAATATACAGGCCGGTGCATCAGAAATGACAGAACCGGAACGAGAAACTAACCTATAGCCATTATAATATAATGTTATTTTGATATATTATATTTTTTTTAACCGCTGAAAAGCTTATAATATTTTCGTTGCCCATAAAAATACCAAAACCGTATAGTTATTACGTTACCATTTTTTCACCCTCATCCTCTCATTTCATATAAGACCACATTACAATATTCATGTTTATAAATTGAAGTTTCGATCTTGCTTTAGGGATTTACTTATAATGTCCTATAAAAAAATATACTCTTTTAATAAAATTTTACATTTTATGTATTGAGTAGAATATCACGCGTCCTGTCATGGACCGATGTATATCACTGATAGAAAAAAAATAAGTAATAACTAATAACATTTTCAAATATATTTGTTTTCCATCCAAAATTAAATTAAACAATCATGATTTTTTTTTCGTGATAACAAATACATAATTAAAAGTTTAATGGTTAAACCAATGTAATGTTATGTCTGTATGAATCAATGATACAAAGTCAAAAGTGTATCATTTTATTGAATATTATAAATTCATAATATTATGTATCTATAAAATTAACATCACAATTCGATAAAACGCGTCGTATATTAGTTATTGAATTCATAATTACTAGAATACTATATGTAAAGTATAACACTTTAAATTCAGAATGGTTTAATATACATACAAGGTGTCCCGTGACCGTGAGGATTTACCCATTGCGAAATAATGGAGATATCATAATTCTGTTTTTTTATAAGACTCACAAGACCAAGGATTACAAATATTTCATATTTTAACTTAATTAAATGCTTTCTAAAACTAGTCTTCAGCAAAAACGTCGAAAGTCACCGTAGAACGATTTTGAGAAAAACTATTTTGCATTTTCTTAAAATCATAACACTTTGTACAATCGAATTATTTAAATATGATGTATGTTTTTCAATGTAATTTTACCAGACGAATACGATGAAATAATAAAAATAATATGACTAAATGAACTGTCAACAAGATATTTTACTTTTCACGTTGCACCTTAGTATTGGTTTTTTGATACTTTGTTTCTGAGAAATAATACAGTAAGTAATAATGTTTGATATGATAAAATTATTTATACATTTTAATTATTATATAGGCACATAATCATTTTTGAAGAATTCTCAAAACAAAACTATTATTTGCAAGGCAATATTTATAAATTTAAAAAAAATATTACTTAATATCTAGGTATACTATAGGTAGTTATAACTTATACATAATGATAGTAATTATCATTATTTGATAATATGGGTACAGTGACAGTATTGGACTGCTTCGCCGAATCAGATTGAAATTTACATTGAATTTTCATTGATATTAATTTAACACATCCACGAAAGTGATATTTACTCGACACCTACAACTGTAAAGCAGAGCGGTACTCACTTGTCGACCTATTTTTATTGATATTTAAATTTGTATAATTTGTATGTTTTTTTAAAGAGAAAATGATACTAATATATACAAATTACAATATTTATTATTATTAAAACTAAACATTGTGTATACATGAATTGTATCTGTTCTAAAATTTATGAATGTAATCCACATGGCAAATAGTGAACAATAAAATTACTTTACATAATAGTATATAAATATAGTTTTTTTTTGACAGTGGTTATAAACATTGTACGTTACATACCTAAAGGTGACAACTGACAACCAAAGGTAAACTCATATTAGTAAACCTAAAATACTTAAATAATTAATAAAATAATAATTATCATATTATTATGATAAAAGCTTTTTGTTGTTTATTTTAATAAAATTTCACTTGTGGTTTTTTTTTAATATTAGAATTTTTAATGGAAAGTTGAATTTTTATAGTTGTGTTTAGTATTATATAATTTAAAAAAGTGGTAATAAGTACTCGTTTCAAGATTGATCAAATAAGAAGTACGCATATATTATGTATTATATTTATAAAATTTTACTCGATACGTCTTATATAAATTTTTAATTTTATTTGTTAATACGCATCAACTGATGTTATTGGTGTTACACAATTGGGGCTTTTATATTTTATACAAACGATAATATTTAATATCATACAATTCAGACACGTCTAAAAATATGATTAATATCAATAGTATACTGTAGTTTTAAAATTGGAGCAGACTGTGAAGAAGCGAAATGAGTATCAAACGAATGTGGACCAGTGCTAAGTAGGATATGAACTTTTTCTAGTATAACATCTAGTATTTATTTGGTGTTTTTATTTTTTTTTTTCTGGTTCTGGTTCCGGTTTTAAATTAAAATAATATAAATTAAATATTAAGGCGAGAGTTCTGGTCAAAACCAATATTAAGCAATTACAAAATTTTTTTTATTCTTCAGTACCTGTTTCATTTATTATACATAAATAAAATAATAATATTATAGATGTATTTAAATTTTAAGATTTCACAAAAAATAAACGACTCTGATCAAAAATAATATTAGTTTATAAAAGCACTCATGATACTAGAAAATTCGGTTCCGGTTGACCGGTTCCCAATATTTTAAGAGTTTTGGAGTTATAGAAACGGTTCTATTCAGTCCGATTCCAGTATCTAGTAACAAATGCAATAATTTAATCAAATACTCATATATTACATAATATAGCAAAAAAAAATTTAGTTGAGTGACCTTTTTGAAACTCATCATTTTTCTCTATATCTTTTTAATAATACAGCCACAGGGAAATATCACTCTTAAATTGGTCAAAACATATTTTTAACTTTAAGTTTTCAAATGTATGATATCATAAATATTAAATATATATATTTATAATACAAGCAATTTTCTGTAAAATAATATCATTAAGAGAGAATTAGTGGCATGAGTTCTAAAGATATATATCATCTTACTGTACGTATAATAATAAAATTAACCAACTTTCAAAATGTACCTATGCAAACAATACAAGTTTAAAGTTTATATAATCAGTGCCTTGAGAAATAATTCAATTTGTGTCTCCCTTTATTACCAGATTAGAATATAACTTCGTGATTAATTCATTTATGTGGTTATAGATACTTTAAAGGAAATTATAAGCACATTAACAATAAATCTTGTTAGAGCTCATTTACAAATAGATACAATATGACTATACTAATTTTAAAAGGATACGAACTTTTTAGTTTGACATAATATATTTTTAAACCAACGTAGGTACCCATTATGTTGTAGGTTATTGTTATTATATCAATTCAAATTATTATAGGTACTTATAAAACTTATTTAAAATGTTGAAGATTTAATTTTAGTTAGCATAAAAAAATCTTTTTTAAATTGTTTTGCTCATATAGTTATCATTACATATATATTTTTTTATGACGATGACCGCCAATCGTTTATCGTGATTTATATTATACATATTTAATGAATTATAATTGAATAACAATTTAACACATCCATTACAGTGACATATACTCAACGACAAACTGTATTCGAAATCTACTTAATAACAGTAAGTATGGTGTTTAGTTTATTATTGTTTAAATTTTAAAATTCGTTTTTAAGCGTTAGTTATTTATTAAAATTAAATTATTTTTATAAATTTGAACTACAAGACAAATAATTATAGGTACATACTATTCATGATTTTGTATGAATTGTACTTATTTCATATAAGAAACATTTAACTCATTCAATAAATAATAATATACATCTATATAGGTAGTAGAATATTTGTCGAATAAATAATAATACATTTTATTATTATCATTTAAATTTAAAAATCTATTGTTTTTTGAAACAGTTTTTAAGATCAACTTGAACATTGTGCAGAATAAATATGTATTATTATTGTTATACTTCGTTGTTAATCTGTGTAAAAAATTAATCTTTTCTAGTTATCGGTGATTATTATTGTTCACTACTATTGTTTTGTATCAGTTTACTATGAGTATTTTATTTAGTTACATTAATTCAATAAATTAAAATAAATTACTATTATTTTAAAATATCTTAAATAATGTTATTCATGTACCTATATAATGTATTTGGGGTTTTATTTTGAGAAGCCATGGTTAAACCAATAGTTTATTATTTTATGGATATAACACAAAATTTCACATGCAACGAATTTTCACCATTTTTGACACATTATAAATCATAAAAAAAATCGTTACTCTACGAACACACCACAGAGTGACTACATGCGACGTGATCCTTTAAAAATAAATATATGCAGGGGGACTGACAGTAATCGTATAATGAAAATTATTCTACATTCTTTATATAGACATAATAATAATAATTATTATATGATGTAGGTACCTATAATATAAACATGAATAATAAAACATTATGGAAAATGTAGCGACAGTGAAACAGAATCAATAAAATGTATTCTGGATAATTGTACACTTTTGGATTAATTGTTTTATTTTAAATGTTTTATGCAGAAAAACATACATTTGTATTTTCTAAAAATATTGTTTTATTTATATTGCATTTTGTTTTCATAAAATTCAACATAATATCGTACTACGCCTTAAAAATTTGGTTTTAAATTTAAATTTTATAGCCAATGGAAATAAAGTGTTTAAATACATATCTATACGACTATACGCTTTGTTTATTTTATGTTATAAAAAGTTTACGCAATTGTTTACTAGTTGTTTAAAAGAAAAACATTCATATTTTATTCTTAGAAGAATTATTCTGTATTAAACTACTTAGGAGTGATTATCCTAGACTCTGAGCGGAGCGATGAGTGTATTAATTCTACACAATGATGTGTTGTTTTTTTATGGTTCTACTTTTTCTAGTAAAAAAATGTTTGGATTTTAAGCTTTAAGGTTGGTTTATGGTAGCAAGTTGGATCTAGTTGTTACTTTGGGAGGTCAAATTTCCTTAGTTGTAAATCGAATTACTATTTATATAGTTATATACATAGGTATATATTTTAATAAATGAAGATGCCAGATTTATAAAAATATAATAACTAATTGAACAGAGACGCAGAAAAAAGAAACAAGTACCTAGTAACAGTTGTACTATTAATGACAATTTAGAAATCCATAAATTATTAGTATTACGGAAAACTTGTGTTAAGATAACAATTTGTATAAGTATATTAATAAGTAGATACTTATTTAGTTGTTAGTAGAAAAGTTATTGTAACATCTATGAAAATAAATGAGATTTGAAATCAAACATATTATCTGGGTTACATTTAATTATTTGCTCCATTTAGATTTGAATTTAATCGTGTGACTAGATACTAGATACATTTTATAGTTTTATACTCTTGAGATATGGCATTAAACTAGACAATTATATTTTTTCCCCTATAGAAATAATATATTTTTATATACTATACGTCAAACAAATAATGAATACGTGTTACCAAAAAATAACAATCGTAAATACAGTTAAACGTCATTGCATCATGTATACATTCTTATCAAATATTTTATTACCTATAAAAATATCGTTCCGAATATAAAATAGGTAATAATAATTGCTATAGCATACACTATTTAGATCATCAGTCAAGATAGTAGGATATTAAGCAAATAATAAATCATTTTTCTAAATGAAACTGAGGTTGGCTGTAGTTTAATGTGTTACACATAAATAATACACCAAATGATTGATGAAATATTTTATGTTGTATGTGTTTTATTTATTGCATATAATATCCACACAATAATAGTCTTTCTATAATTATCATTTTACACATTATTCCACAATAGACAGTAAATATATTTTCGATGTTTAGAAGATGATTTTAAAAATTATTTGTTGAAATTTTTTATCTTAAGTAGAATTGATTGAATTGAATGTATAAAAATTGTGTTTTCATATACTATGACAATTGGTTAAAAATTAACACGAAAAAAATATCAAATTTGAACCATTTATATAATATGTATCTAAAACAGAATTATTTAAATACCATATTACTATCGACAAATTACATAATTTTAGCTCTGAAAATACATGACTTTATCATTAATCATAATAATATTGCAGAATGGTTTTAAGAAAATATAAAATATACAAGTATGTGTGATATGAAATACTAGCTAGTATTTCAGCTAGTATAGGCGTATCTAGGGAAGGGGGTTACGGGTGATTAGCCCCCCCCCCATTGTGAATATTATTACCCCAGAATTATTTGTTATTATTTGTTGTCTATTTCATTCAGATAAATTGTGCTTATTATATTGAACTTGTGATGAATGACAATAATACTAAAATTATCACTTTTGTAATTTATTTATCGACGATAATATTTAATATACGAGTCGTAATATTAGTATGGTCGATAGATGTTAGCAAACCGATATCCTATCATTATAAAATATGGGCAAAATGGCAATTACTAAATTACGATTGACAAGGTAACCGTGATTTAATGTAATTTTTATTTGTTCCATTCTGATTCTAAATAAATCAATTTTTTTTCGGCTTGTAAATATTTTTTTGCAATTATTCCAATTTTAGCATTTTATTAAGTTTATTATTGTGCCATATAATAATAAAAAAAATATTAATACAATTGTAATTTTATAAACTAACTTAATTTGGAGTCATGTTTTTTTGCTTTTTTATAAATAAATATGTCCCCACGAAACAACACATAAATATTCAGTTATAACTTTATAAGTTAAATTTAAAATGTCAACGACTGAGCGAAAAACTGCCAATATTACTAAATAAGTATATATCACTATATTTACTAGAAATTCATTATTTATCAGGTTTAAAGTATTATATAATATAAACTATACAGAGAGATCCAGAGAATAGAAAGAATTCATGATATTATTTCTGAGTTATAGTTTAAAATATATAGGTAAATGAGTATAAGAATTAGTACGCTAATTAGTTATACCTATTTAAAGTTTAGATGAGAGGTGTGGAGAACCAACATTTTCGGAGTACCTACCTCTGTGCTACTCCACTTCGCTTATCTAAACTTTAAATATTTACAACAATTTAATTACTTGAACAAAATTAAAATCTTGGAAAAATATTCCAAGGAATATACAATTAAAAATGTATGCCATCATTAAAAAAAAATAAAATTAAAACTTAAAAATAATAATTTAAAAGATATTATACATTTTTTTTAAATGTTGTTTTAGAAAAATAAACATTTCAAAACCCTTTTTTCAGAAATTGAAATAACAATATTAATATGATGTTGTTCAGTAGTTTGTTAAACCAATGTTCGTTAATGATAGCATTTTCTAACTTCAAATATCATCTCCTAAATATAAATTGGGGAAGGAATTAAAGGTTTAGTTATATTTTTATAACACTATTATAGTTGTTATAAACATTTTACAAATGTTTACCTTTATGTTTAAAAATATTAACTATTAATTTAAACAAAGTATATTACATAGTTTTGTTTTTATTCAACCAGTGCTTGTTATTAATATCATAAGTTATAATTTTACTAATTATCTCCGAAACATCGGTAGATTATTTAAATCAAAAGTTGTATAATCTTGGTTAAATTTTAATTATAATCGACTATTACATTCTTAATATAATTAATAAAAACTAATATGTTTACCAAAGAAATAAATTAAAATATTTTGATGCCTAATAAACTTTATTATTATACATTTTATTTAAATTTGAGTGCTAAAAAATAATTTTTTTTATTGTATAAAATTATAGAAATAGTTTTTTATTTTACTAAATTTTCTAATCTTTTCATATTTGTATTATTATTTGTGGATCATTATACACAACTAACCTAGTCTTTGTAAAATATTACAGTTTTAAGACTCTCATAACTTGCTTTAAAATGTAAATATTATCAAAAAACGTCTATGATATTATGCTCTATGTACTTAATAATATTCTTACCCATAGATTTTATAATAGGCCAATTCTGTGTAATATTAAATTTAACAACACAAAATTGGTTCTGCTAAACTTAGATTTGTTATGTAATATTTAAGACGGAATCAGCACACGTGAGTTCCTCTTAATGAATCACGTTGTTTTAACTAGAAATATCTAAAACAATACACAAATTAATGAAGAATATTAATTGAATCATAATATTGTGTAAAGTTTTATTTTTATTTCTTGTAACAAAATATTAATAAATAATAATTGGCATCCACATTATCTACTAAATAGGTATTTTACATTTTGATGTATAAAAAAAGATCATTAGAAATATTTAAATATTTTCAGAAAACTGTGAGTAATTTTTATTGTTTATAATAAATATTGTTATACTCATTAACTAGGTATGCAAAAATCTTCAAGTGTAATTTGTAAATAGAATAAATTATTTAATATTCCAATAGGCGATAGTACTCAAAACCCACTTTAAAAATATTAAAAATGTATTTTTTTTTTTTACTGTTTTATACCATTTTTGGCCATCAATTATTTATACCAATTTGCGAAGTAACTTAACTCCACGGATTATTCACTGTACTAGTAGGTATACTAAAGCGTGATAGTTATAAATAATAGAAAACATGAATAAAGTTTATTAATGTACCTTATCCACTTAAAAACTGAACTTTTATAATTAAATTAATAAAAAGGTGAAAAGTAACATGAAACCATTAAAGAAAAAAAAACGGTAAAAATAGAAATAGAAAATATTTGTTTAATTGTTATAATTATATTATAGTGTCTTTCAAATTCCATTTCACAACAATATGGGAGATTATATAAGGTATGTTTACTGTTTATGTAGTTCCCACAATGTTTGTTGTATGAATTTTGGAAAACCAAAATTACCATAATGCATAATAAACTAATTTGTGTATTAGATTCTGAAAGGAGTGAAGAAGCTATTGGTAGGTATACTAAGAAAATATTTTACATTAACCGACGTGTTTGTACTTAAATTATATATTATCATTTATCCAGTATTATGTACATACAATTAACGTTTTGGAGTTATAAAAACAGAATGATTCTCAAAGTATGTCTACTATTTTATGTAAAAATAATGGAACTTGAAGTTATTTATTTAACAATATTATTAATAAGCTTAATCCATAATAAGTTTAGTTTATTATTCACTTTATTGAATTCTAAAATGTATATTCTATGCCCAAATGAGAGTTAATTATACGTACCTACCTAATCTACTAACTATTTGTTGAATACATATTTTATTTGTAAGTATTTTTTGAGTTTTGAATTTTTTAGATAATGATATTATTAATTATTAATTAACATTGTCTCCTGTAAAATCGCTGTAAATTCAATTTATTGAAAATATTTTTATTCGACGACTTTTGTTCAGTCATCATAATATGAAATATTAACTCTCGTGGTATTGTTTAATTTTTGTTTTCAGAATTATTGCCACTCATGATTTAATACGACGAACACAGTTGTCAGCTACTCTGTACGAGCGGTATACCTACGGTGTTTTTCTAGTACTCCAATCGTCGTGTGACAATGTTTCAACAAGCAATTCGGTGTCCAACACAAATGGTATCCCATTCCGACAAAAGCCATTAAGCAGACTTATTGGAGTACCGTCACTTTTATTGAAAATCCTTTTCATTTTAACGTCCAACCCCCGTGACGATACGAAAAAAGCGTGCTGCTAGTGAGCTACTCCCTGGGCAAATACTATATTTTGTCTCTGTAGCCACTACCTCCACAGAGCAGACCGCAGTGCGATTGATGTTCACTGGGCAGTGGACATCTGACCAAAATCACAGGAAACTTATAATGTAAACGTTACATATTATATACAAACATAGTGTACATACTGCAATTTATACCGTGAAATCATCGCCTATAGTATGTATCGACAATAGACGGTAGGCGTGATGGAGAGATATACAAGTGAGACGAGAGCCACGTACCCATAGCCAGGGCTGGATTAAGACTTCGGGTGCCCTAAGCACTGAAAAGTATCGGCCTTCTATGGATGTAATTTAATAAAATAAACAGCAATGGATAGCACTTTTTTTTTATAATCGTCTGAAATAAAAACGTTGACAAAATTTTTTAAAATCATTGAATTGTGCAAATTATTTTGTACCTAGTTAAAAATTCATAAAATTTGAATATCTAATAGTTGAAAATTAAATACAAGAAACCTATCGCATAAGTTTTTCTCACTGAAATTAAAAAAAAAAAATTTAAGCGTATATAGCAACGTTAATGTTTTAACGAGCATATGAAACTCAAATGTTGACAATTCACTGTTCATACCTATCTATACAATTTTTTTTCGTTGATGAACATTTTATAAAATTATAGATTGTTATGATGCTTTTTTTTGGTCGATGCCCCAGTCACGTGCTTATTTCGTTTAAATGGCGGATACCGGCTATAACACAGTATTACCCAATATAGGTATAATACAAGACATACAACAGACTTGTAAGTAGAATAAGTTTCAAGTAGCGCACCATATTATACATAAAGATTATGACTATTAAATAACTTTTTAATGGACAGAGTTGCTATTACATGCACGATCGTGATTAAAATTATTGTTATTTGATATAGGTATTTATAATTGTTAAGTGCATATTCAGGTGTAATACAAAAGCGTATAAACACCTATAACAGTTACATATTGATTTCATAATTTGAAAGATACAACATCATTTAAACTTTAGTATAATTAGTATTTGGTTAACTCAATGATTTTAAACAGATGTAAAAGTAAACTAAGGTCTGAAACATGAGTTAAATTAATATATAAATCAAAATAAATTCCATCAACGTAATATAATGTAACGTATTCAAACAGAACGTAAATTAAAGTTGGGGAGCTACAAACATCACTTAAATTGAATGTGCAGAGTTTATTTAGCTTTTCTCATAATATATGTTAATTTTAAACACAAACAAGGTTTTAAATATCTAAGTTAAAACATTTGAAGATTTAAGAACATTTAGACCAACACATAACACATTTAAAGCTATAATAATGAATAATGATGTATAGTAAAGTTACATTATTTATTTTTTTAAATAACAAACTGCAAAACATATGTTAATTAGTTCATAATTTATTGATGCTGTAATGCATGCGAGTGACACACTTCAACACAAATATACCGAAGGAAAATAAATTCATGTTTCAATTTATTTCCAAGTGGAATTTTATAACTATTATAATAATAATGTAGTTCCTGTTTTTCGCCTGACAAATAGTTTTATGAAACTAATATCTCAACTGCCACCTAGTATTAGATCGAAATGTCAAAGCATTATTGAGAAAAATAATAAAAATAAAAACTAAAGTATGTCCATTGATTGTACACTGTATCTTTTGTTTTACTTGAATTTTTTCTTGTTCTTATTCTTCGCATACTCTGAGTAATTTTTTTCCCGCTGAGAATTTGATATCGAAAAAGTTTATTTAACAAAACTACATGTTTATAGCGACACCATAGGGACGATAAAATTATTATTATCATCATAATATTATTGAGATAAAAACAAAAATAGTGAGTTATATACGATAAAATTAGCTTACGACAACGGATTATTTAAAATTACGCGCGTCAACTAGTGACTGCAGCACTAGTCTAACCAGTGAATAAATAATAATATTATTATAATACGAACGTTTTACTCTCGGAATGTTCCGACATCAAATATAGCTTATCAAAAGTCTTCACACCTAAGCGCGTCGCACGCGAAGAAATATTGTCGAAAGTGAAAAACCGTGACATTCGCTCGGGAACTGCGCAGACCATATACAAATACCATTTATCAACGCCACGACGTCTACAAGCGGCGTACGTGTAAGACACGGTTCAAATACAATATATATATACGTATATGTGTGTGTGTTCCTCTTTTGCTGGTTAATTATCACGTCTCCCGATCAGCCCCATTAGTCTACCCAACGGATTGTTGAATAAGGCATTAGTCAAGCTCTGGATTAGCAGTGATAATAAGTGCGCGTATATATACTCTATATGTACGACGATGAAGTTTTGCATATTAAACGTTTATAATATTATCTTTGTAAAATGTTTTAGGCTTTCGTTTTCGGTTATACAGGATTTCACGAAAACATATAATCGATTCGGAGACGTTGAATCGTTATTTTATTTTTATAATAATACATATTATTAATTCTGCAGGACCGCATGAAAAATTGATTAATTTATAACGGTTCACTAAAACTTAATGAACTAATCGTGATCCATTAAATCATGTTACAGGGACCATTAGAGCTCACTATTGATTCATTAAATGTTTTAATGTTCAGTAATTGCTTGTACACTTCAGTACAAGTCCACTGTTATATGGAATTGTTGGTGATTATATTTGTTATTGGTTGTACTTGACTTGTAATCGTTTAAAGTTTCACAGACATGGCAATAAATGCAAGACAAAACTTTGTCCCAGTCGTTATTTAAATCCATTATTTCAGTACATTTTAAGTGTATAAAAACATGAATAATATTGATGTACAATAAATTAAAACGTTATAATATTATATAAATATTAGTACGCTTATCGTCGTTATATACGTCGGTATAGATTACTGGCTAATATTCTCAATTTTACTATTTTGGTTGGTAAGAATATATTAATTTAATATTATCTTATTGATCAGCGTTAATAGTTTAAATTATTATGTCATATTGAAACCAAAAATAAATTTCAATTTCTCCTCAGATTGATTTTGATCGGTTCGCTGAATGGTTCAATACTCTAGGCTTATCCCTTAATGTTTCTAAGTGTAAGACCATGACTTATACTAGAATTCGGTCCCCTGTCAAATATGCATATCACCTTGGGCCAACTGCTATCGCATGCTCTAATGGCAGTGTTACTGATCTTGGGTTTATTCTTACTAGTAATCTCGATCCGAGTCCCCACATTGAACATATCTGTTGCAAGGCTTTTAAAACTTTGGGATTCGTATTGAGACTATGTTGAGACTTTCGGTTAGGCATATCCTTTAAGGTACTATATTGTACTCTCGTACGCCCTATTTTAGAATATGGTGCGGTTATTTGGAATCCTCACGACAACAATGACTCTGTCAGGCTAGAAAGGGTTCAACGTAAATTCATGAAGTATGCTGAATTTCGTTTGAATATCCCCTGTGAACCTCATAACTACGAACCAGTCGCTAATCAGCTAGGACTGGTTTCCTTGGCTGAGCGTAGGCGGTTGGCGGACATCAAATTTTTAAAAAATTTATTAGATGGTATTATCGACTCTCCTGAATTGCTTTCCTTAATCTGTTTTCGTATTCCTCAACGTCCTTCCCGATCTGTTGCTCCTTTTTATGTCCCTTTCGCCTCCACAAATTATCTAAAAAATGAACCGATTTCGCGTATGATGAGTAATGCTAATGTTGACACTTCGTGCCTACTTACTTTATAGCTATTTTGCTTAACTATATATTTCTTTTTAAGTTATATAATTGTATTAATGTATATATATATGTAATGTGTAATTGTGTTAAAGGGTTAATCCCGTATATTTAATAATAATAACATAATTCATAGTATACCTACTTAGACATAATAACATAAATCACATTACATTTTTATAAAAACTATTAAATTTGTTAAAGCACAATAAAATTGAAACTATTAATAAAGTAATATAATGTGAGGTTAGTTTTATGAGATATTCATTTTAAATATATTTTTCTACAAATATGTACATTTAGTTGGATACTTATTTAATTATTTCGTTTAAAGATATGTGTGTCGTTTAATATCTAGTATAACTATATAACGAGGTATACTGCACGCAGTGTCATCCAAACTTTGAGTTTCAAAATTGTAGTATTGCATTAAGTTCTCATGAATTCCCTCAAAGGATTAGTTAGAATAAATATCGTGTTGGTTAATATATTTTCAATATTTTCTTATAAAACAATAAAAAATAAAATATATTATAATATTATTGTTATGCTTTTATTATTGTATTTATTTTATTTTGTCTATTGTTTGAGTATCACGAGCTTAAACAAATTTAAAACTATTGATTCAATTTTTCATTTTTATTTTTCCTTTGTAAATGAAAGATAAAATAAAATATTATATTTATACATTATGTATTCATAAAATTTAGCAAAGAAATAAAATATTATATCATAAATTAGTTATCCATTAAAATTAAAATGATTTAAAATGTGTTATTGTACTTAAAAAAATATATAATCTATATTGCCTATCCAAATATAATAAAATATTTTGTTAAATGTTTACTAATTATACCTACTATTATACTATTAAAAAAATTATTATTTACTATTTTAATATAAAAATGTGTTTTCATTTACAGAGAAACTCATAAAATAATAATATGTTATTTGTAAATGACTTATCTATGTTTGCAAGTATTATGATTATTAAATTGGTATAGTGTTATGTCCTACGTATTTAATTATTCTTTAAGATAAAAACAAATATTTATGAACATTATTTATAGTGCATACAGCATACTACATAATATAGTTTAAAACCTGATTGACATACTTTATATAAATATAGTCAATAGGTACTTTAATAAAGTAGAAAATGACTACGGTTGCATAAACCTAAAAGGAAATATTCTGAATGTATACCTATGCATTGATTATATATGATTGTGGTCGTTGTTGACAATTAACTCGGGTGTTGAACACACGGAATAAAATACTAAAACTTTAATGTTTTTCCGTGTCCAGTCACAACACGGAATGTAATCTACCATTATATTATATTAGCTATCCCGATGAATGTTTTAATCATAATATGAGTGTAATAATCACGAGGGAAATACCTATAATCCTGTACAACTACTATATAATAAATAGTATAGTTGTGGAAATAATAATATGTCTCGGTTAGTGGTGGAAGCCAGAATAGGGTAATTTTACGTATTTTCAAAGGCGAACACTACAATTTAGTGGTCAAGTGTTTCGAAATCTTGGAGGGTGTTGGCGGGTTATGGCGAAGACTGAAATACCGTTCGAGAGCATTATAAGTATATACCTTGTCCGTCATGTTTATCGTTTCACGTTTCCTCCGCCCTCACCGTCATCGAATTCCTTCCCGTCTCACCACTGTACGTCGGACGATCTGCTGACTGGAGAGTTTCCAATATTGGTCCCAATGGATTCTTCTATCTGTCCCCGCCACTCAATCGATAAAGTCCGATGAGGGCTTTGGACACGAGGGTAAGTGCTGTGGATAAATACACGATCGAGTGTGGCGGTGTGCGGGTTGTTGCGGTCGTGTGCACATCACCAGGGTCTCGTACTAATTCGCACGATAATACGCAACGACGACGGTCGGTGACGTGCAGCTAGTGGCGTATTATATTGTTTCTAATCCTAATTGCACTGCTCCGCATGAAGTCTTGTTGTCGGAAAAATCGAAATTGCTAACGGCTTACCGAGAGGGGTAGGTAAAGAACGGTACACAAATAAAAACGTGTGTCTACCACCAACCGCGATGCCTGCACCAGTTGGCCGATAAATTATTACCGTGGACGAAAGCGTTTTTTTGAAATCAGAAACGATATTTTTTAAATGTGTATGTGTGTGTGTGTGTTTAAAACTATATCGAGTTAGGACGGTATTGTTAAATTGTACACCCCCTCCCAGCACGGTAACCCGCTGTAGTCCGCAGAGACGTAAGCAACAGATGGCCTTCGATCGATATCAGAATAATATAGTATATTAGTATATCACAAAAACTGATAGGTACTATAAGGTAGTAAGGTACGTACCATTTTGTCATACAACTTTACAACTATACTAGTATACTACCTATATAAGTTTGTTCGTATATCTGATTATATCAAACATAAAACAAACGAAGTGTTTAAATCCCTTTTGATTTTGAATTCATACCGTTAATTATACGAGTTACAATTTTAATTCGTACAACTTTAGACGGATACGACTTATAGAATATAATTCATTACGTACCACAAGCTTTGTGTACGTTTAATACTTCAAAGTAACATTAAATCATAAGTACACGTTCAAAGTGTATTTGGCTAATATTCTTTTTGGTGAGTATAAACATTATAAATATTGATTTATACTTTAAGCCCTTTCCTTATATTATTTTCAGAATTAAATCAAATGTAATGCACGGAATTTAAAATGTATTATGGACCTTAATATCTATTGGATTAGATTTAAGTATTGAATATTAAAATAATTAAAATATACCATCACGTACATAAAAAAATATGGATAATTTAAATAAGGTATCTAATTAAGTTTACTACCTATAATGAATGTATTGCCAATACTTCAAGATAATTTAATTAATGATTTGAGAATACTTCAGCATATTTTGCTGTATCTATGGCATGATTTGAATATGTACCAACAAGAAATATATTTTTATTGTTAATAATAACTTAAAAACCAAAATACATTTTTATCAAAACAGTTAAGAAATATTGATTCACTCAAAAGATATTTTATTGAGTTAATTTTTTTTGAAATTCTGATAGGTTTAATATATTCTTTCTAAGATTTTGAAAAATTGAAACAATATTAAAAGATTCAGAAAAATGCATTGGTTGTACGAAAAAAAAATGTATTGTTAATTTAATTGCAGACAATAAAATCAAGTTATAAGTGATTTGTCAGGTGTCAATTTATCTATATAAATACAAATTAAATCTATATGAATACAAATTAAAGGCTGTTCGTTGGTAATCGTATTACTTGAGAACGGCCATTCCAGTCATATCAGTCTGATTTGGCAATTTTTTTTAAAATAATTGTAATAGTCCAAGTATGGTTTTTACAGAAAGAAAATTTTTTTTCTATTTCTCTCAATCGGTTTTGTTTACTTATTCTGTGTTTTATTTTTGTATTATATTTTTTAGAAACTTTAACAATAGGAAAATCTTAGTGAAATTTTTCTTTTGTAATCGTCACAGTCTAATCGTTATTAAAACTTTAATATTATTAGACACGTGTAACAACATATTAAAATTATTATTGATGCACCTATCCGAACAAACACGCGTCGATTTGCCAAAAGGCGCCCTGGCGAGCGTTTTAAAATCGATTTAACGCGCATTTCCGCGCGGAGAACAAAGTTTAGTCGTTTCAGGAGCCGAGCGTTTGTCGTCGTTATTTTTACGCACGCACATTAGAAATTGGTATACATTTTATCCGTTTATCGAGAGACGAAAATGTATACATTGTAAACGTTTATTTATATATACGTATATATATATATTACCACACAAGTAAAATAATAATAGATATATTATATTATATAGGTGACTCTCACGTACAAAACCAAATAATAAATGTTGATAAACGATATCATCATATCGCGGCGGTGGCTGAGGAAATTGCCTTTTAAAATCGACACTTGCGGTATAGATGCGTATCCGCTTCGCGTTACAATACATATAAATATATAATACTTATATATTACATAATGTATAATATTTTGTGTGCGTGATGGTGTGTGGATGGATTCTTCACTATATATATATATATATGTCATCGACGCCGCGGCTGTAAACGACCGCGTGCGAATTTATTTCCAATTCGATTTATATTGTATATGACGTGTATATCATACAACGACTACTACACTGTATATAGAGTTATACTATTATTATTATTGAATCGCTTCAGGGGGTGTGTTACTATGAGTTGGGCATACTATTATAACCGTTCTGATTTTGTCGTTATATTATTATTTATTTATTTATTTATTTTTGCTTTTGAACTTCACGAAGTGGACTTTCACCCAATCGTTTACCGCGAAACAATAACGCATCAAGACGATCCTTATTGTGTAAAACGTCAGCGATCATATAGACGCGGTTATATTATTATACAGACTTAAACCGCCGAATTTCCTTTCCTTAAATTTCCCCTTTTAGATAACATTAATAAGATACAAGATTAATATATTCTACATTTGTAAAAGTAGAATGCTTAGGGAGGAAATCGTGTTGAAATGGATTCATATGTTTAAATGTTTTGTTATACAAGTCGTGTTAATTTTTTAGTAATGATTGCCTCCACAATTTTAGGCATAATTTACAATATTGATATTAGTGTGTAGTTTTTCAAATTTCTTTAGTTATTTCCAGATTATAATATTGGTTAAATAGGAGATTTTTTCAAATATTTGGAAAGATACTGTTAAGCAACTTAGAATTAAATAAATTAAACACATTCGACAAATTAAATAAGTAATGGAATAGCTTAGTCAAAGCTAAATTACTTGACTTTAATAATAAAGGTGAAATCGGTGGCAGTTATGGGCTTTTTATAATCAATGTTATATTGCTGATCTACACAAATGACAAATCTTGTCCACTAAAGAATTAAGAAAATAAAATTTAAGATGAGGAATTTCGGGAGTGTTAAATGTCTTCTTAGGACCTCTATATAATTTTACCTATGATGACAATTGTTAGCAAAAACAAGTTTTCACTAATTTATAATCGTATATTGTTGTTGTAATAATTACAGTTAATAATAACTGCGGAAATGTTGGTTGATCACACGACGTACGTGCATAGTTTTTTTTAATAAATGAATTTAATGTTGAAATTTTATAATAATTGTTATAATTGTTATTATTTATTATTAACATTTTATATTTTGTAACATTTTTAATTTTCTACTTTATTTAAAATTTTTGAAATACTATTTTTAAGGATTATTATAATATCCTTAGTTCATAAGGTTTTATATAAGTTGTTTACTTAAGTTTTAATAACTTAGAATCAAAAACTAATTTTCATTTTCAATCAAATTTTGATTTAGATACATCAAGTTATTGTAATAATATAGACTATATATAGTATAGTTTATATTTATTTGAGTAGGTATCAATAAATTAAACATTTAGAGTGGCTGCATTCATTTATTGGACACAATTTTAAATAATGCAATTATTGAGATCGTATACAATGATTCCTTATAAGAAACGCAGAGTCTGGTCGAGAAGAGTTAATGAAAAAATATTATAATAATTATTTTGGGAGACTTTATATTCAAACTTAATTTGACAGTGTCGGCTTCATTGGTATATTTAAAAAAATGTTTAAATTATTCATACACTTTTAATCAGTGAGTACTCAGTCCCTACTCAGTGCGCGCATACGATGCTTAGACAATATTAACGCAATACCATGTGACAATTGATTGCAAAGCATATTATCAAAGTCTGCTACGTAGGTAGAGCGAGAAGAGAATATTAATTTATATTATGTATTTTTAATAATGACGGGCCCCCCTCCAAAAAAAAATTTGAAAATACGCCACTGACAACAGTGCTGAGATTTGACTCCCTAAAATATATGTCCCCAACAGGAGAATCCTTCGAAGCTGTCAGGAGCTGACTAATAATATATTCCACCTAACGGGTGAAATATATGATAAAAATAAATTGATAAAAATCAATTATAATCTCTGGTACAAAATATGCATGCACCATTGCAGCCGTGATTGTGGATACAATATTTATCCATTAAACTCGTACAACGAATAAAAGTAAATAAATATAATTTGAATATATATATATATATTTATTTTTTGAGGAATCCTGTTTTCTAATCATTTTGTAAAACATAGAAAAGCACTACTCGAACAAAAAACCTAAAAAACGTCAGCACACCCAAAAATCTGCCTTCCGGGTTAACTGAACTCCTCTTAAAACGGCACACTACCGAGGAATATACTGGAGCAGTATACATACACCATTATGACATCGTCACGCCCACGTGACGCCCGCGGATTTCGTCGAATCGAATAATATAATATAATATGATGCGTGTGTGTGTGTGTGTGTGTGAGCGAACATTTGTGTTTTCTCGCCACACACAACTATCATAGTACTCGATCCAACTATATACGCCATAATAATATTGAATATATTATAATATTCGTATTTGGCCTTACAGCGCACCATATAATAATATAGGAACCATTGGGGTTTGTCGTAAATAAGCGCACGAGAATAATAATCATGCCCAAGCGCTTTATTTTAAACGAGCGGAATTTCGCTACCCTTCACCCCCTCCACCGACTCTAACCTACAACCACACAGCCACGACGTATTATCGTCACCAGGACACTGTTTTTGGTCCGCTGCCGTTCTATATGACGTGTACAGTGTACACTTTTAATTATTACAATTAACCTTTCATATACGTACTTACACAATTTACGGGCGACATCGCGATGCACACATAATACTATTTTTATTGTTATTATTATTATTATTATTATTATTATTATTTACCATCCCAAGTTCGATACATTTTTTAAGTCAGGTTTAATTTTTTATAAATCATTGTACTGATTGATTTTTTAGTATTGCCGAGTATGTAGTCATATTGTTATACGCACATGTTATTTAAAGGTAAGTTTAGATGACTTTTTTTTCGCAACAGTCTAACGACAAAATTATATGTATGATATATATTTTATATATTATGTGTGAAGGTATATAAAATATGATCAAGATCATCATTGTAAATAGTACCAACTGTAATTTTTATTATAGCAAGAAACTGCATTTTAGTAACATTACCACACTTATGTACCTACATAAAGGAATGTGAGGAAATTGTATATTTTAAAGATTAGTTCAAATAAAAATGTATATGGGTTTATTTTAATTCAAATATAATATAAAACGTTTTTGATGTGTCAAATAATACAATTTTAGATCAAATACTTGGTGAAAAACGAGTTGGTAAAAATATATATTTAAGAGTTTTAAATTCAACCCAACCATATACGGTAATATATTTTAGCCATGAGTGTAATATATTTTATTTAGATAGAGAGCGCATGTAATGTTGTGAAATATTTTCATATAAGCACGAGGCTTGCCTGAGGTAATGTCATATTGTATTTAAAGTATAATAACATCTCAAAATGATAAATATCCACTGTACTAGACGGATAAGCATCAGAAACTCGATGAAAAAACTCTATTTGCGTGGTTTTGAAGTGAACCTATAGATGATTTCAACAAAGAGATTTGTAGTATTTTTACCAGTCTCAATAATCTGTTCTTTTGAAGACATCAATCATTTTCATACGTTTACCTTTTCTTTGTACGAGTGTTGCACACGGAGTTCATTCCAAAGTTTTGTATTATTGCTACCTATTTAGTTTTTAAATTTAATATAAAGTATAAAAACATTTTTGAAAAATTAATGTTGTTTAAGACTATGGTAGTTACATTATCAACTAGGAAATATATAATACTAGCTGATCCCGTGCACTTCGTGACACGAAGTGTCAGCTATATTAGTTGTCCTATCCTAGCTGTCCTTTCCAGCGTTGCCTGAATCATATGCCCATATATTATGTTATGATTAACCTCAAGTGATTTACATACATCTAAGCCACCTAGGTAAGCAATCCACTGCATCGGATCGTGGATAATATATGCGAGCATTAGTAAATTATCAGGTGGGCAATCCACCTGCGGTAGATTGCACACCCCATGAGATGCGTAAGTAATTGAAATCAGAATTAGGTACATTAAAAAAAAAAAACAACAACCAAGTTAGTAGGTTGTAACCAATGGCAACCATTTATAAACAAATATTTCCATCGTAAATCTCAAAATAACTTAAACTCGCCATAACTTCGGAACCACTTATCGCACCGCATACAAACTTAGATAGTAGCCGTTTCTCAGACCTACTGAATATGCATATAAAATTTCATAAAAATCGGTCAAACCGCTTGGGAGGAGTATTTTAGCTAACATTGTGACACGAGAATTTTATATATAAGATATATCTATGGCATAAATCTGGTAAATAATACATGTTCAATCGACGTGTTTTAATCGATCTGCGTATTTAAAATTCAAAACGGCTGTTTCTTGGTAGATCACGAATGAATACAACATTTTTACAAAAACACCTAAAAATGAGGCCGATTAAGGATCTTGCACAACTCGAAAAATGTCACTCTCAATTAATTAGTAATACAAATCTGATAATGGCTTCATAAACAATACCTAAAAAAATAGTAACACATTAATATTGTACGATGAAAATTTTCAATCATTGCCTGCAGAATATAATATCATAGTTAAAATTGTTTATTGCGTTTCCGGCTGTTATATCTGACTCTCGTTTCCCTTTATGTACTGGAGTCCATATAAATCGTATATATTTATTAGATTTGGAAATAAGGTTGCTGATTTTAAATGCTAAGTGCTCAATTAGTATTTTTTATTTCGAATTGGATAGGACACTATGTGAATCAGAGCATATTTATATTTCGTCAACATTAAAAGCTAATTTGGTTTCTTTAAGTAGTTCTAGGTATTTTTGGTATTCGGCTCTATAAATGCTACCATAACTATTTAATAGGAACTGCTTAGATGTATTATTATATATTATAAAAAAAAAATACTTTGAAATTGCTTTATAAAAATAAGAATTTAATTCAAAATAAAACAATTGTTAATCATACCTAATCACACAGTATTTTAATGATTTAATTAAATATAAATTTACACTCATATAATTTATATTTTGTAAGAACATATATTTTTATTACATTTTTAACACAATTTAATGATCATCCCTGATTCATTTATTTTATTGGTTTTGGTATTTATTAATTAAGTAAGCTAAGTTTAATATGATCATTATGATCCGCATTAAATTCAATATTTTCTCAGTAAACTTAAGTTTTGAATGTAAATAATTGAATTGAATTGTTTTAAATACATTTATCTCATCACCAGGGATGTGTTGTAATATAATTTTTATGTTCAAAAATATTTAAATTAAATATATTATATATATATACAATGTAGGTATAAATAGTTTCAATAATATTAATATTATGATTATAAATTTATAATATGTTATTCAACAACTACGAAAACACAATTACGAAAAATGTTATGGGTTTTTTTTTCATTTTAAATTTTGTTGGTCACAATGACACAATGTCCCTAGATACACAAAGTCTAAAAACACAATTGAATATTTTTGGAACAAACTCGATAAATATTTTTGTTAATGTAGCATCAATTGCTTATTTTTATAAAAATAAACTTGCATATTTAATTGTTGGTATGTTATTACAGAATTCCACAGTATCGAAATGTAATTAATAGTTACCAATAAAGAATAACAAAAAAAGAACCAGGAAGACGATCTGCTGCTACAATACAGATTTTTTAGGTTGGTTTCAAACTCTCAAGTAGAGAAAATTAGGTAACCGCTCTGATGTATGGTAGGTGTTGACTGTTGAGTATACCTCGTCATTGGGTTGGTCAATGTAATAGCTGTGTTAAATTTGAATTCAATAATCAATTATATCATATTGCATATTATGAAAAACGATTTTAAGCTGATCAGGGAGTGTGTTACCCTCCATTTCTAAGGATATTTTATAATTTATTAATATTAATATTAGTAATTTTTGTTTTAGATATTTTTATATTTAGGTTGGTTGATTTAATTTTTGCCAAAAATATCACTTATTTTATATAATAGTTATTTAAATATTATATCATAAATTAATGTCAATGAAGTTATAAGTTAATATACCAACGAATCGTAGAGTAGAGATGACGATACTACGTATTGGATACGTAGAGTGGTGTCAATAGGTATAAATAGCTTAAAGTAGGTCTAAATATTTTGAAAATTCATTGTGTATAGAAAATAATAGTTTACGTAATGGTAAAAACTGATAAGTTTTGCATTTACAAATAAAAAAAAATATATTAAAATCGTAATTATTCGTATAAATATCAAATTACATTCAAATTTGATTTTCAAATGCTCATGTATAAGTTGATTATTAAGCTAAATACATTTTTTATGAATGATTGAAGTTCAATTTTTTTTAACATTGGATATTCACACGTAAAATAACGATTTCTCTTCAAACGATTTTGTTATTTTTTGTAATTAAAAAATAATTCATTGTAGAAATTTGAAATTTTCTACTATCATATAAATTTTTTTTTTTGTACACAATCAAAATATTTTAAAATAAAAAATTTAAAATCATGAAATTTAAAAAATATTTAGATTATTTAATTTTAAGTTATTTTTATTCGTTTTAAATTTTTCTAATTTTTTAATTTTTTTTTCTTTAAATCTCAATAAAAATGTCCACTTTATATTCTTGATCTTAAAACTTGAACATTTAAAACAAGATTCCTCATAACTTATGAGTCATAAGGTTCATACAGCAACCTAAATAATACATACTCACTTTTAATTGCTTTTAAAAGTGACGCCTGACAAAAAAAAAACCCACATAATTGTAAAACCAATATATTTATCTTTCAGCTCAGAATCTAAAATAACAAATTTGCCAAAGATATAAAATATTTATTAGATTTTTGCTTTATATATTTGTTTGTCCGAATTTACAACATAAAATAGGGAACGACTGTCTCTAGGGTGTCAGCAATGGGATTTGAGTGGGACTCGCACTAAAAAAAAGTATTGTAAATACAAAAACATGTTTATATTATTATTTCTAAAGAATATATTTTAGAATTTTTACTTGAGTCCTACACTCTTTTGGTTATATTATATTAAATAATTTTGTATCTTTCTTTCCACATTGTATTAACCGTTTATTTTTTATTGACATTTATTTTGATACAGTTAGAGAATTATTGATTTCATATAATAATATATTCTTCTTCTAAAATACATTAAAAAAATTAGTTGTGACTTCTAATGATATTTAAGACCATAGTTTTGATCATAGTCTGTATTATTGTTATTATTATTATTTTTTTAAATTTAAACTTAGCAAAGTTAGAGCAATTAACTTAGCAAGTTACAGCAATTAGACTGTTATTATGATTTCAGTTTTTTTTACAAGTGAATACTTTAGGTAGAAGATTCTATTGACCATGACCATGTTTAATATATTAAACAAGAGTGTTTGGTTTCAGAGATGCAGAACTAAGGAACTCGTAATATGCATAATTTTGGGATGGTGAATTTTATAGAGATTTTATTATCAAATTTAGATAGATAACATATAATTACTCTATCATTTTTTGTTTTATTGACTATGCTGTGCGTACGCCACATGGGCAAGTTTTATAACAAAAAAAGTTATTGAGATTTTAAAGTCGTACAAAATTGTTTTTTATAGTCTCATATAGGTATCTATTTGTTTGTAAAAATTCTATAACTCAACACTTGATTTCCATTAAGAAATATTGACCTATGCACTTTTTCATATGGTAGAATTAAAAAAAAAAATTGAATAGTTATATTATGTAATAAACGGAAAAGCCATTCAAAAATAGCGTTCTGCTCGTATTCAATTCAATTCAATTATTTGATGACGATCCGGCACCGGCACTGGTATTTCACTTATATTTTATGAGAATTATACCTTAAGCATAATTGCTGTATTTATATAAAATCCTAGCTTAGGCCAAATGGGCGACTACTTCCATCCCATACCCTTTAACCCACCTCTGGATACCTATATATGGCCATACATAAATTCGTTATTTTGCTTTAGTCCATATATCATGTATGGGGATAGATAATATGCGTAAACGTATAAAGGATAAATAATTGCTTATAGGTCTTCGATTAGGTATACCTTCTGGATCGACCCACCCCCCCCCCATTTAAGGCGTGTGGATTTATTGGAGTAATTGCTGCAGTGCGGAAACTGTGCGTGACGCACGAAATACAAATTTGATACTGGATGAGCTGCAGTGTGACGTCACCTATCGACACTTTTATTATTATTATTATTATTATTATTATTTGTTGAAAGCGATACGATCCAATAACGTAATCAAGTGAAACGCTGCGGCACGTGCGGTGGCCCGGAATCAGATTTACACCGATATAAAATTTTATATTATGTTATAATATAATATAATATATAGAGACATAGAGTATACCTAATATAGGATAATCCATACTTAACGTAGCACACTCGTTTTATCATTATTTTTTGTGATTTAGTAAAAAGGATTTTCTCATAAATATAATATGAACCTATTACGCGGTGTCTACCTTATTACATTTTTTTTAAAAATTATTTTTGATTACAGTGATTTGATTTATAGCTTATTAAAATATTTTTCCACACTGTAATCAGTGTTTTTAATTTAGAAAACACTTTAATACAAAATAATAACAATTCAGTACAAACAGCACTAAGCCATATAAATAAATGTTTGTTTTTAAAAATTATACACATATTTTATTGACGAAACTAGCGTAGCACGTTAAATTTATACATTGCAGTGTATTTGGTACGACGTATAAGATTGGTCCATCTCCATATAATAGTAAGGTGTATGACAATATTATAATACGCTACAAACGCACACGACCTGTAGTTACCAGAGGTAAACAGCTTCGTGTTTATTTTGTTCCAAGTTGACATCCCCCGAAAACGACGACGGGATTATTGGCGCCCATGCGATGGCGATGGAAGCTTGAAGCAGCATCCCCTTATTGGGTAATTTTATTATATTTGTAATTACCACGAGCCACTTTATGGGTAGTATAGTGTTATAAGTTAGATTACATAATAATACTATCTCTATCGAACGAATATACCTACGAGTTACGATGACGACGATGACGAAGACTCTAAAATGTCAACATAAACGTTCTCTCATAATATATTTTTAGGTACTTAAATTATTGTATCATCAAACAAATCAAATACATCATGATAATACTTTAATACGACAATCCCATATTGTGCCATCCAATAAAGGAGACATCATTACTCACAACATGTTTCAATGTTTGTAAAAACTAATTCAACGTGAAAAAAAACCACTCACGCTACTATATACAGTCTTTGTTAAGAAACCAAATTTATACACGATACAGAAGACAATTAAAATGCCGTTGGTCTTTGATTTTGATATCATTATTAATACAAAAAAAGTAATTATTGTTCTATTATTATTGTATTTTATGTTTTTCAAACTTCAAACACTTTTTTTAAAATTAATTGTATCAGTAATAAAAACCGCAAAAATATTGCCTTCTGTGTCATACCAATATAAATTCGTATATTATATAAATTTGGTTTCTTAACTATATGAGTGTAGCCTGAGTGGTTTCTTTTCACGCGAAACAGTGTTTTTTTATTTATATTATCTCATACTTACGCAACATCCAACAATGGCACTAACGCAGGGCCAGTGGCGGTTTGATCTTTTTTCCTTAACTCACATTTAATATTTTTATACTACCCACCCTTAAGATTTTTCTCACTTCACTCCAAATAGTGAATTCATAGGTTGCTACCCGTTTGAAATCTACAAAGCACAGACTCATTTCTCTGTCATACTCGTAGTACTGCAGCAGAGCGGGACACTAAAACCATCAATTTTCAGGGTTCAATTAAAAATTAAAAATACAAACAAAAATGAATTTTTAATGTATTAGAATGAAGTACAACCATCTCCTGACCACCATATATACTCTATCTTCTTCGCACCAGATCATTTCGAAGAATAAGTTAACTTTAACTTTTTAACTCATTTATGCCTATAGTTTTGGTTTTGAGTGTGATTGGGGTATCTCTAGAGTACATATTATATGCGTAACTATCGGAAACTAATAATTTAGGTATACGGAATAACAGGGAAGTGTATCGGTGTCAGATACTTCTTCATGAAATACTAAATAGTAATCACTAATCGACGTTATTCACTATACATATTTTATGATTTATTTACCTTCAGGACTTTCATATAGTATGAAACGAGATATACGAACCGATATCGTTGGCGATCGGAAACACTGTGTCCTCGCGATTACGTGATTTTGTCATACGCAATAATAAGTTTGCGTGGGTTTGATAATAACGGTTGGATTGAAGGACGAGCGGCCGACGAGCTTTTCGCCGTACGATAATAATATTACATATATGGATAATATGTGCCCGCGCGGGCAATCGGAAACTATTGTCTGTGGGACGCGGTCGATGGACCGAACTTCTCAACGCGGCAGGTAAACGGCGATTGTCTACCGTTGGCTGATGACGGAAAGTCGATCGCGGCCAACGCGCGCACACGCCGTTTTTACTACGTGTTGCGTATTTAATAATAACGATAAAAAAGGATAAAAAGGACGAAAAGGACAAGAGATTATATAGGTAGGTGTGTGTGTGTATATATATATAGAACGGCGGCCGGGCTAATATAATCAAACTGTGGAATGTAATCTAAAAAGGAGTCAAAAGCTCTATCGTTGGAAATAATAATAATAATACTAACAATAGTAATAGATATAGGTTTCACAGTCCCGATTCCCTGACGTTAATAATAATCTGTTGATGTAGGTAGGCAAGCACTAGGCATATAGAAAACATTGAACTTTCGAACGTATATATTATAATATATATCGTGTTCAAAGGTCAAAGACAACATTATAGTCTATCAAGAATTGTTCTAGAAACTCGAGTGATTCGACCTTTGATCGTAAAAGACAACCACACTACACGGTTGATGACGATTTGAAACCGATATTCTATAGAAGTATAAAACAAAAAATATCATATTGTATTTATTGCTTAGGTCCCCGGAGTGAAGTGGAATAAAATGTATACACCGCGAGTCCCACGTACAAATCGTAGCACACATCCAATAATAAATGGTCGTACTTAAAGTGTTGAGACCACATGATACAAAAAGTCATCTAGATCAAAATCAATACATTTCATCGAGATAAGATAAAGTTGAAGATAACGCAGTTGTTTGGATTAGGATTTTAGTAAAAATAACAGGTAAAATCTATTTAAACAGTTAATAACACAACTATACTTTTCTCTATAATATTGGTACAAACGGTATCCTACAACTTTCCAAACGTTTTCGAAAATTGTTGAAATGTATACAATTTAAATTAGTATATTATACTTAGCATTTTGATTGATGATTGAAAATAAAATATTTGTCCTAATAATAATGTACCTAAGTGTTCATGATGTGTTTCAAATTTAGTCTTATTAGTTAATATCAAATATTTTATTAACATTTTTTAATAAGTTTGTACTAATATTTTACTACTTATATTTTTTACGCTATCAAGGATAATAAATATGAATCTACGATACTTACTTGACTTGACCTGTAACGTAGCGGTCTTCGATATTTTCTTCGTACTTTTCTAGGACAACATACACACAGTATCCGACCATATGCCCTGGAAAAATATATTTTCATTATTCAGTAAAATTAATTTGTTCAATAGAGTTTATAATTATATACAAATAAAGTAGGAGGTAAATTATATTATTCAACTCTATGCAAGTACATGAATGTTGGTAAAACTCGTTCTCGATAGATACTTTTACTAGAATTAATGATCTACAACTGAATGAATTCTATGTGACTTATTAGATTTCGAGTGGAAATCAGAAATGTATTGATTTGACAATACCTAATGTGTGGTTTTTTTTGTGTCTTTTTATGTTATCTTTAGAAGCAGTAAAAATGCTTTGATTTAACTTCAATATATTTTCTGGTAGTAAAGTGAATCTAGTTGGTAATTGGTGGGAGGGTGTTATCAAAAGTAAAAAATGCCTAGTAATTTCCTATAATTTGGGAAAAACAGTAAAAACACCATCAAAATCGCGACAATTTGCAAATTATTCTGTAGTTAAAAATACATACATTTTTTTATATTCATACCTTCGGTTTGAACATTTTTGTACAAGGTTTCATAAAAGTTTTACGTACACGAGTTTAAAAAAAGTTTAGTGTAATTCCACAAATATTTTTATGGGTGTCTGAAATTTAAATTTTACGAAATCCGATATTCACGCGTAAATATTGTAATGATATAAATGTATACAATTATATTTAGTTATTAATATAGGCTATAATAACATAAATAATGGTTCAAATATAATTTAACTATTCATTTTAAATAATGCATACGTATATTTATAGGAATATAATATAATATCATACTCAATAGTATCTTATATCGTCTCATTCAAATATATTAATCTATAATAATTCAACAGTTATTATTTTTTACATTTTATAGTATTGAGTGAGTGAACTGAACATTTTATTTTAATTCAAATATGATTATATATATTCTATTTGTTTTTGAAAATTAAAATTTGACCCATTTGTTGAATATTTTAAAAACTAACATTACGTTTATGAGATGACTCGAATTTCTGTCTCTTCTTTTTAGAACACAACTCCATTTTTCACAAGATACCATCCATTATCAGTTTTTCAACGCCGATGACAGTGATGGACTTTGCGATATTATTTAGGCTGCTAGTACTCAAAGTAGGTGGATAATCCCGCACTCACTCATTTACACTACTCTCTCTCATTTCTTAAATGATTGTTCTCTAAATGTTAGTAGACTTCCGGAGTTTTTTTTTAATTTTTTTTGTTCCGGGATACTATAATGAATTAAAGTAACCAAATTAACCTTCGCTAACTCCCTCTCTTTATTTTTTCACTACAAAAGAGCATCATTACATCTAATTTATTTATAACATTATTAAGATCGTTAACAACAAATGTAAAGAGAAAGTTATAAAATTATATGATAATTTAAAAAAGTTTTATTCAATCATAAGATTACCATAATAGATTCATACAAGTTGTCAAAACGATGAGAATTTTAATTACATTTTTTTTAATAATTATGTACTAAAAAAAAAAAACAATACAAAAGATTTAAAGATAAAATACTTGCACACTTATTTAAATTTAAATTTGATTTAACTTAGTAGGTACTATTGTTGTCATACTTGATAAACTAACCATTTATGTGTAAATAAAATACACTTTGAATATAATACATATATACATCAATATTAATGTAAACTACCTTTATAGTTATTTATAAAAATTCAAGCAAATACTTAAATGTATATTTATAAAATAATATACCTATATATGATTTTCTAGTTCTATACAAATATTAAAATATAATTTTATATTTTAAAATTGTTTTGTGTTTTGTTCATGAAAATCTAAACAATTCATACATAGTACCTTTGTGAAATATATATACCTTTGTTTTATACGTACAACATATAATAATACTTAAGAAATATAATATTTACGAAGAATGTAAATCTAAAAAAATGTTAGGTCAATACTTTGCTGTTTGCGATCTCAAAATTTAAAAAGATACTCGCACTCAACCCATATGGCCATATCCTGCACTCTGCAGTATCTCATATTTTGTTTTAATTTGTGCCTTATGGAGACTGAACCCGTACTATCAAATAAATAGAGTGAAAAATTGTATATTCAATACACATACAGATATACTTATAAATTATAAAAGTATTAGTAAAATGTTCGGTTTTTTTGTGGTGGTTATAGAACATAGAAATATGCAGCAAAGAGCATTCATAGCAGAAGCTTTCAGATTAAATCTGAACACATCAAATAGTTATATATCCTCATCAAATGCCAAATTCAACACACAATTTTAACTTATGATTTTTGAAACTTTTTAAATAAAGCTGGATTTTTACACAACCACGTTTTTTGCCGTTTTTTTGCAGTTTAAGATGTATTCAGGTGAATCAGCTATTTTGGTTGATTTAAATTATAACTTTATGCATAATGACTCCTACAGTCGGCCAGTAGATCAACTTCTCAATAAGATTTTTTAAATTTGCATTCAATGTCTCATTGCTACAAAAACAGGTGTTTTCAGTCTAGACGTAATAACGTTTATAATATTTTTGCTATAGATACTTTGCTGGCGATACATAGACAAACTCTGCAGTTTTAAGCTAGTTATTTTTGTTTTGGTTTTTTTTAGTTTTTACATCATCAAACAATTTTTTTTTAATAATTTTATAGTGTAAACTTAAACTGAAACCATTATTTTTAAATTCTCGTTATTTGAACAATAACGAGAATTTTCATACTTGATAATATTTTCGAATTATAATAATTTTTATTTAAATGACTGGAAATAATATATAATATAACCAGCTGTCTCGCCTGTCGTTTTCCGATCCAAAAATAAAACTGAGAATAACCTCGAGTGATTCACATGCAACTAAGCCAGCTAGGCAGTATAATATGAAAGCAGTATATTATCATGTAGGCAATCAACCTGTAGTGGATTGAGGACCCCGTACGGTGCTTAAGTAAGTGAAAACAGAATTAGGTACACTAAAAACATTGCAATGGTTTCCCGATTTGTTATAATATGTATATGCCATATTTCTACTTATAATTATAATTGTTTTAAAATATATATCCGATGACAACCCTATAAATAAACAGAGATTATCCATATTATACCCCATCGAAAATAACACTTTCAGTTTTTTTAGAATTTTCCAATTTTCCGGGCATTTTTTCCAATTTTTCTTTCTGTAAAACCATTATACGAACTATTACGAATATCTAAAGAAAATGAGCCCAATCGGTCCGTCCGTTTTAAAATTATATGCTCTAAAACTGTATCATTTTAGTGGAAAGATGGCACAACCGATGCATTCAATTAATAGAAAACTATTTTTTCAAATACATAAGCGTGTATCTACGTAGGATAGGATGTAATATGCCGAAAATCTTCACGGGAGTGTACTCAACGACTTTCGAAAGTTTCATGGCGATCAGACGAATAGTGTAGGAATGCGTAAAAAACAAATCATACATTCGTTTTTATGAAAGATATCAATAAGAAATATGAAAAAATATATTTTTCAAATCAAAATTAATCTTTCAAAGTCTAAACTATTTTATATTACATAACTTTAGTAAAATAATTCAACTGCATAGTAATCACTGTATGACGTATGTGTAATTGTACACTAATCTCTCTACCTATTATGGGTATATATAGGTAAAGTGGTAAACACAAGCATACACACCTTATACCATGTATACCTTTTATATACATTATATGCCTCCTGCCTAATTGTTAACGTACCTAACTTTTTAAAATAGGTACTTATCGAAAATTAGTTATTCAACTTTTGAAATATTCAAATTAATAAACGTTAAAATCCTATTGTGTTTTTTTTTACTAATTTATTATGATGAAAACGGTAGGTATGTAAAAATTGCTAACACCATGATAATTTCAAATTAAGTAATTAAATTCATTTTGACCCTGCTATAAATTCATACTTTTTTATTTTGTTTTTTACAAAATGTAATTTCTTTCATGTACCTATATTAAATAATAATTTCCAACTACCTAACATTCGTCACGCTTATTGCAGGCACCCTTTGTTTACGAAATATATGCATTGATTCCAAATATAAAATCGTAAACGAAAAATAAAAATAAAGCTGATAAAGATACCACATCAATATTACTCACCAAAGTTATTCCAGTCTTTTAGATAAAAAAAAATGACCTATAATATCTTTACAAATAAATCCCCCTCTGTTTTATTATGCAACGCAAATGGCTCGAAAATCATTATAACAAAATACAAACCATACAAAACATAAGACGAATTTGTGCTTATAACAGAAACTAATTTTACCCAATACACGTTCATTTCCAGGTTATTAACTACTTAAAACTAATCATATTGCACATGGCGGGGATGGAATTCTTATAAAAACATTAGTATTTTAAGCTCTCCTAAATTTTTGTCAGAATTTTCTCCAATTGTTGTTTTTATTGTCTGAAACAATTTTGGAATAATGATTGCAATAATATTCTTCCCCGAGACACAATGTTATAAATACAAATTTATTTACTTTTAAACAATTAGTAATAATTGTATTATCGGAGGTGACTACAACTATAAGTATCGAAATTAGGTTGTCGATCAAGTAACCCATGAGGTTTTGTTCTTCTCAACTTCATGCAAAATAAATTCTTGCTGCCCCAGGACAATAGAGAGTATTATCAACGAACCTGCCACAATCAAAATTACAACAATGAATTATGCTTGCCCACTTAACATAATTTTATCTAAAAATAAAGCCCTATCTCTTGAAAATCACTTGTTCAACCACTTGAGAAATTATGGTAGTCTTTGAAAGTCAACGAAGTAAGCATTCCAATACAAAACTACACAACCCTAACCAATAAAATAGAATGATGAATTGATGAAAATTTTGCTTTACCTGACCACAAGATAAGCTGATTTATATAAAAAAAAACATCTTGATAACATATTCCAACCTCACTCCGACATAATATTGTAACTTAAAAAATAAATACCATTCAAATGTACCTCGAAAATCATACACACTTTCCCTCCAAGTCAAATACTTTACCTCAAATGACGTTAAATTAACCATTCAAAAATACCCTACCAAAAATTCAATCCAATTTTGATGTTATTACAGCTGAAGTAGCCAGATGTTTACAAAAATGAGCCACTGTTCTTCTTACCCACACATTAAATGGAAAATTTGTTTATTTCCCTCTTGTCTAGAAGTTCTTCAAAGTTCTATTAATCCCAAAGTCAAACAAACCCCTCATCATCGACTCTTTATAATTTCTTATACACATTAGCTTTTTACCTTTTCCTGAAAAAAAACTAGAGAAACGATAAAAAACATATTCTCCCTATTACCTATGCATATAATATTTAACTCGACTACCAATTTTGCAGAAATCACTCAACCATTCACAAAGTTCACAGGGTTGTTGATGCAGATTCTTTCACACATAAAAACAATTATTCTGCACCAGTGCATTTCTTGAAATCTTGCAAGCTTTTGAAACTGCTTTATAAATTAAAATCCCTTTAAAAGCCCCAACTTAAATACATTCTCCTAATACCATATCTTGGTTACCGATACTTTTAAATCTGTTATGGATATTGGATATACCTATTCTAATATATTGGACATTAACGCTGGTGTTTTACAAGGAAGCATTCTCTCCCAAGTTCTGTTCAATATTTATACCGCAGACCAACTGATCACGCCTATAATACATTATGTATGACTATGCAGTCAAAAGGCAATTATATCAAATAGTGCAAACCTTTTTCTAGTTCCAGCTAACATACAAATTCACAATTTCCTCGTTGAAGACTGGTCACATATCCGTATCTAATTACACCGTTAACACTGATTTGCATCTAAAAACTACCCAGGAAGGAAAAAACCCTTCTTTAAGAGATTCCACGTTCGTCTTGGTACTTACATTAATCCATTAATTCATGGCTTATCGACCGACGTAATTCCTGGTAACGATCCAAGACGCCTAAAGTGAAAATTGAGACTTATAGAGACTTTTTACTTATTAGTTATTAGTAAATAATATCATTTAAAAAAAGGTCTGAAAGTGAGTACTACTCTGCTGTATATAAAGTGTCGGGTTCACTGTAATGTGCGTGTTAAATTTAAATTTAATGAATCGAAAGAGTCAAAATACATTGAAAATGTTATGGTGTATAGAGATCACCCCTTTAAGCATTCGGAGAAAGTTCTACGAATCAACGATTACTATTTGGGTATTACATAAAAAAAACAAAATCAAATTTGTCAAAAATTGGCTTTGCTTAAAAATTTACATTTTCCATAATTTATTTTTTATTTTGTCCCGACGCTTTTAAAAACTATTGGGAATTATCAAAAATGACCTCTCGAATCCACCAACTAGATTTTATTTCGCACCAGAAAAGTTATTGAAGTTGAAATTTGAATCATTATTTCGGGAACTTATCGTGTACACAGATACAAAAAAAAATACATATCATTGTAAAATCAATACATTCAGATAGAAATTCTAATAATTTATAAAATCGCATTTCTCATAATATCAACAATAACAATAATAATATGATAATGCAATTTCAAATTTGGAATAAAAATATATTTGTTACTACTTAAACAATAATTCAATATACGAATGACAATACTCATATAAAATAATAACGCATAAACAACAAAATGGAGTAACTAGTTTCTTTTTTTCGCTATTGTCTTAAAAGTTTGTAATAAAACTATTTTTAATTAAATATTTACCTTAGTTAATAAATATAAAAAATGAATAAAAGTTATAAATGTTGATTGATTTATGGCTAGCGAATAATATGTTGTTAATATTGCTTTATATATTATTATATAATTTTAATAGGTTATAGTAGTTAATCTACTTTATGTTTCGTAGAAATTTGATAAAATGTTCTCTAGAGTATTCTCTAAGTCATCGATGTTTATGGAAAAGTATTTTTTTTTATGATCTTATAATATAAATAATATAAATTCAATCGAATTTAATTAACTTCAATTTTGAAATTAATTTCCTAGTTTTAGATATTATTTCTATCGGATTGAATTCGAAAAATGAATAATTCACGTTTGGATGCATTTGTCAACAGATTTATCATTCACTGATTACTCCCCCATATTGTATGCATGAGTCATTTGAACGTTTAAATAGAAGCCAGACAGATACTGATAAAAGTAAATAAATATTATGTTTTGTATAATGTATATATATATTTATATATATTATGTATAATAATAATATACTTATACACATTAATTACACCACGTGTTTATGAACCACGTGGTCTTCACATAGGTAGTACCTCATATCCATGTATTATGACCTCATCGACTTTTGTCATTTTAAGACTGTTTTTATATTCATTGAACAAAAATCAGAAACTTAACACAAATGATCTTAGGAGAAGAGACAAGAGTTGAAATGCTACCCGTTATTGATACGTTATTGGCACGTTATTGAAACACCGAAGAAATGTGTTTAACGAAAATCCACATAAATGTATTAATCATTTCAAAGAATGTTTTGTTTGGGAAAAATGGAGACCGAAAAGAGATTTATGAAGGTAATTTAATATTTCATTCAAAAGATGAGGGAAAATCTGATGAGACTTTTAAAATGTTTTTAAAAGAAGATTGAAGACAAATTATTTTACGTGTAAATTCTATTTCTTGAAATAAGAATAAAAAAAAAATGTTTGATGTTTGCAATGTTTTTTGTTCCAGAATTCAATATCAAAGATGGATATACGAATGAATCCATGAATATATATTGTCATAAACTTTTGAACAAATCATAAAGTTTTAATAATTTTTGTGAATTGTTGGAAATTTATTTACTCAATCAAATCAAATAAATAATAACAATGTAATAAGTTGTAATCTAGTATAGATAGCTGAGATATTATGTCTTGAAACTTAATATCAAAACTTCAAAAATCAGTTTGAATATACAACAATTTACTTAAATGTTTTCAACAATTATTTTTATTAATTTACTAGTTTTTGACAAAATTGATTTAGTTTTTTTGGTTTACCTCAAAAACTAACCATGGTAGATACTATAAATAAGAATTTGCAATTTTTCGTACACTATAATATTTTCTAATATTTTAATTGTCTTTAAATTATTTATAGGCATGAGAAATTTTCGTATTTTTTTTATTTATAATTTTTTACCAAATAGCTTGAAAACGTAATACAACTATACAAGGTCCATCTTGAGTTATTAAAATAGCAGTTCAAAATGATCAAAGATAAGCATAATACACGATTTAAAGTTCAAATTTTGACGAAATTCATCAACATAACGAAAATTTGCAAATCATTTTGTAGTTAAAAATTAATTAAATGTTTAATTCTTATAGCTAAGGATTGGAAATGTAAAAAAAGGTTTTTCTCATTTGTAGTTTATACAGTAATCAAAACATCTAAAAAATATTTCAGACACATCTTCCCGGTCGTTCTGTTTATCGTTTTGTTTGCAGTTGTTCATAAGGACGGTAATAATGATTTCCTCTAATAAAGCGCGTATATCTTCTCGTTGCAACGTCGTGTCTTGGGATGTGTTCATCTTATTGTTGTTATAGGCTTGAAATGATTGCGAATGTAAATAATAGTACCTCTTTCTTCGGGGTCTGTAATGCAAGTCAGTTGTTTTTCGTCTCAAACCGTTTCCAATATATAAAAATATCGCCCGGACGACGACGCCCGACGTTTTTACTAGCCAGCTGTAGGTACGAGGCGGCGTTCATTACGCGTTATTATATTCTATTCGGCCAACGTCTGCTGGATTTCGTTGTTTATTTTCCGAACACCATTTTCATAATTATTATTATTTTTATTGGTATACCAACTATACTAGTATGGTATATCGTGTCTATTATGTTAAAATATTTCGACTTTGTGTTTTGTTTTCAGTTCTATACTGTCACGTGCCCACTCGTTTTATACTTTTTTGAATTTTTTTTTATATTTTATAGGAATCTAAGTAATATTTTTTACCGCTGAGCGTCATTACATTAATCTAAACAAACTACAAGAAATAATAAATTTCTATCAGAAAAAGATATTTCTCAATAACAATATTATAGAATATAGTCGACAATTCACACTAGTTCAGTTATTATTTGTAATTTTTTGAAAATTATTGTGATTTTTTTGTACATAATTATTTGATATTAATAATGGTATTTGAAATACTATTTTTAATATTTAACAATTTTCGTTAGGGGTTACAACCCCTAAATCTCTCTCCTGGATACGACACTGCACATAAGTGCACATTTTAGTTGTTAAATAATGTTTTACTTGACATTTTAAAATTTATAATAACTTAGTACCTATAAACGATCAAATTGAACAAATTAAGCATTAAATCAATATTTTATTAATATTTAATCAAGTTATTTTTAGAGATAATTTAATTTGAAAGCTTTTAATATATATATTTATTAATAAGACGTTTATTTTATATTTTAAATTGAATAATGCAATTAATAACTAAATATAAAAGAGAATTTATCTATTTCATCATAAACCCATTATGATATAAGATATAAGTTTTGTAACTCGAAACACACTGCCGGCTACTGAGACATTTCAATATTTCATTATATCTTAATTGATTATAATATAATATAATGGTTTCAATTTATTATTCGATCATTAAAATTAAATATTAAATATTTTATTTCAAAGAATCAACATCCATACATACATTTTCTAATTATTAATATACATTATATATATATTTTCTTTTTTTAAACCCACGGAAACAATGGCCATTGGGTGATAATGATAAGTTTTAGTTACATATGGCTGATTGGTAAAGATGTACAAATTATAAAAATGAATGCTTCTAATTATATTGAAATCCAGTTATTAAAACATATCAACCAAACAATAATTATTAATTAGAGTATAGTTTACATCAATCATTTGCAAAGCAAAATATTATGTAAGTTATAATGTAGGTAAAACAAACAATTTAAACTCGATATATCGTCATAAAGTATCAATAAAATGAATGAACAACTTTTAACTATTGTAAAAAAATATTTATAGTTAATATACTAGCAGATATGTAAGAATAATAATTCAAAAAGGTACTGTGACATAAAATAATTTTAAACTATAAAATAAATGTAGTATTTGATACAGATTATATTTTTCCTTTTACTTTCCTTAAAAAGCTTTAAAAGAAACGACCCTATGGAAATCCAGAGGTTTAATCACGTTTTTATGTTTTTAATCATACTGAAAGAAAAATATTTTCAAATTATTTTTCAAGTTTTTAAAATAATTTAAAATATTAGAAAGTGAAATTTCCAGAGATTATTTATTTTAAATATTTTTTAAAGGCGATATTAGTATAATTATTTAAAATAGTCTTATAAATACATATCAAAACTTTAATTTTAGATGTAAAAAAATGTTTTAAAACAATTTATGGTACACAATATTTTTATTATTATATTATTTATTTAAGATCTTAATTGGAAGATCACACAATTGCGTAAATATACAATGTTTATATTTTGTTACAATTACGTTTATATAAAGTCAAAAAAATGAACTTTTCTAAATTACATTTTTATTTATAAAAATAAAATTTATTCTGTATAGTAATTAAATGTATCATTTTTCTGAATAATGAAAAAAATATTTTTTATATATTATTCTTCTTGGATTTATTTTAATATATTGTTTAGTTCTACATATAATTTGTAAAAGATGGAAATGCAATGTTTTGTTTTAATGTCGCTTTTATTATTATTATTAAATATAGAATATAATAATTAATATGTAGTTTTTAATTAAATTACAATTGGCAACCATCTTTTACTTGTTATAGGTACCTATAATAATAAATTGTTAACCAAAAATTAATTTAATATTAACTCTAAAGAAGTTTTCATGTTTTGTTTTTGGAATACAATTGGTGTACATTTTTATTTATTACCTACATATTTGATATTAATTATCGTCTGAAAAAACTTTCTGTCTTATTATGCTGGTACTAATAGCTAAACAAACAAAAGGGTACAAAGAGTACTCACTGTACTATAATGAAGACACAAATAGCTGATTTTAGGTAAATTCATGTGTACATAGAACGTCTGGCAATAATATATAATGAAATAAAGTATTTAGGGAAAAAATGAAATAAACGTGTACGCTGTATACTGCAAAAAGCTGTCGACACAAATTACTGACATATTTTATTAGCAGATAAACGAAACTGAGGAAGAAACTAATGTCTGACAAATAAATCATCATGAATCTAACGGAAGTGAGAAAACAACAAATAATAGTATCTTTAATTCATAAGAACGATTATAATAATATAGTTCCCCACATTATAAGTCCAATTCATTAGATACAAAATACATTTTGCCATAGCACCAGCTGAGTCAAACACCAAGTGTTTTTTACGCTTTTAAAGTTTTAATCATATTATTATTTAACTAAAAGTTATTGAAAAAATTCTTAAAATTTATAAATTTATAAATATATATATATTATATAATTATTCAAATTACAAAAATAATTTATATTAAATTAAACTGCCTTACGGAAGAAAAACAATAATGCATAGACATGGCCATCATATATTTTAAACATAAAAAACTTACAATTTATATACAACATAACAAAATAAATAATGACTGTAGATATATGAAATTTTCACCAAATTTTTATACAAGCATTTTCTACACACAATACAGTTCACAATATATTTTGACTTTTTTTGAGCTATTTATAGCCCTGTTCAATTTTTGGATTTTTTTATTACTGTCGATAAAATTTTTTCCAAACTGTCAAAACACTTGAAAATTGAATACAAAGTTCTTCATAACTTGTTGTAATTGAGAATTAAAAAAAAGTTGAGAATAAATCTCTTATACAGTAGACAAATGCTCTGAACTTTAATATTGAGTGTGATTTCTGACTGGAAATTGTATCTAGTTGGTATGTTTGAGGTGTAAAATGTATACTTTTAGATACTCTTCTTAATAATTAGGAAAAACAACAAAACAATGTAAGAAATAACGAGAATATTATATAGGAAATACCAGATTTTGAAAAAATAGATTTTCTTATTTTGTCTTATAATTTAAAAACGATTAACTGTTATAAATATATACTTTAAATTGTCACCAAATGTTTTTATTAGTATCTTCTATATATTGTGTAATTTTTAAAATATATACTTTTTTACAGTCGTTTTAAATGTATGGCTTTTAAAAATAAACATCGATACATATATACATTTTTGCTTGGTCCACAATATTTTTTTTTTTACTTAACCTTATAAAATAATAGTTATTTCTATAATGTAATAATATTAAATAGTACGTTTAATAATTGTGTATTATGCAACTGGCATCTGGCAGTAACACGTTGTGTTTACAATAATCCTATTTGAATATAAGCTTTTTGTGTGTTGTGAATGCAGGATTTCGATATTTTCTTGTCAATATAAGCATTTTAAGTTCAAATTTGTCAAATTTGTCATAATTAGATATTTAAATAAATAATAATAATGTCAGTTATTTTGTTGTAATTTAAAAATATTTTTCTTGAGTGCTTGAACCTTTTAAAGTATTTTATTATGTTTTATACACTCATTGACATTTTTAAATGTAATGTTTTCGGAAAAAATTAGTTCAACCTACTGTGTTATTAATAGTAAAATGCATTACTTTAATAGCAATAATTCCATAAATATACTTAGTAATGACGGACGTTTTTCGTATACAATGATTTTATATCATTGAATTCAAATTTAACACATCATTACAGTACTGCACTCTACACCCACTTCATAGTATATTTTAAATTTGAAGGTTACAAAACTCCATAATACACAAAACCATTATACTCGTATTTCATATTATTTATACTATTATAAAAAAAAATGTGACTATGTATTTTAGATTTTTTAAATTGCTATAAGAACAACTTACGTATGAGAAACCCTAGATTACAGCTGTATATCATTATCAAGGTTTATGTTTATGACTGATATACTACCAGAACACACCCCCGAAGTTAAATATTGTAACTGTGTACTGCTTCTAAAGATGTGACGTCACACACACACGCAAAACCACACCATTGTAAAGCAATAGCACTACTCAGAATACATTAATGTACACGAAAAAATAATATTTTAATAAATAATAATAACAATGTAACAACTATTAACGAGTGTCAAAAGATATAGTAAGTTAGTTTGCTTATTGAAAATATGTTTATTCGACATAGTTGTGTGCCCATATTGCCTATTCATTATGCCGTATTACAAAGTATTTTAACCTTTTATATTATTTTATATTATATCACAAATTTATAATATTATATAAGCATGATTACCAATACAACCTGACATTTTTTTTTAAACTTAAAACTCATTTCAAAATAGTAAATTTAATTTTTAATAAATACTAAGTTACAATTGTTTGATTACAACTATATTTGACACAAACACACAATAGTTTTTAAAGCAATAATTTTTTTTGTTAATTTATATTGCGGTACAATTTTGTTATAATTTAGTGATATATCATATATATATTTATAAATATTTGTTTATGGTTTCTATAAATAATATCTTTAATGATTTAACGATTGGATAATATTGATCTTCATAATAATTTAATTGTTGAAGTAAGAGTTCAGAAAACAACATATAGTACCGACATAAAAAAGCTTAAGACCGTTAATTTTTTTCCATATTTTTATTTTACCGAGGGTTTATTTAACAGTTTATTATTCTATTCATTGGGTTGAATTTGGGTTTTCGCCAAAACATTCAACTCGAGTAACCCACTCGAATAATGGAAATGTTATATATTTAATGTGTTATTCAAAGTTTACGGAATAATCGGTGGTATTTGTACCTTCGTTCAACAATAAGACGAACACTACTAGTTACTCATTGAAATACATATAAAATATGCATATATATATATATATACATCAAAATTGTATACGTATTTTACTTACAAAATATTTTTTAACAGTACAAGTTGTAATAGTTTTCTCTTTATGTTTTGTTTGTATGATGTACAATAAGTATAATACAAATCGAGAGTAAATCTTAATTATTATTATTTAACTATACTATTTTTTAAATGACTATACATTTATAAGACGATTAGTTTGATATTATCTAACCTGGTTTATATCAAAAAAACGTTTGAATTGAAATTAACTTGAGTTAATTTCAACCATTGAGTTTTAAAATGTCGTCTCGAGCTCGTGCGTTTCTATTGGTCATAAATACATTCGACAACCGAGCTAATTTCACTTCGGTCTAGTAGGGTTCTGATTGGGAGACATGGGGTGAGATTGTGGGTCCGCTATCGATGGCTGTAAGGGGCAGTGTGGTTGGGGAATTTAAGGTTAACTGCGTACAAGCCGGTCGCATAACGACGTGCCATAAATTCATGTCCAATCCAACTGTCTCAGCCAATCCCGTCAAATTAATAGTCGGCTCTCGGCGCCCAGAAATTTATTTAAAATTCTTCGTCATCAAGTGGACCGCGTCCCCATGTCACCGCGGCCGACCGCCGTCCGTGCCCCTCCGTTATTGACTATCTTATGCAAACAGCAGAGACCCATTGGTCACCGTTTTGACAGACAACAATAATTTCGTTTAAACATGCCCCGTGACAAAACGAAAAGATTCAAAACGAGATTCTTCTCAAGTGATATAAACCGACCTGTAAATCAATCAAATATTTGAAAATCGATGGAATTTATTTTTTTTATGTTGTTTATTGAAATTTCATATATAAAGGTTAGTTATAAAGGTAGTTTACAAGTGGGAATTTATACTCGGATCGTCTTTTAGTAACAACTACATATTTTTATCTCGACAGAAAGTTATTTGATTTAGTTTGGTTCATCGAATATTACTTATTATTGCAGTAGTTATTAATCATGTTCATATTATATATTTTTGAATTAATTATTCGGTCTGAGTCTGAATTTACTTTCTTAAATGTTGTGACATAAAATTGAAATTGACTTCTTCAAAGTTCAAGCAGGATTTTTATTCTATAAGATTATAATAAAAAAGTTTTTCCATCCTTTTCTGAAAATACTCGTACCCCAAAAACAGATTCACAAAAAAATAAAAATAGTACAATCCGAGTTCACTCGTGTAATTCATTAATCTAATTACGCATATTTATTTATTTCGACTTGCAAAAATAGTGATGTGTACGATAACCATCGGACGACCAAAACGACAAATACAACCTAGGTACGAAGACTGTTGGACTAATGATCATAAGGATGATACCGTATCGGCTTCTGCTAAACGCTAATGAGTCTGTATCGGCTTCGGTTATGTGACCTTGTCGTCGGTTAAGTTGCCGTATTGCGTCCACTTGAAATTTAATGCTGACTTCACGGCTACAATTATCCTAACATTATCAATTTCATGGACATTTTGAAGCAAATACAAGCTGACACGTGTATAAAGCTCCGCAGCAAGAATATTAGGAAAAAAACTAAAAACCAGCAAAACATTTGTAATGTTATTCAGAAATCTTTTGATCAATTTAAACAAGAAAAAAATACTGGAGCGGAGCGTGTAAAAAAAGTTTCTCTTAAGTTCAAACCACAAGTTTTTTTAGTGTTCATTCGGTTCAATTTGTTTAAATTTATTTTGTTTATATTTTTGAAAAGTCTACAAAATTTTTTTACATTTATTTATTTTAAACGTCAACAAAATTTTCAATCATACTTACAGGAAATTTCCTTGCACTGTAGCCAGTCCTCAGCTTGTAAATGGGAAGCAAAATGATATTAATTGGGAGCCGATACGTCCATATCACTGGTACCGAGTTGGAGCTGATACGGGGCCACCTTCAAATGAAAGGTGATGGGAGCCGAAGCGGACAAACCGGAGCGGATGCGGATACATCTGATCATAAACGTAATCTTAACGAATCTTTATCGATGACTTATCGAATCCTAAAATAGTTCACTGTACTTCCACATAGTTAGTACAACACAGCCAGTATAAAATATTATAGAACTAAAACGTAAATGATGGATTTTCGCTCATTTTGTTTTCGCTTTTTTTCATTCGCGCATTTACGTTCGCTCTTTTGTTTTCACTCTATTTTCAGGATACTTGTTGGACCAGGTGTAAAGGTGTAATTCTGTGATTTTGGGTACGATGCTCGATATAACTACTAATTACGTGTTTTTAATTGTACTAATAAAACAGAAGATACTTAACTCCTAAGATACTTTTACTCCACGGGCTGCTGTGTTATTAAATATCAATGTGAAAGTCCGGTCCATCGAATATCGTTTATATCGTGCAGTATTTTATACGTTTAACTATTCTAAGTATTCAAAATCTATTTAGGTAAAACTTTTAATGCTCATATACTCTTGACACGTTTCGAAAGCTACTTGGAGTCCAATCAAAATTCAAGAGTATATTAGTATTAAAGGCGTGTTTCGAATCTTAGTACTGTGGGTACAATTGCGGAAGCTCTTTATTGGAGTCTAATAGAAACCTCCAAGTGTTGTAAGATTCACACTTCATTCTCTTAGGTGACTAAGATTATTATACTCTATGACTTACTTATGAGTTACCTTATGCTATGCTATTTTTTTAATATGTATGTATATACTCAAATTTACTACTATGAAAAAAAAAATTAATGCTAAGGTTCTTTCGACACGTAGCGAAAACATCTTTTGAGTCCAATGGAAATTCAAGAGCACATTAACATTAAAGGCAGGCGAGTTATAGACTTTACGACTTTGGGTACAATTGCGAAAACTCCTTATTGGAGTCCAATAGAAACCCCAAAGTGTTGTACAGTTCACACTCTACTTATTTATTTGACTAAGACTATATAATGAGGTAATGTTATAAATTTACTTAATTTATTAAAATAATTTATTATAATAAACCTGTATAGGTATATATCAATTTCTTAATCTAAATTAATTAATTCTAATTAAACTATACATATATTATGTGAGTATAGATAGGATGGGCTTGGAAGTAAGAAAGTAAAGTAACAAATGTTTTATGGTGAAAAAACAAAACAATAAGCCTTATTATGATCATACCCGATATTCGAATGACCACGTGAACATAAAATTAATTTGAACTAAGATATTCATTTGCGTGATGATGATGTTTTTGTGTAAGCCGGCAAGGAGGATGAACTCGATAGTTTTCTGATGAGACACTGCGATGACACAGTTTTTTAACGACCCTTATATATGGTCCAAAACGTATCATCCCTTATACAATTGTTGAATATCTGTCTTCGGGAACGTGTGGTGCTTTTATATAGTAAAATTAGTTTTTTAGAATTGTTTCTTATATTTAAGACAGTAAAGCTTTGCGGCGTCCCGTACAACTTTGGTGAAACGTTTGATTGAAAGGGGTGTGAAAGATTTATATGCTGCATGCGTCACTCAGTATCCAATATGGTCACACAGGACCTAACTATTTTGTACATTTATTAATAATGATTATACTTTATTTTATAAATGTATTCAAATATATTTTATTACAGTAGTAAATTGTTAATTATATTTTTTAATATGACGTAATATAGGCATCTACAACGAATAAATTTACTGTACATGTTATAATCCTGCCAATTTACATTTATTTACATTAATATTGATTCAATTATTCAAATAGCTCTCGACGGATTTATGAACTTCAGTGTTTGATAATATATGTAATATCGTTTGAATCAAAGACTTTAAAATTCTGTAGTTACAAGTTACAACGCAAAGTATAATTGTACCAAACCGTTATATATAATTTTATATTTACTTTTAAAAGTAAATATTATAAATTATAATATTATACAAATTATAACGAAGTTGTAATTTTATATTGAAGTTTTGCAACTTAAATCCTGAAATATTTTATATTAATTGTTTACTCTAACGTAATATGTTATAAATTATAATATACAATAGAAGTTACATCTTATAATAAAAAATCGACTTTATGAGTCAAATTCTTGATACTCAGAAATGTATTTTAACCGGTTTCTATTGTATGTATATTTAGTAACAATTTATTGTTTATTTTCACAAATTAAAATGACTTTTTCTTGTGTTAATTGCTAAACAAATGTGTTGTGATCATTTCATTTTGCAAACATATTATAACTTATTTTTTAGTCTACTTTAATATACCTATTATTGTATTGAATAAATTGTTTGTTTATTGTCATTTAATATTACCACATTTGACCATTGGTGACATAGTAGCTAAATAGTCAACAATGATGTTTAATTTTTGTGGAAAATGTTGTTTTGAGCATTAATAGTTTTAGTAGGTATGGTGTAAAAAAGCAGGGTGGTTATAAAATATTCTTTTTCAAACATTTTACTTGGCTGACATTTGAAAGTATTCTTATGTCAATAAAATGCTAGTATTCGTTATATTTATTTTTCAATTTTATTTATTTCATATAAAATAGGAATCTAAGTTATTATTTATTGATGGTCATTGGTTAGTAGTATTACTAGGTAGTTACTTATCTTATTAAATACATATTTGACAGTAAACTTTAAATTTAAAATTATATTATTAGCATTTTCTATACCTATACATAGTATAATAATAATATATAATCAATATATTTTGACTTTTTTTGAACTATTTATAGACATTTAACATTTAACATTTTTTATCATTGTCGATCAAAATATTTTTTGCCTGATCAAAAAGCTTGAGAAAATAATATATGGTTCGCATAAGTTGTTTTAGAGCTATTTAAAAATATTAATGATACATTTACACGATTTTTTTTATAAGCATTTGGAGTTCAAAATTTTTCAAATTTTGTCAGACAACGAGCATTTATAAATTATTTTGTAGTTCAAAAATTAGTGAATGTTTCACTATTATAAATATGGCTTGAATATTTATTAAAAAGTAGTTAATCTTGGAACCAAAAAATCACACGCAATGATAACATTTATACAATATTAAAATTTTACACATAATACATTACACTGGCTGACTCAATGCGAGGTACACTCGACACTATTACAGTACAGCAGAGCGGTAACTACTATTCCCATTTTATTTATATTAAAATTAAAATTGTTAAAATTGTTTTAGAAATTCGCTTGTACGTAATTTGAAAACATAACAACATTTATGAGAAAACTCGTTTAAAACCCTACTATCTGTCTGTCAGCAAAAGTTTTTGGCGTGTTTAATGTTCAGATGGTGTAGTTATGTTGAACGCAAACAGTAATTTCGTATGAGAAATGTCAAATTAAAAGTTTATAAAATATTATTCCGCATAATAGTGGTTTACCGAATGATAACGATAAATAAATAATTACATTATATGCATGATTTATTTATAAACAATAGGCAATAAAAATATTCTATAAATTATAATATATATTGTTTCATGTTTGTATAACTTATATTAAAACAACTATTTGTTTTTAAAGCAAAACATTAATGAAAAAAAAAAAAATCAAATGATAAAATATAATATTGTTAATTACATTTTAGTGTTAAATACAATTAAAACATTTTAAAAATAAAAATAAATCGACTACGCGTACATGACTCCCTGGGTATTGTATATCTCTTTAATCACATAATGGATTTTTTTTTCAAATTATGAGTTATGATGATGCCAAAATTAAATAAAAAAATAATGTGAACATGTCAAATGAAAATTGCGGATGCTACACTGATGTTCATTAGCCATGAGAAAGCAACATATGAACATTATGAATAGTGAAAAAAATGGGATTGGAAAAGGGTTATAAATCATATCGTTCTATAAACGTTTTGACAACGAGTGTAAGAAAAATATATCGAATAAAAATGAAGTGGAAATGGGTTTAAATCTAGGAAAATAAAAATTTCAAGTAGGTACTGACGATTAATTATATTTATCTCGACCAGTCGGAGAGTATTTTGTACAACTTAAAAGGTAAAAATATTCTCGATTTCTTTTTTTAATAAAATAAAAAGTATAATTAAAAATTGAAAATACCGCATCGAAACAGTTATGAATGCGATTTTTGTTTTTATTTATAGCCTCGTTTATGCATTTTTTTTAATTAAAAATGAATATTTGGAAAATGGTATAGCTTTGCGGAAACATGGAAGGTTCAATATTTCGTCCTAAAACATAATAATAAAAAAAAAAAAGCTGTTCCCTCAAATAAATTATTTATAACAACATCATAATCACGAAGACCTGAAAGAATTGAGAAGGTTTCTCATGATAAAATATTTAATAGTTTTATTCCTTTCAGATTATGAAAAATTAAGAAGAATTTTATTGCATATAATGTTCGTATGAAAACAAGAATACAAATTATTAGTGTATTGGCCTTATATGTTTGCGCTTTTAAATTATTTATTTTTAATGGTAAATAATAATGTATGATTAAAAATTTATAAATTTATTTAAGACTTATTGTTTACAAAATTTATAAAAAATAAAATATGTTTACAATACATTTAAGGCAATATTTTATTATTACTATAAAAACGATAGTAATTCTGTGTATTAGAATATACATTTTAATGCAGATGTTTATTATAGAAGCAGCAGTTTTTTAATTGATAAAATATATAAACTAGATGTCAAACTTTGGCATGGTATTGGGGGGGGGGGGAAATAAAAATTATTTTTCATAATATACAATAATATATTAACACTTATTACATTGTTACACGCTTTGAATCGAGAAGTAATTAATTTTTAATAATTTAAAACTTTTGTAGGTACAAAATTTAAATTGATACTCAAAACGCAACACTGTATTATGTTAGAATTACTATTAATTTAAGTTAAAGTAAAATGGATAATTTATACTTTTTGCAGTAACTGTAACGTTTTAGAGCTGAATAATTGATATATTAAAATCAATAGTTATTATTAAAATTGTTTTGACTTATTTTTTAATTTTACATTTTTGTTCATTCAAATGTTTAAACGCGATTTTTTTAATTACTGAACAATGCGTTGTCGAATTCAGTAGAAACAATCTCTATAACTTATATTGAAAAAACGTGCACAGTTGCAAACTATAACTTCCCTCAAAAAACCATTTTCTTAAAATAAAAACATGAATTAAACTTTAAATTCATTTTTTTTTTAAATTAAAACTTTAGATACCTTAGCTTTAATTGAATATTCTACATTGAAAACATTTTTTTGATTTCTTATTAGGACTATAATAGTTTGTGTGTATTAAACTTTCTAAATATAATTTATAATACGTGTATTTGGTAAAATAAAAATGTTGTCATTTTTAAATTCCAAATTAAATACTAATTTTTAATATAATATAAAATATGTCTATTATATCTATAGATTATATCGTTATGTATAATATTGTATATACCTACCTATGAGTTTTCTTCTTAAATGATTAATAAAATATCTATATTTAATTTTATATAACACAGCTGTTTGATTTAAAATATAATTTTGAATCTTATCCACAATAAATGAATCATTTTAACAATATTAATACTTTGGTATTAAAAATAGGTATAACATTTCTGTATGTATTTTATATATAAAAAAAAAATAAGTTATATAATTATTTTACTAATCAATTGGTAAGTAAACATTTGATGATGGAAAACATTTTAGATATGCCAAAAAAAAAAATTAAAATTAGATTCACTCATATATTGGTTGCATAAATAATTTATTTAGAAAATAATTTATTGTTTAGGACATAGTAATTAGGGGTACCTAATTATAAAAGCAACTATTATACCATTTATATACTTACTCAAACTAATTTATGTTTTCCAAAAATAAATAGTTTTGCTTAAGAGTAAAATAAAGAGTCTAATATATTACGATAAGTTAAAATCATTACATACTTACATGATAAAGGTAGTGTGTTGTGGTTTCTAATGAATAATTGTTTGCTATATTATAAAGTGGACGTTCCTAATAGCGGACAGTCAAGTTTACCACAACATTATAGTCCACTATTCAGATAAGTCCACTTTTGAAAATCCTATCCAACACGTAATTTATTTCCAGAAAAAAAATTACCTCAATAAGGAGGTTTTCGTGTTAGGTAATTCCAATGCATTGTTATGATTTGTGTGTCACATTTTACTGTTCTAAAAAAATTTAAAAAATGTTTTCATCCAGAATTCAATTTTATTGGCTTAAGCTAATACAGATTAATGATTTCATTATAACACTATTATTTGGGTATGTTATTTTATGATAGCCATGGTAAAAATTCCAAATTGTCGTTCGTTCCCAGTTGTTCATCGATCACAGTTTGCAGTCGGATCAACTATCAACCGACTATTCGGTACCTATTCAGTTTATTTTCTTTGATTTCTAAGCAAATAACAACCCTATTGAGGGGTAAGACATTTTACATTAATAACCGAAATAATAACAGATGTGTGTAATAAAATATGATCAGTGTATTTGTGTACACCTAACTCAATTCTCTTTTGACATTGTATTATAATTTATATGGTTTATTTTTCATATAATAAGTGATGATTTATCAATCTAAGCATATTGAATTTGTTAAACAATTTATTATTATATAGGTACACCAGATAGATAAATGTTATTATTTATGGAACAAAGCAATTCAACGTCCAGAAAAGCATAATTGGGTTATTTATTTCGACATGTTTTTGAATGTCCGTGAAATTTTTTAGGCAAAATAAAACGAAATCATATAATATAGTTTTAAAGATTTTAAGGCACCTTTCTAAACGATTAATGTATCCGATCGAAATTAATAGTTTTTAATATACAATATATTAAAGCCAATTTAGTAGAAACGCGAGAGTTAAAATAAATCAACACAAATTGTACACTTATAATACATAGCTATAAGTGTCGCCGAAATATAAATATAGTTTAATTGTGGATTAGCATGCAACGATAAGTCATTGAATAAGCTTAATATGAAAATACGTACAAATTCGTTAAGTATGTTCAAAATATTTTAAATCGTCAATTTTTTTTTTATGTCAGTCGTGTAAAAAAGTTACATATGAGTTTAATTAGCATTGTTCAATTTTTAGTTATTGAAATAAAAATATCTTTCTATGCCTACTGATTTATTAATTAATAATTTTTTTGAACAATTATGTTAGAAAATATAAAAACAAGATAATTTCAATTCATTATTTGCAATTTTCTCAATTTTTTTATTTAAAAAAATCTTAATACTACTGTCATAAAATAGATCCCAATAATATCCAATAAAATTAAAGTGGATTTTTAAAAATAAAAATAAATTATTTTTGTATATTTTATATTGTTATATTATAATTAAACTATCAACTTTTTAGCCAAAAATGAAGATGGTGTGGAAGAAAAATAAATATTTGTTTGGCTAAATATTTTTCCGAATTTTGAAAATTGAATTAAGTAAAATTATATTTTATAACCACTAGAGTTCTTCCCGAATAATAATGTCATCTAATATTTTTATCCACTCGACCCTTTTAATGATAAAAATAATTTTGACTTGAAGAGTTATTCATTTAATAGATACTTTCCTCTGAATATTTTATATAAAACTTTTTGTTTTTAAATTTGTACTATTCCAATACTATTGAAACGTAGGCATACATTTTTTTTTGGAAAACTGCCTAGTTTAGTTTTTATCATTTTATTTATCGCGTATGAATAATGTCTGAATGTAGGTATATAATAATTTATGATTTCATAATTAAAAATTACCATACTCTAATATAACTAGGGTATCTTGATTCACGATGTAATTCAGTTTTATGATAATAAGTTAAATATAAATAGATTTAATAAAATACAATTAATCGTTAACTAAAAATTAGAACCTTTAATTTACTTTTAACTACTATAAACCATTATAATCATATTTGCAGAATAAGTGACAGAACGTATTAAAACATGTACTTCAATGATTTAATTAAATAAATATAGTACATATAAATAAGAATAGTTAAGATGATTGTTAAATAAAGTTCACAACACTCGTTTATTTTATGTTTAAACAAATAAAGTTTATGAACAACTAGTTAATAAATTACTGAATTTTAAAATATCAAACGGTTTAAAACTCAATGGTTTGTAAACAAATCATAATAAAATATCATTTGTAATTTTTTGAATGCTTGTTTTTTTTTCGTGGTTTGTAAATGTGTCAAAATAAAATGATTAACATTTATACTGAAAGGCATAACAAAAGTCATAGTTTTACACATTGTATTGTTCGAGAGTGGTAAAATAGTAATCAAAAGATTTTTATTCGGTGGTGATTAATATTTCGAAGAAAAAATAAAAGCAAATAATCTCGTCATATATATTATACACCGGATAGTTTTAATCATAATGAATATAAAATGAGAAATAAAAATGGCCATTGGAAAATGTAGCAAAAGCAGATACGCACACACACACACACACACACACACACACACACACACACACACACACACACACACACACACACACACACACACACACACACACACACACACACACACACACACACACATATACGATATACATGATACACAACAAGAACTGTCGACACATCATAATTGATGTGCTGATTATTACGTAATATAAAAATAAAATATATTATGGACACGCCAGTGGCATTGTAAACTTCGAGATACACGAAGAGTATTGTACATAGTGTATCAAGGGGTTTTCGTACAAACTTTGAGAATGATCTCATGTTAGTATGAGGGGAATCAAAAACCTATTGCTTTAAGTGAAAGTGTGATTTTCAAAGGCATTATTATATGATAGTAATATAATTTTATTTTAAATTTAACATATTCCGGCGTTTGTAAACCTCAAAAGTCACGTGACTTAGAAATATACAGGGATTTGGCGGGGGCGTGGGGGGGGGGGAGAAAGAGTCTCAGACATAAAGTAATCAATTTTTCATTAAAATAACGATTTGAAATATATCAGATAAGTAATTAAAGCTATCATTTGATGTCCAGCTTCACAAAACACAAAATATATTTTGTATTCAAACAACTGGCACGCGCGGGAATCATTCTCGTTTGTATGGAAAACCCGGAAAACCCGGAAACACCCGGCATATATAATATTTCGTACGTCACGTGATTCCAACAAAAAAATCGTGCAACGCTCAAATCTCCCATGTCAGTTTTGATTCCGTAAAAACGGAATTAAGACCGCATTTTTACACAACTACGGTGTGTGCCTAGAAAACTGCAGAGGTCAAACGTATAACATTTTAGGTACTCAGACAGTCATTAAAAGAACGTGTGTGATTTAACGGCTGACAAAGGCAGACCAGTGGCCACGCACACACACACACACACACAGCTCACACAAGCTCTACTTCACTTTCGACCCACTGGTTCACGCGACTTAACGTGGAAACACGATTTTTCGTGGGTCGTGATACGAATAATATATAAAAGTATGTAGCGTACATAACAAATCGCGTGACCGCGGGTCATTTCCATACAAAATAATAATAATAATAATATAAACGTGAATAACGACAACTTGTTGTACATGACGAGGGTGAATATCGTCGTCGTGGATAAACTGGGTAAAATTGAGAATTATTATTTTTCCACGAATTTGTTGACGTACCCTAAGTACCCCATAGCCATATATATGTATATCATCCCGCAGTAAACCGATGTACTTTGGTGACATTTATCATAACACATGTACGTTTTTTGCGTTACATTGTGTTTCTGATCTACGCACGCACACGTACAACTACACTAAAATAATTATAAAAATATCTGTTTTATTCATAATAATATACATTTTTTTTCCCGAACAACAAACCTAAAAAAGGCGACTTTCAGTCGCGAAAACATGAACATAAATTATTGCAAGATATTCGTGTTTTTAAATTGTTTTCATACAGTTTAATTTGTTTTAGATTCAATTACTTTATAAATGAATATCATTCATTTGCATTAGAACTGTTTAAATACGACCGGTCTTTAAATTTTGGAAAATTAACTTGGCACATATAATATATCATTGCAGGAGTCTGTCTTCAATTGTGTGGCTTTATAATATAGTATATGAATAACAGCTGTGGAAAATGTTCATTATAAGAATGTAAAATTATTCAAAAGTAATAACTTTTTCAACGAGCTAATTTTTTACTCCAATCTCAAATTAAGTATGCTATTCAACTTAAAACTTAATTAAACTGGTAGCTACGTTTCACCACAACAAGACGTCTCCGAGTTTGTGAATATATTGGAATAATTAAGATCATTAAGTTATCTAATTAATAATATTAACAGCCTGAAGCTTATATGTTAAAATAATTGATTAATTAACACATTCTGTTTAAGTTTTATAACTGACAGAACAAATATTTCAATTAGGCAAAACCAGTAAGTCTTATTATATTTGTATTCATAAAAAATACACATTTTGTAGTACATAAGTACGTCTTATATAATATATTATATATATTTAAGTTTTAAGTTACACTTAAAAAAAATGTAAGAGCAGGTGTTAGATTAGCTGATTTATCTGTTGAGGTATTAATTTTAATGGGAATCTCTTACAGTTTGTAAATACAATAATTACGAATTATTTTTTTTTCTTATTTTTTTATATAATATCTTTTTAAAGATGTTCCAAATATTTGGAAAATTCCAAAATATTTATTTACAAAGCATATGTGTATTTTACATATTATTGGCTACATTCCATTTAGTTAATAATTATTATTAGTAAAATAACAGCTTGCGTACTTATAATTATAAAGTTTATTGGTTGTATTTTTTTTTTACCAAATGATGAAACACAAATTAGTTTGTTTTCTTAGATATTTTTTAAATATAATATTATTCTTCGTTAACTTAATAAAAAAAGGTGTAGTTTTATTCATTAATAATTAATTTTTTATTCATTAACATCGATTGGATTTGGTTGTCAATGTACATCAGTGTACATTTTTGAAAATCCTTTTAACTGTTACTGTTTTCAATATTATTTTCAGATTAGGTTCATAATATTCTTCGTACTTTAATTATATAATATTTATTTTAAAGCCATAATATTATTTTATGTGCTATCATCAGCGAATGGCTTTTTTCAAAATATTGTTCTTGTTTTTTTTCTTTGTCAACAGCTGCTTATTATGCCTTGCAGATGTATAGGTCATATATTTTCTCAATGAAAACAAAAACAAATCTTAATAAAATGAACTATAAAATATAGTGTTGTCAACATTTGGAAAGATAATTTAATCGTGTGCCAATTACTGCCAAATAATGTCTTCGTTGTTTTCTATAGTATAAAGAAATGTTTGCTCCATAAACACATATTATTTCAATTATCAGGTTAGGCTTATGCATGTTTTACATGACTGTATAATAGTTAAATGTTCGATATTATTATATTAAATTATAATTAACAGTTTGCATAATTGCACTGTTTGTTTCGAAGTAACTACGACCATATTGGTTATAAACATTTTTAAAGAGTAAATAGGTATCGCATTGTGGTGAATGGGTGGCCACCATTTTGTTGTTGTTATTATAAACAATTATTCTATATTTCTATGGTTCTACAGGTTACAGTGACTCAATAAAATACATTTGTAAAACTAATTTATTCAATACTCCGTCCACAATCTAAAGGAGTGTTATTTATTTTATTATAAAATAAACAAAGTGGTACTTATTATTATTGTATAAGAAATTGGAATAAAAAATGAATTGGCTTTTATTTGAAAAAAGATCCAGATTTCATTCCATTATATTTTTTAAATTTTAATAGAGCTGTATTCATTTTTTCCATTTTTCAATCAGTAATAATAATTAGTCGTTGAAAATGAAAAAAAAAATACATTATTTTTGAATACTGTTATTTTACATATTTGTATCTTTTCCTTAGTCTGTTAAAATGAATAAAGAATGAAAAAAAATTAAAACTCTTTAGTCTTTATAATATTGAAAACTTTTATTGAATATGGATAACATATTGAAAATAAATAAATAAAAAGTCTTGTGATATACCATAATTTATTGTTTATTAAACCAATGAATTTAATACATTTATAGTTTGAAATTATTTTAATAAGTTTAAAGACATTAGTGTAAATACTTGTACATTTGATCTCATTAATAATATTTTCTATTGTCACTGGACACTGGAAAAAGGATTTAGGATTGGATATAAACCATCTGTTCATAACATTTTTAAATTTCAACAATATTTATACTTAAAAAAATATGTACTTACCTTTTGTTTTTTAATATTATATACCTACTGTACATGTATTTATAAGATTACATTCAGTTTTTCTAAAATTAAATTTATTTTACATAATATAACCATATAAGTATAATGTGTTTTCATTAAAAAAATAATATTATTGCACAACAATTTAATAAGTTGATATTCTAATAAATCAATAATAAATAATTAAGATAAAATCATGTCTGTAAATATTTTTTTATTAAGAAAATATAATATATTATATTATTAAATATAATATATTAACAATGAGTATAATGATACAAGTAAAAGAAAGATACGAAAATAATAATATTATATGAAATGAATTAGTGTTTCTAATGATTGTTATTATTGTAATAAATTATAAAACGAGTAAATTTATTAATTATTAGTGTGGAAGTAAGTGTGAGAATAGCGATTAGACGAAGTTTTTAAGAGTAGTGATCTAATCAAAATGTTTTAAGTTATATTTAAACGTTTTGATGGGTTAGGGTTACTAAATCATAAGCAATATAAATATTACGAATTAAAAGTTATAATAGATAAGTAAAAACCGATTATTTCGTATAACATTTTTTTAGAAGGTTGAACCCCCAACCTCCCATAAATACGTGCCAGGAAGAAGAAGATAATATTAATATACACTCAAAAAAGATCTTTTTTAAGTACTTTTATGAGGCAATAGTTAAATTCAGAATTCATAAAATATGACTTGGTTAAGTACAATAATACAACTCAATGTGGATCATATAAAAATTAATAATAAAAAACAAACAAAGAGAAGTGGGACAACACTATAGCTATTCTATATTATTTTGCATTTAAAAAAATGTTCATAATTTTAAAGTATTTTATTCTAACCTCGTTGAAGCACAAAGTCGTAACTGGAAAGCAACTGAAGGGCCTAACATTTTTTAATGTAAATAGGTACTTATTAGTCATTTTTACGTTCAAAACATAAAAAATGTATTATTGTTAATACTCATTTAAAGAAAATAGGAAAATATTCTTGATACAATAGTCAACAAACAATATTTACTGCTAAAATTCTTCTACTTTTAAAAAATGTTGGGAACCCCTGCATCTCTTTTCCAATTATGGCCTTGCTATTTTGAATAATTTATCAATTTTTACCACTATCACGAACAAGTAGCTTCCTCAAATCATAATATTATAAGTCCAGTGTAATGAATTTATAACTAATGTATTATCTAGATAAAGATAAAAGATAAACTGTTATAAGTGTTTATCTAGATTAAAAAAAAAAAAGATAATAGGGTAGGCATTTGCACAGACATATTATAAAAACAATGTTTGTCTGCGGGTATTTGTCACGATGGTACTATCTTAAATCGTGGCATTTGTTTACCGTGGCCCGTGCTCGAATGGACCCGTCCTACATGATTTCACGGTTAAATCTCCATTGTGGATAATAAATAATATACTTTATGCGTAGTAATATAATATGTTTCCAGAAAATCGCTAAAACATTTAAAACGTTTTAAACGGCACACGCTGGAACGCTCTATAATTGTTGTAATAAATCACGAAATCGTCGTGTTTTTCTGCGTGACGCGACAATATATAAGTGAATCATGGCTATTGTCAGTTATCAGAGGTATTTTAGATTTTTTAACTGCTTTCAATTTATTGATATTTAAAAGTAGGTTAACTTTTAATAAATTACTTATAGTTCTACATTTTTTTTTCACAAATTTTTTAAAAATAACTGATCGTGTAAGTATATTATGTATTTATTCATTAAATATACATACGAAATATCTAGATACATTAAAATAGTTTAGGTACTGAAGTTTTCATCTCAGATAGATAAATAGTTAGCGTTGGATTTTTTTAGATTTGTCCCAAACTATTAATAGTCAATACTGATTATGCCCGACAAAAATTGTATCATTCCTAACTTCTTATTTGTGTTTTACCTTATAAAGTTATAACAAATAACTTGGTTAAAATTTCAAATAATTTCTTTCCCATATTATGAATTGATAACTTTTGTTTATAAAATTATTAAAATTTGTTAATTTACAATAAATTAATATAGTAATTCTTATATTATTCGTTTTTTATTTTCTTAACGTTAGAAATACAATAATATTATCATCTGTTATTCCACCATTATGCGTAACATAAAATGTTTCTTTTGAAACAATCGAAGAAAACCGTTTGTTTTCGTGTAACGCGAAACTGTCACGTTTAGTTTGATTGAGATATAAAAAAATTACCATTCCTTTAGAAAATATATTGAAAACTTGGACCTTTAAAAACTCTCTCTATGTTTATATATATATACATCAAGGTATAAACCTTTCCGGTACGTTTGGTTTTCGGAGTCCCTTGTGTTTCCGCTCGAAACTCTGCAGACACCGGATGTTCGGATGTACTCGTGTAAAGCATTGAAATCTCAACGGTTCCGAGTATATTATCCAGCTCGTATCATAAACGGCGTCGTACGCGAGGGAAAAAAAGAATCTGACCGCTTGTCAATTACTCTTAATTAGCCGGGCCCGCACGGCGCGTATATAGAACTGTTTTTGAAAGTACGCCTATCCACGCACAATATATAAACGACACAGACGCATAGCAGGTATTTCGTTTGACGGGCACCTACTCGGTCGACTCTATCCGATGATGATTATTATTATTATTATTACTATTGACCAGAGTTTGAATTTATATACACTCATCAGCGTGCCCTGCAGATATAATAAACGCGCGTGCATTTCGAATAGGTTAATTTGACTCACAAATCGAGACCCGCTGGCCAGCGTGGAAATAAAGCGTCGGGTTTTTATTACGCTTATTAATTACGTTTAATTTACTATAGTCTATATATAGTGACGAACTTGGTATATACATCATTTTTTTTTTTTAATAATTAATTCACGCGGTCCCTTTAATCCCGCGGTACTAAAACAAAAAGTGAAAACTGTTGGTGAAAACTACGCCCAGTATATCCGTTGTTGTTGTTGTTGTTGTTGTCAGTTGAAACGGTATATACAGTTTTTGATATACTGCACGTCTGCACAGTTAATATATACGGCGATGGTAATTTTCAAAGTATTGAAAACGTGTCGTTGGCATAAGAGAAATTTGATGAACCTATACATCCTACCGACGTTTAAAAAAAGATATTTACACATTACATTTTTAAAAACTCAACTTTTTAGAACACGCATACTGTACGTTTGTCGATTTTGTTGATTTATTCAAATATAAAATCTGTTGTCTTAGAAGAATCGAAAAGACGTCATGTCAAATATTTTGGAATACACTTTTTTTTTAAAACGAAAGAACTTCATTTACTATGATTTTTTTTTATCATAAAATAACCTATACATGATGTAACTACACTAACTATTAAAAAAAAAATATACATTTTAATTATTATATTGTAGGTAATATTTATTGTGAAAATGATAATTTAAGAGATTATAAAAATGCAGGACACGCACAGTATTTAATGTTAAGAAATAAGAAGATATTTATAATTTCAGAACTACCTACTTAGAATAAAGATTCGTCGTAAGTATTGCTTTTGATGTAACAACACTTTGTGTTGTAGTTGTATATAACATAAATTGTAAATATACTATGTAATTCACACATAGCAAATAAAATTATCAAGCCAATATTGACATTTCAACCACGTAAACGCTCTATGAATAATAAATTATATATCGTGTATCTACAATTGTGTATTATATAATATTATGATGTAAAAATATATTTTCTTAAATGTCAAAAATATTTAACCAAATCATTCACTAGATATTTCCTTATATTAAAATCGTATAAATTCATTCATTAAAATCCTAAAAGTTAATTAAATAATTAATTTTAATTTAAAAAAAAAAATACGGAGCATTGTTATTATATTTTAATAATTCAATATGATTCATTTTAAAAAGTGATTTACACCTTACTTTAACTAGGTACTTACTACTTATGTAGTTTGTCAAATTGTGCAATTTAAAAGTAAATTTACTCTCCGATATTGATATTTATTAATTATTTTTAATTACCATTTAATATTTATTATATCTACCAAATATAATAAATTATTCTTAAATTGGTTTTTAATAAGTTACTCAAATAAAATATGTGTGTACAGTTTCTTATTCATTACAGTATTACACAATTCAATAAGCTATTCACATACCTACATAAAAACATCAGTATATTATTTTTACTTTCCTATATTTTAACTAAAGCTGATCAATATTTATACAGTTTTGATGTCATTTTTAACAATGTACACGTTTCATTCATGTTAGTAGCTTTTTGTGTGTGCAATCTTTTTTTTTAGGTATGTTCATATAATGTATGTATTTTAATTAATATTGATGAAACATCAATACACCCACATGATACATATTTATGCAACACGAATTCAAGTTATGGTTAAAACCGACAATTCTGAATCAAATGTTTCTAACCAAACAGTTCCAATGTTCAATGAAATGGGAATGATTGGGTAATTGGATTTGTGGTGGGATTTTTTAAAGGGTCATCTTTGATTTTTTACCAACCATATGTGTCCCATGTATTATTCAACTTGGCGCGCAGACTTTGGTTTGTAAATAAATAAATCACACTTGACACGTACACATTTGTTTTGCAGGAAAAAAATACGATCAAATGCGAATAGTAATTTCAATTTTGGTTAATTAAAAGTTGTTATAAATTAATGCTCGTATTCTGGGATCAAAAAAAAAAAAATTAAAAATAATATAGGTATATCATAATATAATATGTACTCTTATCCACACGATCAAATTCTGAAAAAATATAAATGCTGTTAATATATTATTTACTTTTATACGGAAATAATAATCCAAGCTTACATTTATAATTAATACTTTTATAATAGAATAGCAAACACGACCGAACATACACTTTAACTTTTGCACCAAAAAATATTTGCGAATGCCACAGCAGATCCTTTCCATCAGACCTAGTCTAGACATCATCAAAATACTTAGAGGATTTCAATTAGCAATTCAGCTTAACTCTAATACTTTCTGGGAATACGTTTTTTAGATTGTACAGGAAACTTCAGGTTACCTCTCCAAGTAGATAATAATTCACGTAAGCATAAGTAAAACAGTAGCAATTTAAAATAAAAATTAATTATTTGACTAATTTCTGAACACCTCAACATCTGAACACTGTCACTTATTTTAGTTAGTTAAATTTAATTTTTAAGAGTATATTACTGTATAAGGTTGTACTATTACATAAAGAAATATAATATATAATTTATGACGAGAAGGTTAGTTAGATTATAATTATAGGATCTTAGGTTAGGTTATATTTGATCGCCTCCGTATACGCCACACCCCCGTAATACATAGCCAAGGCCCCCTATACTTTGCCAACCCCCCGTCATGCCTTACTCGTGGAACACCCATTACGGTCAAGCGCATACACTTCTCCAATTGCCGCCTGCAATATAACAAAATACGCAACAAACAGAAATTACTGGAAACTCTGTGTTAGGTACTCGCACCCACTTCAGAGACATCCAGAAAACTAATAAATGTCATCAATGAAGCTGAACTCGGTCATCTAATTTAATAATAATATAACCTAATTAAATTAATGTACAAACAGTTAAACGTAATTTGGTATTTAAAATGTAACTGTATTAAATAATGTAATAGTTGGCTTATATAAAGTATATCAAGTATACCTTTTAAATGCTATAAAAATATGAGAATTATTTTTCATATCTATCCTCATATATATAAGGCGCTACATTGAATTACCTTTTAAACGTTTTAGATTTTTTTTTAAAGTTTTTTACATGCAACTAACTTGAAAATTCAAACTAATGAATTCACGATAGTTTCTACTCAAAATGTATTTTGTATTAATATATAAAATGTACAATGTATGTACTATAATATTATGTACAAATAACACTTTAAATTCAACGGTTTAATTTAACAAAAAAAAACCATAACAACAACATTTAATGCGAGCAAATATAATTCTATTTCTACGATAGCTCCGCAACAACAAATTCTGCGGGCTACATTTACAACTCGCTGCCAGATGAAACGTTTTGTCCTTTTCCACGCCGATTTACGTACTGATCCAAGGAGTGCAGCCGGCGCCGGTGGATCAGTGTTTGTGACGTACACTGGCAAATGAACGTTTAGTTCGGGCATCGACCTGCAGGACGTCTTTGCACTGCCAAGCTTACGAAAGTTAGGCTGCTGCACAGCCAAATCCAGTACGTATATAACTGACCGACCATCCTGCTCTGCTAGAGACCATTTTGCAGCGTACACTGTCCGGCTCGATTTTTTATTTTATACAGTAAATAAATTATAACAATATTGTTTTTTTCTAGTTTATATATAAAAGCCAGAATATTGTTGAAATTAATTTATTTATTTTTATACAATTTCTTTGACAATAATTTTGATAAATAAACCACTGGAAATTTTTAATTTTTATCTCCCTGCAGAAGTACTTTTACTATAGGTCCAATTTTCTAAAATGTCGATCAAAGTTGATGATCAGAGCATTTTCTCTACTAAAAAAGTGTCTCCTGACACAAAAATAAAAAATAACTCACATCATTGTAAAATCAATAAATACATCACTCCGTTTAGAATATATAACATAAAAAAGGTCGGCAAGGGGATACCGCTCTGCTCTACAGTAGGTGTCGAGTGGGTCAATGTAATGGATGTGTAAAAATTTAAATTCAATGATATAAAATAATTGTATACGAAAAACGATTCTGAGCGAAGGCAGCCTACATTACTAAGTATATTTTATGATATTTTATGTTGAAGATATATTAGTATTGAAATTTTACAATAATTCATTTTACTATTAATAGTACCTACAGTAGATTGAATTAAATTTTGCCCAAAACATTGCATCTGAAAATATAACTGAGTATTTGAGCGTATAAAATATAATAATATACTTCAAAAGTTTCAAGCACCCGCGAAAAATATTTTTAAACTACGACGAAATAACTATAACATCGTTATTCTTCGTTCAATCATCTAATTTCGTCCATATTTGAACTTAACAAGTCTATAAAAAACAACTATGTTAGTATTTTTTTTTATTTTTAGTTGCGTTATTAACTGTTAACGGGAAATCTTGTATCTTGTAACTTAAAACTATAACCGTTATAATAAAAAAAAATTTCCCTACACACGTATAGCTAGAGCCATCGGTAGCTTGTACAGTTGTACACGTGCAGCAGTCGTGATGACGTCTAATATTATGTAAACGCGCCTTAACGGAATGATTTTATCTGTGCCGGCACAGTCTATCGTCGAGGAAAACATCGGAATTGGAAAAAAAAATTAATATAAATATAGAGTTTTCCGTTAATCACATCCGTCGGAAGAGCCGTGTGCGCCGCGCGAGGGTGGTGGCGGTATTTATTTATCGAATTTTCTCCGTCGAGAAATCGCTGAAAACTCGTTCGAAAATATATAAACCCACTTGGTAGGGGGGACACCGCGGCTGCAGCTCGCGTATATTATAATAATAATACAATACCCAGCTGACGGTGGCGCGGGCGGGTCGGCGTGACGGGTACGACGAGCCTCTGCGGAGCTACTGTGCGGCGGCAGTGGCGACGACAAACATCATCCGCCGCTGTCGAAAAACGGAATCCCGTATATACGCGTTTCTATTATGCCTATATATACGATGTCGTAACACGTATGTATATAATAATAATCGTATACGAGCGCGGAGAAAATCACACCTCGCCTGCTGGTAAAATACTGTTGCGGCGGCGGCGGGCGGGGCTTGTGTACACACATTAAGTTTGAGCGTAAGTGCCCGCTTGTGTGAGTGTGTGCGCGCGTGTGTTATACACTCGGAAATCCGAATACATCAATCACATTTTGTCTCGGCTGCGCGATGTGGGATTACTAATGAAAACTTTATCGCCGTCCCACGCGGCGCAGATGTAAACCCAACCCGCAGCCGGCCAAACAAACACCCATCCACCCACCCCACGTCATAATATAATTGTCCGAAGACCGCGATTTGTCGGCGACCGTTGATGTAGCATTTTACGATTGAAAAACGCGTGTTGCAAACTTATACGTATTATGTAGTAGAAACGGTCTCGCGCGGAATATTAAAATGTATATAGTCCGACGGCGGCGTGAGGTGGTGCCCCTCAGACACAATGCCGAAAATAGCCAATGAACTCATTACGTAGATAACGGAATTGTTGTCGTGTCGATTGGATTAGGTTTTGGTGATTAACACGAGAGCTGATCCGCCTAAAGAAAACGGAGGAGGTGTTTATCTTGAATGCCCGTGTTTTGTATAAAGGATGACGTATAGGTACAGACTACAGTAATTTTTACTTCCACGGCTTAATTCAAGTGATAATGTCATAAGAGAAAAATTGTTATTTTCAATTCTTATCGGCTTTCTGTAATTACACAATATAAAAGCGTAAGATTCAATAAAATGTATTTGTATGGCAAGCAGTGATCCTCTCACTAACCCTCTTTAACTGAACGTTTACCCGTTGATACATGAATGAAATTCAATACATTTTGTTAAGAAATTTTCTGTAAAAAAAAATAGGACTCTGGGGGGGGGGGGAGATCAGGTGGCACTTTCGGAAACGAAATTTGAGACACGGCCTCGGGTAAATATTGCGAACGTGTTACTGAAGAATCAGCGACAATTACTATTATAGAAATACAGCGCGACACGTCTTACAGACTAAACAACACGAAACTAGTAAAGTACCTAGTATATATATATATATATATATATACATTATACACATACTATTTCTTTCATGAACAATAGTAATATAATATTTTGACAATACATATAGACAATAATAATTATTGTATACGTTATTCAATCAAGTATAGTAAAGTTTGTCAAAAAGTTCGTAATGAATTCGGATTTTTAGAATTTCAATTTTCAATCGAGTTTTTCGTTGGACATAATACGATTTAAGTTGAACACGTATAATAATTAGTAACCTTACAATCGTATTGGCCGGTTATAGTTTATGATTAATATTATATTTGATAAAATCGTTCGGATAGAAAATTGAGTTATATAAATAAGGACCTACAAATTTTGCTTTATTTAAAATTAGATTATAATATTATTATTTCATATTTTGTCAAAACAATTGAAGGAATTATGATACAAATAAATGATACTGAGTGTATCACAACAATAATTTTTATTTGTTATTCTATTATTTTTATCTTTATTAAATAAGAAAATTAGTAAAATAATTTTTGGTTACGTTAAATATACATATAATTTTTTTTTATTGATCATCAATAAAAAATACAGCTATGGCGACTAGGCCATTAGCATTCATATTTGTATATGATGACATTTAAGAAAATAAAACATTTAATATATTAACCTTTAGTGTTTAAATAATATAACATAAATATGGTCAAAGTTTATATCTATAAATCAGCTCATAAACTGCATAATCAAAGAACAAAAAAAATGTTTATTATTTATATATTAATTTATGATTTATCTAACAAAAATTAATTCAATTTTTTCATCCATGTTTAATCTAAAATTAGTAATTACATGGATTATTTAAATTTAATTATTAGGAGCAATCGGAGATACAATTTGCTAGTTAATTAACTTAATTATGTACAATTTTGTTAATAATTATACTTCATTATCCATATATTTATATATGCACACACAGACAATTATTATTCTTTATTAACTTATCGTATTATCTATACAACTATACCCAACCTAAATAATTTTAATTTATACTTTTAATTTGAATATTATAATATAAAATACAAATATCCCAAATAAAAGATAAATTAATTATTTAAATTATATTTTTGGTTACTTATTAATATTATTTTTTGTACTGGGAAATTATAACTATTGAATTTACTTTGAATTCTGGCAGTTGGCACAGTATAAAAGACAAAAAATATTGGTAATATACCAATAATTGGCTATTATTATTATATCATATCAAGGATTATAATATGGGTATAATATAGTATAAAATCCATTATGTTAAATATATGTTGTTTTTTGATAATAATTGTTTAATTTTAGATCTTCTATAATTGTTTGTTATTTCATAACAATTTTTGTTTATTCTTTCTAGTTAAGTTGTATATTGATGAATAAACATTATTAATTATATAGGACAGCTTTGTGTTATTTTACTCACGTATTCTTAAAGATCTATAATATAATATTATGTATTATGTATATTATTTAATAAACTATAATGTATATGGTATTATTATATTTCTAATTCAGAATATCCTATTAATATTTATAAGGTATAAATTAAAATGTAAAATGCAAAATTGTAAATAATTGTTATTTAACATTTCATTCTTGAATAGTCAAATCAACTCCATTTTATTTATTTTTTGTGTTTTTATAATATTATACAATATCAACGAACAATATTCGTAAGAAATTATATTATTGTGTGATCGCTTTTAAATTATACGTAATTTGTATTTAATCAGTTAAACCACACTTTAATGATCATCGAGTCTTAAGGTTTAGCTAAAATTAGCTCCACCGCACATATTTTTATTTTATCTTGGGTGCCTGGTATGCAGGGAGTAAGAATTGTCATCTATCAACTGTAATTTATATTTCGCTTGATTTTTATTGAGGACCAAGTTTGTAGGAACTGACTTTTGTTGTTAAATCTGTTTTATTGAGAAAATAATTTGTCAGGACATTTTTGAAATAATCGTGAACCATCCATAAAACATAATGGTGTACCTCCTTCTTTTATGCTATTCACCAAAAAATGTAATGCCGTGAATTCTATTTACTAATTTATTATACGTAAGTTAATTTTTCTTCTTTTTTTTATGATATTTTGTTCATCAATCATCATTGTCAACTTCACTGATCAGAATAAATCTCTCTTTGGCTACAAGCTATCATCAATCTATTTACTACATATTCCAAAACCTACAGGGTTGTTGTTCTTATATTTTTTTCTTGATTTTAAATACACAATTTTCTATACTATCATTCTAGTCAGGTATGGTGTGACGAGATTGTTGGCGTTTTATTGTTTATATTATCAATGACTAAAAATAATTGTTTGATATTGTGACATTTAGGTGTCATTAAACTTATCAATTTTTTGTCGTATACAGTTGAAATTAAATAATTTTAAAAATGTTATAAATTGAAAAAAAAAGAAGATAATTAACGCTAAGTAATATTTTGTTGGTAGCATATATTATATACCATTAACAAAATTATAGTAGGTATATTACACAAATAAATAATATATTTGACCATTATAAGGACTTCTAGATTTATTCTCTAGTAACTAGTAAATATTTGACTAGGTATTTATCATTATTCATGATTTTATTCAAATTAATTATTAATGCAGCTTCCCTAAACTATTGTTAAAAAGTAAAAACAATATAAATTATTAACAACTAGCACTCAACTTCCCTCGGGATAAAGTATGTTTTTGATACATTTAAACCAAGCAAAAAATAAATTGAAAATCTGAAGTTAATAAAAAGTTCATAAAATTTTGTTTCAATAGGTATTTACTATTTTAAAGTTATTATTTTGGAGTTTTTAAATTTAATTTTGAATATGTAGACTGGGAGTAAATAGTTTTAATATTTTTATTTAACTATTGTTTACTATAGAGTCTATGAAAATGATTTGTTTCTTTAAAAATATGATTTTTAAAATGTTCAATCAATCAAATTGTAATCAATTTTAGGATATCTGTGGATTCTTTAAAAAAACATTTAATGACGATAATTACCATTAAGTATTCAAATTATTGTTTATTATTTAAATACCTAACACTTATATTTAGAAATTATCTTTTGAATATCTTTATTTATGTTGATTATAGGTGGGTACGGAATTGTAAACAATTCATTTTTGTGCATATTTATTTTATATTTTATATTATGCATAGATATTATGATATTTTATTCCTCTAGAAAATGTGTAAAGTACTTGCCTTTATCCATCCTTGCTAGAGGAATTTAGTTTTTTTTTTTTGAAGAACTCGTGACATTCAGTAGTATTTTAAGTTACTAATAAACTATCTTGACTGGCTTGTACCGTAATCCTGTTGTAGTATTTGTTGTAGTTGTTATTGGAGTATCCAATAACAGGTGTCTTAAATGTTAATTTTTGAACATCAAGCACAGTCAACTGTAAATTATAGATAGGTATAGGAAAGCGATGTTTTAAACGAATAAAATGTTTAAAGATTAATGATTATTGATTCTGAATTTTATAGTTATTATTAATTTAACCTTAATGAACATCACATAGATTTCGTATGATTCATATTTATTAACCAATTAATATTGATTCTATTTGCTATATAGTTTATTATTTTTTAAATATTTACAAAAATATAAACTTAGTTTTTATCATAGAATCACTAACTAACAATAGTATAAATAATATGGATTTTATACATCCATGTTTTCTTTGAATCTTGAATGAAACTAATGAAGTTTGAATTGAATTGAAAAAAAAATATGTTAATAATAAATTATATATCATATAAAATAGTTGTCGTTTAATAAAGTACATTAAATTATTCTTTTAATTTTTTCATATATTTAAGATACTGCAAGTCGTCTGCAGTATGTTGTGTTTTAAATTGTTGAACTTACTGTAAGAATTTTTAGTTTTTTTAACATAATTTACAGCTAATTCTTAAAAACTTGAGCCTCAAGGGAGATAACAATAAATATGATTATGAATTGTTCGTGTTGTATATTAATAGGTACATAGATACATCAAATAGAACTTATAATGTACCTACACATTTATATGGGCAAGAACAAAAGTGATATTCCCTGTACAGTGACCATACAAATTGTAGGCATTAACTTAATATTGAAGAGTGATTTAAACGTTGATGTACTCGTACATACTAATTAGACACACTCGCTCGTAGTACCTACTTGTCCTGTTATTATTTAAACACGAGTTCTGCTTCATCTCTCCGCGATATTGATGGAGTACAAGAGTCGAGTCGTTTAATATAGAGATTCTTGGAAATTATTAAGCTATTTATATTCATAATTTCATAATCCTCATAAAGATTTTTAAAAAAAACTTTTCTTTAAATGCCAGATTATGTCTGTACAGTGTTTGTGATTTTTAAATAAAATTAAATATACTCTCACGATTATTTTTGTACTAACCTTAAAGTTCTATCCATTGTAGTCCAACAACTGACGACTATCTTTTAGCTCTATGAGATAATTTCGACCGCTAAAGGTCAGGCCATTTGGCCATGGTCGTTTGTCTTTTAAGTACAACGTACCTGTTTTATATTTACCTGCCGTGGAGATCAACCATGATCAATGACCAATCAACTCATCATATTTTACAGTATTGGGGTTTTTGAACGACGTATTTTTACTTAAACCTACCCTTTTAATTAATTTAAATAAAAACAGTAAATTATCTTCATTTTATTTTGATCTTATTAAATTGATAGTTATATTTTATATTATTAATTTATGTGTGGACAGTTTTTTTCGAATACTTTTTAAAAATACTTCGTAAATTAAACCGAAGATTTGACTGAAGTCACAAATTGTTGGTGTGTATTATTGGTGCATAAAATAAAGAAAACTAATTAGGAATATAAGTTAAATATGTTAAAAACATAATATGTTATTTTTATAATTATTCAATAAGAAATTTTCCACCCTACCTAGATATAGAAGCATGTTTTCGGAGCCATAAGTTGCAGTAAGTGCCTGTCTCAATGTAGATATTGATTGTACAGTACTAGCGATTGACGGAAGTGGTGGAATGTATTCTTCCTCATCATCATTTGGCTCATCTGGTTCATCGTTTACTGTAGCCTGATTGATAATTTCTTCAAGTTCCAGGGCCTCGTTCGTTATCAATTGGTCGTCAATGGATGTGTAGCCTGGATAAACCTCCTCAAAGTCCCGAAATTCGTCTGAGTCCAAAACATGAGGGTCTTCTTGTGAGACGTTACCAAAGTAGGCTTTGTTGAAACAGTTTTTAATAACTTCTGGTTTTATCTCATCCCACGCGATTGAAACATAATGAATAGCATCTAAAACATTAATTTTGGGGATTTTGGGGATTTCTTCATCGGTCACAGATTCCATTTCTAGTAAATACCGTTGAACTAATTTCTTACGGTATTTCTGTTTTAAAACTTTGATCACACCTTGATCAAGAGGCTGAAGATGGCTCGTAGCATTTGGCGGGAAAAACACAAGTTTGATATTTGTAAGGGTTATTTCTTTCGGATGAGCAGGGCAATTATAAATCTGCGTGTGATGTAACGTGTACACTTCAACGTCCGATCATATAACTAACGTACTTACGTACTAACGAAATATAGTAAGAGTATAAACCACATCAAGATGTTAATAATAAATATCAATTACTCGGTCGATAACAGATAAACGTTTCAACGAAATTCTTATCGCTGAATGTATTAATCGGGTTTTTGTCTATTTTAAAAGGTTTGAGAAGCCAGAAATTAGAGCGTATTATGCGGGATTACGTATTATGCGGTGGCGTATTAAGCATGTTTTTTTCAATGTTAAAAGTGTACAAGTACCTGGGACCGGGAAAAATAGGCGTGTTAAGCGGGATGGCGTATTAAACGGGAGCGTCTTAACGAGGTTTTACTAAATAAAACCGAAATCGCGTCAAGAAAGAGACAATGTATAAATTATAACAGTTTTAAAAGCTTCCAAATTAGTATTATATATTAGACTAATAGTTTCTGAATTATGTTAATATTTTGTGTTGACAGTCCTAACAAAATGAGCTAAAAAAACTTGGAATTTAATTTGTGCAATGAAACTTCAACCTCCACAATGGAAATATATAGTCATCATAAATCACGCTTTGATTAAAACAAAAAACTAGCCATATAATTTTATAAAGTTAGAAAAAATTAGGTAGCTAAACTGAAATTGAAGTAAATGAAATATCTAAAAAGTAATAATAATAATTATAATTCTTTAAATCCTAATTTATTAGTCTAGTTCTAGAAGAAATAATATTTAAAATAATCTAATTCAAATCAGGGATTCTTCTCGAAACCATGCATGAAGTAATCTCAACAATCATTATTTCGACGAGTACGGCCCAATGTTGTTAAGATATTATTGTCAGCAATTATCTCAAGAAGTACGTAATATACCCTTTAAGGGGGTATATATGTACACTATATATATATATATATTGCACAGTGTGTTTTAGAAGTGTGTACCGAGTCCTGACGGAAACAAAATATACGACCAGTTTCAACTGTTTATGTATGAGAAATCAGCAGATTGAGCATATAGAGCATATATAGCTGAGCATAGACGTATCAAAACTTTTGACTAGTGAACTTTTCCGTGGTCCATAACTCTCCAAATTCTCAAGTTGGCTCGTTACGTTGTCGTCGCAAGAGTTTATATCCACGACGTCGATTATATTGTAATTAACATTCAACCGAATAATCAAAAATATTTAACCGTGAGGAATTTACCTATGTTAACTGGTCGAAGATTATTTTTGTGTAAGTACTTACAACTTGGAAGTAATAAAAAAAAAAAGTTGAAAAACAATAAACTTAAGTGAACTTTTTTTAAGGATTATTATTATCTTTTGGTTAGTTCTCTTAAAGTTTCTTTAAATTTAAGTTTCAATGTGTGTTAAATAAACCAATTTTTAACGAATTGCGTGCGTTGGGTTTGTTTTTATCTCAATATAACTCTAGTTTGAATAAATATATTTTGTATTAAACGTTCAACTGTGAATCACGAGATTCTAAATATTTCTGATAAGATGTAACGAAGAAACATATTTGTTACTGAAATATTATTTATCTTGTAACTACATGCTAAATTGCCTACTGTTTTTCTCCAAATGGCATGTACCCCTCTTAATCTAATTAATATATTTTTTATGTGTGGTTATTATACATAAAGTGTTCAATGATATTATTTATTTCATAATTCGATTGATTGTTAGATACAACGCAGATGTGTACAATATCAATATGTTAGCTTAAAGGTGTCATATTTTATTTTTATTTTTTACATACATATTATATTCTATCATAATATTGTGTTACATAAAAGTTATTTATTTCATGAGTAAAAGCATGTACTACAAGACTATAATATTGTCATCCCACCGTGGCAGCTAAATTAGTGGAAAAAGCTATACAGCCAGATATAATTTGTTATATTCGATAAGATATATTTGTTCGCTCTAGTGGGTACTAAATTAAAAAAAAAAAATACATTCTTCAGATCCTTGTGTTATAAATAGATTTACTCAGATCGGACCTACCGTTATTAGATTTAAACCATTTATCTTTTATACTTAACTTCTTAAATGAAATAAAAAAAAGATTTAGTATTTTAAATTCTAAACGAACCGATGAATGTATTGATTTTACATTAATGTGTTTTATTTTATTTTTGTGTCTGAATACACTTTATATATAATAGAAAAAATGCTTTGATCATCAATTTCGATAGAGATTTCTGATAGCAAATTAGATCTTGTAGGTACTTTTGGAAAGTAAAAAATGAAGATTCTCACTACTTACTTCAGGAAAAACAACAAAAAAAATACCATATCGTATGCCATTTTTAATAAAATAGTTAAATTAATTGTTTGGTAACTTTGGTTAACTTTTAAATGTCTATAAATAGCTCAAAACGAGGCAAAATATTTCTAAAATTATACTTTGGAACTACAATGATTAAATAGAATCATTAACTTCAAAGTTGAACAATACGATAAAATAATTGTTGTTAAAAATGCGCATTTCATAAATATAAATATTTTGGAATAAGTAAACTACTAGTTTTAATTTAGAAAATCTATTAAGGTAAATTAATATTACGATGAAGAAAAAATAACCTTTTTTTAAATTTAAATATTTATTTCTTAAATATATTTATTTTATTTCAATTATTTAAATGGTTAAATTTTAAATATGGGATTTTTAAAAAATATATCTTATTTAGTTTTGCTAAAGATGTACCAACCCATTTTAAAATAAATACGAACATAATAAAAATACATTAGTACCTAATCATATCCAATTATTATTGATTTTACAATATACTAATATATAGTATCTATAATCAATGTAATTCTCAATAGAAGTTAGTAACTTCAAGTTACAATATAATTATTTAAGTGATTCTGTTTATTAATTTAGTATCTACTTAAGTAAAGAATATTATGAACAATTTTTAAGTACACATTGTCAGATTGTAAACTCGGTAAATCCCTTAAGTTACAACAATTAAAATGCAAAAAATATATTAAACCAGTGTTGAATAAAAACAAATACAATTTTCAAAATGTAATAATAAAATATTACTATTATGAATAATTCATTCAAAACAAAAAGACCTCGACAAACAATTGGAAAAATTACAATAAAAATACTTTGAGCCGGTAATAATTAAAAACTGATGAATTTCAGTTAATTAAGAATATATAAACTTTCGAAACACAAATAAATCATCCACTTTTAAAATCATAAAACACATTTTAGATTTTGAGCAAAACGGTGAATGTAATAATTTTACAATGATGTGTGGTTTTCATTTTTTTCTTTTATGCATTAAAAGATTTAACAAAATCTGTATCTGTACACGATAAGAAATCGAAATAATGCTTCAATTCACAACGTTAGTATCTTTTTTGGGGTGGAAAGTGAATATTGATGGTACTTTTGATAGGTTGAAATTAAAAATTCCAAGTAGTTTTTGAAAGCGTTGGGAAAAACAAAACAAAAAATAAACAGTCTAATATTTAAAATAATAAGTCGTATTATAATATTATAGTATGTGCACTATCCGGTTTCCTTATATCAACGTTTGTATGATTTATTATTTTATAAATAAGTTGTAACTTTCCGATGAATTTGATTTGTAAATTCGATTTGTTTGCATATGCGCCGTATATAGTGTACGTTATATTATTTTTATATTTCTAGTAGCTTTAAGACTTTTTATAGTTTTTTTGATTTATTTAATAGCTATATCAATAAGTGTTACCTATTTATTTTTATGTATATTACTGTATGGATTGTTTAATAGCGTACCAAAAGACGTAGTGATGTGGCAACTCTCTGTTTGCAGCATGGTTTCGAATATCCATGTAATGCTTTATAACAAGTACATTTTTTATTTGCCCTGAAATTTGGGTAGACATCACAGTTTCGTATCTATTATTCTCACCGTGAACCTATTTTTTTGTTATAATATGTGTTGATATTTCAAATCTAATCAAAGCAAAGATTGTCAGAGACAATCCACTATTATAGCAATATAAAACAACATTGAACACAGAGTAAAGGTCCGTTCTATAGAATAAAGACCAAGAAAAATTGTACTTTGAATTTTAGATTTAAGTGGTATTGTAATGTTATTATTAAGTTGTTTCGTGTTTTTTTTTCATAGTTATACTTTTATATATACGTGTTTTTGATGTATTTACTCAATATATTATGTGGATTAGGCCTACAGTAAAACTAAAACAGGGCCATTTTGTGTAATAAATCACGATTTTATAAATAATATATCAGGTTATATATAGTTACCGATGGTTGTAATTTGATAAACTCTTAGGCGGTGTAGAAATGTACACAGTTTCACATAAAAAATAGGTGATTATAACTACTTTTAATTTGTGTACTATAGCCATTTTGCAGTTTACCTTATACATTTAGTAATTTAGCCATTTAGGTGAGTTTTATTCAGTGTATCTTTATAGGTTAGTAGACAATTAATAAACCGTTAACGCATAACCACTACTAAAATGTATACTTTGGCATTTACGTTATCTCGGGCGTGGCTTATCGTTATAAATGTTATTATATTATTATTAGGGCCCCAACATTGCTTGTTTTTTTTTTTTTTTTTTGACAATACAATTTATTATTAGAAAAGCTTTAACAAGCTATTTAGCGTACAACTAACCCTTAACTGCCTTAATGGATAATATATCAATTTTTTTTTTTTAGTGATCCTACCTATATTTTGTGCATATTTAGACATTTTAGGTTCTGAGCGAAGCGATGTGTATATTCTGTATATTCTATTATATTTAAATAATTATTTCAAGATTATATTGAAAGGTTTGGGACAAATCAAACCAAACTTGTACAGAAAAAAAAATATATTGTTGTGCATACGACAAATATTTCTGAGTGAAGAGGAAAATCGTGGACAAAGATTTTGAAATCTCCCTGTAATGTATAATACGGTAAAAATTTTAGTGTAAGGGGGAAACTCATTTTTTTAAGTGTCTAATTCCCCTGCAATTTCAAAATATGGTAATTTTTTTACGCAAGAGGGAAAATCGTGGATAAAGTTTTTAAAATCTCCCTGTAAAATTCTATACGGTCATTATTTTTGTGTGAGGGGCAAATGTGTGGACAGCGTTTTTTAATCTCCCTGTAATGTGCCATAGGACATTTTCTGTTAGGTTAGGGAGACATTCCCCCTTAAAATTGTGTGATTACCGCAGGAAATAAATGTAAAACTTAGAACATACAAATCTATACTACTCTGCTCGTATATTTGGTCTTGTTTAGTCTAAGATAGACACAAGCCTAGGGCGCCTAGCGTAGAGAAGAAAATAAGAAATGATAAAAACGTTTTACTAACGTATCTAAATAAAAAACAATAATATTAAAAGGTGAGAAAGTAGGTAGGTTTTTTGTAAAGAACTTTTTGCTTCGGAATTTTCTGAGAAAAGTCTGCACTCATAATTATTTTGAGTTTTTAATTTAAAGTATTGATCTATTTTTTTTTTCTATTTTGTGTAAAATAAACTAGAATTGGAACCAAGGTTTTTTTTTAGTATTATAAAATCCGTTTTGTAAAACCAGCCTGCAATCAGCATTATTGCCATACAAATACTGATACACGTGGATTCACGCCATTCCATCCGTACTAATTCTATAAATGTGGAAATTATTCGTGATTTTAATTCACTTTATATATAGTAATTTATTGTTTGAATTCAGATGAACTACTTACGTTTATGCGTCTTTTGCGAGTTTTATTATTATTATTATTATTTTTTTTTACAGCCGATGGTGGCGTTATTTTAATAATAGTTACTATACTTTGGGTTAGTAATTAAAACTCATATCTCAATAGTACGGAGTACTCGTATTGGGTCGATCGTAGTAATCATTGTACGGTCGGATCTGCTCTTTATGTGGTATTCTGAAATATATGATGTTGTGTGAAAGAAGTAAATATATTTTGTCGCTATCGAAAACAACGACGTCGGTCACTATTTTATAAATGGTCGTTGTGGCGTTAGTGGGTGTTTGACGGTGGTCAATACATTTTTTTGAGTTTCAATAACGACGATTGTATGTAGTACAACAATAGAGCAATCAGGATTAAATGTTTTTCCCACACAAAAAAAAAATGAATGTACGAATTGGATTTTATTTATATAGTTGGCCAAAAGTTTCGATTTCATTTTTAAAAACGACCGCCGGGATAAAGTACAAAAAACCAATATTGATGGTGACAAAATGATTTAGTTGCTATTTCGGGTTGAAAAGTTATCGATTTTTAGACTTCTGTGAAATACTGTTCATATATTATTATTATTATTATTTTTGATACTTATATTTAAATTGTATCGTGATCAAACTAATTCCACAAGTAAAATAAGTGGATTCATCTGGTCGTGGCACTCAGTTCTTAAACTGTAATTAATATGCGTTATGGCGGCGACACTCGACCTCGACCAGTAAGTATGGCCGATGTACCTACTGTGTATAATATATATTTTACATTTGAGGTACCTAGTTTTAATGATAATAAGATAACGAGAACGAGATTAAAATCGACGCGTACAATATCGAGGTTTATAAACGTAGCCTGCTTACAATAATATAACGCCCGATAGGCAACTACGGTTTGACGGACACGTGTATAATAATAAAATCGCCGAAATGTCTACCTCTCCTATTTATTTCAGACCCCGAATATGGGAAGACTGTTCATCCTATACGGTTTTCGTCACAACGCCACTGCCGCTGCCGCCGTCACGGGGCTGTCACCGCCGCCGCCGCTGCCGCCGCTACCGCGTCCCTACTGCATTATGCAAAACGCATCGAGCCCAGATAAACGAAATTCGTAAGTCAGCTAGAGCACGCGCTCGGAATCGTGAATTGGTCCCGAACGAGTGTAAACGTAATTCGACCAACTGTCACTGCTCACAAATCACTCGAGATTTGTATAGTAATAATAATAATAATAATATATACCTACACGCTTTGAATAGAAGTGCGAGAAACATCCACTCGAAATACACGCACGCTTTCGCGGTTAAGAAATACCTTACTTAAAAAATGGTATTAGTGGCTCGGGTAAATCGATAAATCAGTAAACCTTTAAAAGAAATTATGAACCTATAATACTCCTCCACCCTTCGACTACAAAAAACACTTGCGCAAACATACACATGCAAGTCTATAAACAAAAGCTTATACTTATTTCTCCACTCGGAATTTATAAGACGGTAAAAACTTGCGTGTAACCACTTACAAACACCAAAACAAATAATGCAATTTGTTTAGCATGGTTTTTGAAAGATGATAAAATATAATACCTATACATATTGTATGGCACAACTCACTGCTATTTCTCACCTCTTCATTCGCATATCAGTTGTTTTGTTATAATGAGTGATGGTGAGTAAAATAGGTAGCTTGCATGTGTAAGCTAAGCATTAGTTTCATTAATTGCGTCGAAGAGCAATAATATAAAATTTCAAGTAAATTTGACCATACAAATATTATTTCCTATACAAACTTTTCCATCCCCCTTCTACCGGTTCAGGGGTAGAATTTCTAAAATACTTTTCTTGCAATATAAAATAAAACATTTAACATTTAAAATTTCTATTCACTCAGTTGACTTTTAATCACATTACAATGGTTATTTAGATTAACTCCCTTATAGAAGTTGATTTTTTTTAAAGTAGGTAGCCTATGTCCTTTGTTATGGTTTAAACGATCTCCATATTAAATTTCATCAAAATCGGTTCAGTGGTTTAGCCGTGAACCGTAACAGACAGACAGAGTTACTTACGAATTTATATTAATATCAGTATGGATATTAATAGGTAGTAGAGAGACATGGAAGCTTATTTTTTTTTATGGAAATATTTGTATTATGAATCATACATTATATTTTAATTTAAATATTTAATAAAAACAAATGCTTAGAATTATCATTTTATCATATATCATATTTTATACAGTGTAGCGTACATATAAAGAGCGGGTGGTTAAAAACGAGTGTGCGTCGTGGATTCGTTGAAATATTCAAGATAACCCATTTCATAAGGAAAAAGAAATCTTAAAATTAAATTTGATAACATTCGCATAATTTATTTCTTGTAATACATTTAAAAATATGCATTTCGTGGCTTTTGAAAATCTGGTGGTTATGTGAGTCGAGATGTACGCGCTACTTAAATATAGACTATTCGGTTTTTCGAAAAGTTCCGTTTCAACGAGTCCGGAGCAAGAATAAATTGCCGCACAGTCGGTCGTGCGCTTTTATTCGCGTGGCATTATTTATATCGTAATAATGTATTATGCGCATCGTTCGTGATTAATATTAATATTGTTATTATTTAGTCTGAAAGTTTCCGGTAACAGTTGCTTTTTGTTGTTCGCGGTGGTGTTTCAAACTGAATGTCAGCTGTACTATTATTATTATATGGAACGTTTGACGTTTATTATTAAACACGCAGAAAACCGATAACCATACATATATTGTATATGTATATATGTATGTATATTGCACTGCGTAGCCCGACGGTTAAGGTTATAATATAATGTTCGGGGCAGAGCATCCGAAATAGTTTTGCGAAATACCTGTTGTAGCGTACGTATATTATAGTCACGAGTAATAATATTATATTGAATCTATATAGTTTTCGACGTATTCGCACGTTGGGCGCGCTTACAATATTGTAACTGCAAAAAATAATCACGTTTCGTATATACGGCGTGCGATGTACATTATTTCGCGTTTAATATTTCGAGCCGTGAGACTTCAAACGGATGAAAATTATTATCTGTACCGAATCGTAAGCGTTTATAATATACATGTGACGGACGGGCGTCTTTGGCCCGGACTGACGAAAACGGCTGCGTAAACGCAATAATTGGTAGGTAAAATAATAATATTATGGTTTTTTTTCGGCTCGTTCACACCGCTACGGCTGTTTCTATTTTACCGCCGTTAACTTTTCGTAGGCGAGGCCGTCGTTTAATCTAATAATAATAATACATAATAATAAATAATATTATATATTATAATATATTATATACGCGAGCAGTGGAGAGGTATCAATCGGAGACGGCGAAGCACTGTGATGTGATTGGTGGCATAATCGTTTAATCCCTTCGTAAAGTTAGTAAATATACAAAACGTTTACAGGGGATTGATTGTTGTATTATATCACATGGTGCTGTCGCAGAAGTCTGTAGTTAAGCTAAAAATCCTCCGATAAGGAAAAATATGCTAAGCTCGTCATTAATTCGTTTTAAAATAAATTTAATATTTTCTATCTGTATATATTTTTTTAATAACGATGGTCAATTTATGCATATACTATTGAAAGTATGCAAAATACAAAGTATATAACTACCCTGGTATAATATAAACTATAAAGTATAAAAAAATAAATGTATAGAAAAATAAAGAAAAATCATATCCATGGATTAACATTTTAATAACGTACGTGTGATAATATAATTATTATTCCTTTCTTTGGTCTATTCGACGATAATTAGGTTTAAATAAGGACATTTTATAAAGAAATAGAGGCTATTCAAAATAGATAACTGCGATTTGTTTCCATAAATTGAAAACTACACAGAGAACTTTATTCATCTTATACACCATTACTGTTTTTTTTTCATTAAAACACGTTAGAACTGAGAACAAAGGAATTGGATTTGACTTTCCTTTATAAATTGCTAAATAATTTGATAGATAATCCTGAATTATTGCCCATGCTCAATGTTAAGGTAACTTTATGTAATTTAGGATGTGTATTTTATTTGTCTTAAGCAACTACCGACTGTACACTAATTGTGATTATATGGTTGTCGGACTTTAAGTCAGTATGAATTCAATTAATAAATATATAACTTTTTTGTGTACCTACTCTTCTTTTACTTGGTTAAATATACGAGAGTTTTCAACTGCAATAGACCAAATATTGTGCTAAAACCGTTGGTAATTTAAATTAAAAATATGTAAAAATAATATCTAATATAAAATGTAATATTCAGAACAATCCGAGCATTCGACATAGTAGGCGCGTAACCTGCAGGATTTAATTAGTAGGGTATTTTAATTTTATTTCTAAATATTACACGCGGGGGCTTAATTTAATATATGGTAATTCAATATTGATTGAATTAGATTGAAAAAACATTGTTTATACCTGAAGGTAAAACTAAAAGTAAATTAGTAGGTACATTGGTCTTAATATACACATTTTATTTTAGGCACAACAGCTGGTCCAGCCTAAATTGAAGAGTTTATAGATATAGTATAAGCAAGTATGAGAAAAACAAAAGTAAATCTCGTTTTTTCCCAAATTTTAATCTACAATATTAATAATAATACTTTTTTTTATTTCATCCTATAATGACGAGAAAACAATTATAATAATATTGTTTTTGTTTCGGTGTTTTAAGCGCGTGATAATATTACACAAACAAAACAAAAGCCCGGCGAGAATGAAAAGAAATGTAGGTGCAAAACGCGCGATGTGACCTCAAAACCACAACGTCCCATTGTTGTCTCGGCGATATCACGGGCAGTAGGTAGAATTCAGACAGGACGAAAGTTTATCACCGCGGGCATTATTCTATAAAATCTCCCGGTAATGTCACAATCGGAAGGACGTATTCTAGGAAATGGATGTCATTTTCAATAATTTACAACTCGTTGGCCAGTGGCCTTGGTGTTGGGCTTCAGCGACGGAGCAGTGTTTTTATTTTTCGAGTGTGCTCGCGATGTATACTAAAAGATCTGTAAGATTTTAATTTTTCACACAGTTATTTATTGTCGTTTATTTTTATTTTCGACCGAACATTTCCTAAGAACTTTGGCGCAAGCCAAAAGTTGTACGATATCGAATTTTTATCTAATGCTATACACGTTCACGCATAAAGGCCGTCTGGGGACTGATTGAAACAAAAAATGCTTTATTATGATAAGCAATAAAGCAACGTCTGAACGTATAGCTCTTTGTTTTTACGTTTTCATCTACGCTGGAAAAATATTTCGGATCGCTATGATAATTTATCATACACCACACAGCCTTAACCTTTTAGTTTTTGAAAAACTGAATTACAGAAATGTTTACTCCCTATACACTATAAATGGAAGTTTTATGAACATTTTATATGAATATACGTATTAATATTTGTATGTGACTAAACAGTAAATACAGATTGAAAGTTGAATATCATCCAATTATATAAAAAGTTACTTCAGTATTTATAGATAAATGATTAAAACATAATATCTACTTACGCGTTATTTAAGTGATCACATGTATAATATTATTACATTTTAATAATCACTATTAAAACACTTCTTTTAACATTCCCATCATATTTTATAAATATAAAATTAGCATTCAAACGCAAAATATTATTCATTAATTAAAAAAAACATGTTCATGTTTACCATTATACTTTAATCTAGCTTGCGTGTCAAAAGTATTAACAATCAACCTAACCTAAAGGTCTAATTGTTAGAAACTTACAATTATGAGACATATTATGCATATTGTTCTTATTGTGTTAAAAATTTACCATACAATTATATGCATTATTTATGTTTTTACTGTGAGTATATTTCAAAACCACTTCGGTGTTTTATATGATGAAGACTGTGCATAACTGCATAAGTAGTTGAAATCAAATTTATTTATATCTTAAACGAGTTTCATTATTTTAAAATGACGATTGACCAACAATAATAAAACCACTTATACAATTAAAGTTGCTTGTATGCTTAATTAATTGAGTATAACTGAAATAAAATAAGAAAGAAATATATTTTTTTAACTGTTTAAAAAATCCGGTACATAAGCCTTTCAGTAACGTACTTTGGAAACTGTGTCGTGGCCTGACAATATTATTTGTATGTTCCATATGAATATATTATAATCGTAATAATTGTGTTTGTACTTATTGATTATTATTGGTACCTATTTCTATTAAGTTGTAGTATACATCAATAATTACATAATACGTTAAGTTTTTTTCCCATATTTTTCAAATCAATACCGTGAACAAAAATATGTTATCTACTTAATATGCTTATACTGAACTATTTATAATTTGTATTTATACTGTCGATTAAATTACTTTTTTCTCTCTTTTTATTCATCCGCACAAATGAATACAACAATATTCTGGAATTTGATGAATCCAATTTAAACACGAATGATTGGGGAGGAGATGCTTGAATTCTGATTTTATAACCAATATTATAACATTTTATCATGCATATAGTAAATTGATACGCAAAAATTAATTAAAAAATAAAACAATTTAATGATCGTTAATATTGATCTGTAGTAACTATCATGAAATTAATAATTTGAATACAACAAAATGTTTGTAATTATTTACATTTGTAAAAATACAATAATTATTATTATTCATACCATTTTCGCTAATAATTTAATAATATTTTAAAGACTTGATGGTAAAATCTTATATAATATATACTATTATTCTTCTACTGAAAACTGTTAAACGATATTTAGTTATTTAGTGTTTACTTAATATATTTATTTGTTTATTTATTCAAAAAATGTATGGAAAATTTCCCAGCTATAGGAACAATAACAATTTTTTATATAATTTTAGATAAGTTGACAACAATATCATTTACGATATTGAACTTAATCAACAATATTTTAGGTATATTAATTGTGTAGTACTGGGTGCACTTCCTTTGCATCTCATTTTTTTGCAATCTTCTTCGTGATATGCACTTAATATATATATTTTTTTAAATATAAAAGTTTTTTTGGAACTTTAGAAGGTTATTGGTGTTTAGTATTTAAAAAATTTAATCAAACAGGAATAAAAATGGATGTGTGTGAATCATGTTTGCAATCATTTTGCCTTTTAAACGTATCGTTTTATTATTTTGTTCCGATAATATAGTTGAATTATTGTGTTCACGACCAAATACATTGTTTTTCGCTTTTTAATGGTAAACCGCACAATATAAAACGTGTTTATTGATAATGCATGTTATTTAATCCGTGTAATTTTTTTTGGCACCAAATATCTAATTTACACGAACATTTACCTTTTTCGTGTAATCATTGTTTTGTTGGACGATTTTAAATTATCGTTTTGTAATTTAAAAAAGCGTTTTACAAATTATATAGAAATATTATAAAAATAAAAATCATTTTATTCAGTGATATAAGCATGTAATACCTAAAGGTTCTAGTCGAAGTCACGAGTTGAATAAATTAACTTAGAACAATACATTCTAAACACGAAATACCAAAAAAAAATATAGGAACCTAATTAAAATGTGCCTATATATTATAATTCAAATACACATAATATATAAAATCCCAACGATTGCGTGTACATAACAAAACATAAACTCGAGTTTAAGAAACCTGATAAACCGTTAAGTGTGGGGGGGGGGGGTTAATAATTTATATTAGGTATATAGTTTTATAATTGTTATACCATTTGAGTGTCCAGACATACACTAATATCAGAAATAATTCGTTTATGTCAATATTTTATAAATTATATACTTATAATAATATGATATGATTAATCAAATTATTTAGGGAATTAAAAAAAAAACTCATACAAAATCCATGTGTATTGGACTTTTGTTGTATAGTAATTAATATGGTCTTACTATTATACTAAACACATACCCTCAATTTTATACTGCAATCTGGCCTCAAAATCTAAAAGTGTGAGCTCTACCAACTTATATATAAGTATTAATGTCATGTTCATAATTATTGTCGAAATATTATAATGTTTAGTTAAAATCTCATTAATAAAAAAAAATATATATATATTATACTAGATTCTAGATCAATTTTTTTTCAATTTAAAAGAGGGGGGCGCGAGATTTTTGAAAATATATAAAGGGGGCGTAGAATAGAAGAGCTTGGTAACCACTGTACTAGAACAACGATTTTTCTTATACTTACTTAAAAATTACGTTTATCTACCAACCTATTATAAAATAAGCAAAACAATATAGAATGCTACTAAACAATTTACAGTGATTGGTCTTTGAATCTGAAACGTTGTTAATTTTAAATATTCAATATTCGTTTATTGTGTAACACAATTTAGTTTTTAACTGCAAAAGTCATATATTATTTCATAATATATTTAAATTTACAACATACTTATACTTTAATACATCAAATATCAATAGGTAACAGTGATATTTGGATAAATTGTTTATATTTTTGGTGTACCATATTTTTATTGAGACTAAAATATTAAGTTTAGTTGTGTTGACAAGGTTTCTGGAATATGGCACTAGATTATTATAGTAAAAAATATTCATATCACTATTAAATCTGGTTCCAATTTATGTTTGTCGTATAAATATTGAACTTTCTACATGTCGGTAGTTTTATCAATATAATATGCTATTCCATAATATGACATCGCATATTTTTATATTTGACAATAATCATTACAATATAGTATATTGAACTTGTAGGTACGAGAAATTCGGGCGCGAGTTGCATACTCTTCGAATCGTGATCCTCATCGGTATTTTGTGTATATTATAAAGCCGAATACTACAAATAATATGCCTTGAAAATGATTCAAATATGAACCATATAATATACAGAGCGTTGTTTTTCGCGATGTTAAAGGGTACGGAAAAAGTGGTGGATAATGATTAAGGTGGGTAAATACGTTTTTTGTAGAACATTAATTTTTGTTTCCGTTAAAAACTTCAATGTCTAATAAATAAAAAAATAAATCTGAAACAATGTGAATATTAATATATTTTTTATACTGTTTGCAATAGGTATTTTCCCTGGCAGGATACGTGTTATATTATATCGGTGTTCGTACCTATATATACGAATGTCGAATATACGCGATATTATATATAATACAATCGCGCAGAGATAATATTAGGTTTTGCAATGTTCGGAACAACTATCCTTTACTGATTGTGTGTGATAGACACCCGCTGTCCACGTCTATCAGTGTGGTATATAATGTGCAGCTTGTGTGAAATTGTATCAGTGGCCTCGTGTGCGAGCGTACGGCGAGCATGTGTCCGAGTGCATCGGGAAAGACGAGCGAGCTGCGTGGTGGACTGCGTTCGATCTTTAATCACCACGGCCCGGGAAAGTCGGGTTTTTCGCCACTCCGTCATCGCCGCCGCCGCCGCCGTCGAATTATTGTACGAGCTATAGCGGCGGGAAATCTCGCACCAGAGACGGACGGACGCGCACTATTATTTGCTGCGAAAATCGAGGGAGGTGGACTCACCCCTTTAATTCCGGCACCCACGCCATCCACAGCCACCCGTCGAATTCCGAGACCCGCCGCCGCCGCCGTCCCTCGGACCGCCACAGGAAACCGAATGTATAGACCGATGTCATAAATCTGCCGGCCCACCGCATGTCGGACGACCATGACGTTTATCAACAGAGGCGGTGGCGGCGGTGGCGTGAAGGCGAGTGGGCGCGAAGTCACCTGTAGTGAGACGTGTGCGAGGCCGAGGGGTTTTTTCCTCCTTTTCTCGTTTTCCGAGTGAAATTTGTAAAAACCGAAAACGATTAACTGTTGATTAGTGGTGGCAGCGGACGCTCGTTTGATGAAAATCCCTTCATTATAAAATATATACACACACAAATAGAACTTTGGATTTCAGCCAATTCCCTTATACTGTCCGTCGTCATTAAATTGACTATTTTATTTATTTTGTTGTGTATGTATGTAGAAGTACGTATAGAAAGAACAATTTTCCTTAATTTGCGTTATATTTTTTTTTCCGACGACTCTAATTATTACATTGAAATAAAAAGCGCATCCACAGCTATTGTTATTTTTTTCCTAACCATAAACACCATTAATTATGATACCCGTCTGGGACTACACTACAGTAACAACAATTAGGTACAGAACATTAAGTTCAAAAACCAATCTGACATATAGCCCGATATAGGTACATTTGCCATTATCCTAGAAAAAATTAAAACTATTAGGTGACTACTTTTTATTCTACTGTATTTTAGAAATACAGAAATGATGATTGTTTTTCATTTAGATACTTGTTACAAATATCCGTCTGTTTTACGTAAAAGTACTAGCAATAAATGATCAATAATTATCATTTGCAGCAAAATAAAATTTTACTAACAAGTTTAAAATGCTATTGGCTTACTTAAATTGTTCTTTTTTATCCATTGTGAAAACGATATCAAAATACATACCTACTTACGTGTAAAATTTAAATAATCATAATATCAGATGCAAATAAAATATAATCTGATAGATCCGGTCTTATTCTATCTATTGTTGCAATGTAATATTGTTATTAAATATAACGTTATATTCCCCTCAAAGTATACAAAGACCGTAGAAAATTATGACGTTATGCGTTTATGACTCATTAATCATGATTCAACCATGTACTGGGAAATTGCGATGGAATGTATCAACGCATAATCATTTGGAGGGTGGTCTTAGGGATACGACGTTAAGTTGATAAAATATTGTGGAGGCCACACGATTTATTGTATTGTCATGTAATTTGAAATTTATCAGAACACATTAGACATTTAGACATATAAATTTGATATCATTTTAAATTTAGCATAGACTTTCTTGACAAATTGTAGCGAAAAGTTTTTTTACAAAGTAAATAATATACTCTCGGGCAGAGTTATATATAAAGTTATAAATAGATTCAGCACGTCTTGTACTGTGTTAATTCAGAGGCAGGACTGATAAATAACTGAATTACATTTGTACATTTTAGGTATCTAGTAATTGGTACTTTTTTTCAATGTAACTAATTTAAAAAAAAAAAATTATATAAGCATTATAATATTATAGGTACTATGCAAACTATGTAATAGCAAAAAGCCAATGGTATCTGGTTCATTAAAATATACATTTAATTTTAAAACACACATAAAGTTAAGGCTTGTATTTCATATTTTATTAATTCAGATAACTTAGTCAATATAACTGAAAAAATCATATTTATAACTTTGTTATTATAAGTTTAATTTTTGTTATTTTGTTCTATGAATAAATATGAACAATTTTACATGATTATACTACTATTTAATCATGCGATTTTTCAAATATAACTTACTGAATGTGATATATAATATAAAAACATCATTAATTATTTCAAAATACACAACTTTTAGATTCCGAGTGGATTTAAAATTCATACAAATTTTAATTTTAGGTTATAAATTAAGATTAAAATGAAAAACAAGTTTCCTCATAAGTTTTTCTTACTGAAATTTTAAAAAAAAGTTTAGCGTTACACCAAATAATGTTTTTATGAGCTTTTAAATTAAAATCATGAAGACATTAGGTACTCTAATATGTATAATAACGATTTATCTTTAAAAGATTTTCGTTATTTTGTTTTTATTCAATAAATACCAATCGAAGAAATTTGAAAAATTATACTATAACTTAAATTATTATTTTCTAATTCTTATACACAGTGACATTTTCAGATATATTTAAACTAATTTTAAGTGAATTTTAAATTGTTGAAATTTTTAAGTTTTTTTTCTATTAAATATGTGGATAAAAATTGTTAAACTCGGTTAAAAAGTTTAAAAATTAACTTTAAAATTCCTCTAAATGTTACTTACCTTTTTTTTTTTTTTTTGTTTTGGAATTGTGAGGGGGGAGGGAAATATGGATTCCCATTGCTGCCTCCCCGCTCACATCGTTTATTAGGTCAACAATAATTGCAATAATGACTACAAATGACAGAGTACAGTAAATGGGGGCCTCTAACCACCCTATAATGTTACTTACCTATAGCAATTGTTTAAAAATTTAGTAAATACTTATTGATAACATTGTTTTTTATAAGCGTTTAAAAAAAAACACTGACAAAATTGATTAAAATTACGAAAATTTGCAAATTATGTCGTATTTAAACATTTATAAGATATCGTAAAAGCTATTTAAAATGTTGTTCAATAGATATTTGAAATTGAATTCTATTTTTGACGAAATTGAATAAAGAAATAAGTAAAGAATAAATAATTTTAAAATATGACCCAAGGAAATAATAATAACCAATAAAAATAATTACATTTGTAAAAAATAAATTATATTTTACAATAATAGTAACTACTATTTTTTTATTAGTTTATATTATTCAACTTTGGTTATATACACTTAATCTCAATCATTCGTTGGAAGTATTATCAAGTTCTGTGTTTTTATTTTGCAGAAGAAAACTGATAACATTAAACGAATGCAGAAGAGGAATCGATGTCCGGTCTCTTATTATATTGTATGGTAATAGGTATATTACATAATATTATGTATTATATTATTATATTGGAAGATGGTACGAATTTTGTTATTTTACGATACTACCCATCACAGTATAGGTATACAAAACGGTTATATACGATGTGATTGTACAACAATATGTTACGTAATGGATGTGTTTAAAAGATTTTCTTTTAAAAACTGCTCTGTTCAGACTTAACACACGTTGTACATTGTATTCTTAGATGGAGACCCATAACCCGAAAATAAATCAAACAAAAGCCATAGGCACCAAGTAAACCACTATTGTTTCAATTGTATATTATCAATTGACAATATTATATTGTGTTATGTCAAATTATTATCTGTTACACTTAAATTATAAATATTAAAACCTGGGGCCATATCTTTCACGCGGCCATAATTTTTCAATTGTATGTACCTGTACATAATATTATATACAGGGTGTCCTAGGTCTATTTGACTAATGCAATAACTTTTACAGCAGTAACAGTGATAAGCAAGAAATGATTTTGAATTTTTACACACTTTGAAAATTGTTTAAAAATTAACGACTTAACCAAATTGAAAGTTTTAAACGCTAAAATGGTTTTTAAATACTTATTTATGAAATAGCTATCTTGGATTATTAGAAAAATATTAAATAAAAAATTTAAATAATTTATTTCTGTTGTAAAAAAAAAAAATAAAATATAAGATATACAAATTATAGCGCAGAGCTCTACAAAGCATTACAAAAAAAAAAAAACTTAAAAATATTGAATAGAAAAAAAGTTATTGCATTGGTCAAATAGACCTGGGACACCCTGCATACTTCATTATGAATAATTACAAAAGTTCCGATCACTTTATTGGTTTCAGTAAACGCTTAAGACAACTGTATCCCTGCTATGTTGTCATCATAAAAACATTTTTAATATGTTGCTTTGTATTGTATTTATATTATGTAAATTGCTATATTATGGGTGTGCAGAGAATTTTAATTTATGTATGACTAATGGAATCAACGGGTATAGGACATAATATTATAGGCACACGTGTACAACATGAACATACACTGCATTTCATAAATAAAACAGTTTATTTAATATTTAATATTAAATGTAATTTAATAATTAATGTACAGCTGCAACTTACTCGAAACTTAAACGTTAGGGTGGACATTTTAAATAGTTTGAACTATTTTTTCCCCATTTTTTCAATGACAATTTCGATTTTCTTTTAACAGTCGATCAACTCGTGGGACAAAAACACACACTGATTGATTTGAGATATCACCGATAGCGGATAGCCCATTAACGCATACGGTTTAAACTCATACAACTTTTATCGAATTGTCATGCAGTATAATATGTATATAAATATTATAATATCACTATTTTTTATTTCAACATTTTACGAATACCTATTTATATGAGTTTTGGTAATGATTTAGTACAGTGGAGTGGTGTTTTGATTATTTTATTAAAAACCTATGACATTCTAATATCAAGTTATCGTCTATGCTGCATAGTGTATAGCAATATTATGCCAAAGTCAGCGGAAACAATATATATGGCTCTTTTTACACTGAACATCTTGGATAAATTATCTATTTACACACAAACTGTCTGTATTATTAACTGTTGGATTATTATATAATTCCTACTAACCGAGTTAACTACAAATAACTTGAAAATAGATCATGACGTGTTATATTTAATACGATTTAAACAAAATTATCTGTATATATATCAAATGTATATGGAATAATGGGATAAGATATTTTTGATACGTTTCGATATGTATTTGTATGGTATGTTCTTTTTGCGATTAAGCCGAATTCTTGAAATCGCTGAATTCGAGAAATCAGCATTTTGAAGGGCATAGTACTACCGATTGCGTGAAATCTGTTAGGCCCTTAAAAAATAAATGTCTAAAAATGTTGAAGTGATAGAGTTATTAAATTGTAATAATTCTCAAGACTTGATTCAAAATAGTCATATATCGGCTGTCTGCAATACATTTGTCGTAAATCGTCACTGTTACATTATATTATCGAATATTGATATAGAATATTATACCAAACCCAAAACTATAATAGTCACATAGTTGAATATTTAATATTAAAATATTATACTTTTTAGACTTTATACTTAATGGCTTGTATATTAAGCTTATCATATTAAATTCTTTATTATTTTGAAATATACCAACGACCAGAATTGTGAATAATAGTAGTGTATAGTGTATTATATTTTAAAGTGCGAATTCACTTGGCGCTACCAATGCCACTCGTGGGTTAGGAAATATTAGAAATATTATGCTTGATTCAAATGTGAAATTTTAAGTCATCCGAAGACATTCGAGTTCAATAGGTTTTTAAGTGGTTTTCAAGAGTGTTGAGGCCTTTGGTTAATTTGTATGCAAAGCCTATTATACACATTGCCATTATATCTCAAATACCCATTTAACACTTCCCAATAGTATTGCTTACAATCGGCCATCTTTAATCCATCTGCTCACAAACTAACAATAACACTCAGCATTATATTCCACAATACTATTTTGGCAAGATTAAATATTCAAAAACTATTTTGCTTTAAAATAATATTATATACACAATACATGTAAACAGCACAATAATAATTGTGGAATAATTTAAATCCACACATCAAGTAAATCCTTCTATATAAAGAAGACCAGAGAATTAAATAATATGTAATATAATTAATTACACACAACTGAACTAAATCCTACCCAGATAATAAGGGCACGCTTAGTCTGATACAATATATTATGAACGGGCACATTAAAACTACTGGCCAAAGTATTCCTGTGACACAGGAGGACCAATAATTTATTATTATTAATAAATTCGAGTAAGATAAAAATTGAAATGTTTTTTTCCCGGCTATTTGTAATAACAAAAAGAGGCAGCTATAAAATCGAAAGTTTAATGTATTTTTGGAATACTAGTAAGTATAATTTTTCTATATTAATTGACAAATTATCTGAAAAATGAATTTTCTTGCTTTTTATTTTGATTAGATTTCGTTTAAGTAGCATTTTAAATTTTGAAAAAGAACAATAAAAACAATAAATATAGTATTACCAGCATCTAAATATAATGTAGATGAATTTAAAATTTACGACAAAATTATTTCTACACTTTCCATAAGTTCTAATGTTATCTATACCTAAATAATCACATGCAGTGTAGGTGTAAAATAATTTTAGTATGCCTGTATTTTTATGTACCCATGTATTTGTTTTACAACGGTGTAATCGTAATGAAAATACAAATGGTGCTAGGAAAAAATGTTTCAATCTTCAATACTGAGCGTGGTTTCTGGTAAAAAAAAATAGGATCAAGTTTGTACTTTAAATCTGAAGACTGATAATTATGTTATCACACATTTACACAGAAAGTGATACACTACGTTTTCAGAATATAATATATTATATTATAATGATATTTAATATAGAAAGCTAAGCATTTTGTAGTAATATTTTTTAATAGAAAACAAGGAAAATATATAATTATAAAAGTAATATTATAACCGTTTTATGTATTTTGGTTTTTAAACCTCATTTTAGTAATCCAGAGGTATAATTCATTTATTAATGATTTAAAGAAATAATGGTTAGAATATATTATATTCTTAATATAAATAATTTTAATTATTTCATTAATATTTAAAATTATTTCTTCAATCAAAAATGTACCATAGTTTCCTAATTTCATCATAATATGTCAAACATATTTTGTAGTTTTAATATTCTATTTGTAGATAACATGTCATATATTATTTATCGGTTATTACAATAAATTTAAAATGTCCGATATTTTTAAGTTAGGAAAATTGTATAGTAATTAATACAATTCACACAAAATCATTCTTTATTATATTATGTAAGACAAATTACACTAAAAAAATTAATTTGATTTATTAGATTAACTAAAAAGAACGTTATTGTTATGCTCCTCGAATTTCCATTGGTTTGTTACCTACTTAAGTAAACATGTATAATATATTAATATATATGATATAACTTAATACACCAGGTATAGAAATTTAATGAATATTTTACGAATTAATTTCAATTAACTTATTACTTTGTTCGCCAACTGACAAAATCCTTTTGTCATTTTCAATATTCAATATCACGTAATTATGATACGTAAAATAGATAACTCGGTATTTTCTCTGCTTCTTGTCGTTGTTTATAAATTTCTAAGTACACTTTGATTTTAATTAATTCTACCATTTATTCTTGTTAATTAACCAACATATAAACGTATTGAACATAGCGAGTCGAGTAAATTGGCTTTGATGATTGTATTCTTTATCGAACATTCTATGTAGGTTGAATAACTTACGTTATCTTTGAACTCATTAAGTATCGCTCGACTCTCACACAGACACATTAACATTTTTTTTTTTAAATTCATTTATTTGAATATCATATTATCTTTCGTCTAACATCTTGACATTTAACACAACACTTATAAACTGTCTGCTTTTAAATTATAATAAATCGTTTTCGTGTTCATTGAATTCAGATTTTACTTTCATTAACCCTAAATAATAATATTAAACTTCAAAGCAAAATATTTTTTTTTGCATTTTAAACCATAGTTATAATACATTTTAATAAATATATATTACTATTCTTGAAATGTGTTATACTACAGTTACGTAAATAATGTGGTAGATTCTATACATTTTTATATTATATTTATATCTTATTTACATGTTATTTATCAAGAAACTAATCAAATTTAATTTAATTTTGGTAGAGAACTCTATTGACTACGAAATATTGTAATCGTTATTTATTCAGAATACTTAGGAAAATGAGCACTTATTTTTGTATTTTAATTAGCATTTCTCTCTAAATATATGTAATTGTAACAATAACTAAAATGATTTGGTGGAAACAATTTTTCATTTGATTTGCTATTGAAGTTGGACTGTTTAATTGAAAAAACGGACCAAATTTTGTTTTCATAAACACGTTTACACAAGTCAGCTATTTTTGTGGTAACTACATTATGGTCTCAATAAGTGTTTCACTATTTCGTCCGCCGTCATCGTGTTGCTGTCCATGGCATCAAACACGACGAAAGTACTTTTAGGTGGAAAACTTCTAACACACTGCTGCGATTTGGGCTAAAGGAAATGCCATCGAATGTGAATTATTTATGACAAAACCCTGTACTGCCTTGTTAACAGACGACAAGGGTCCGCCATCCTAATACATTAAATAATATAATATTCTCCAGGCGTTTTCGGAAGACTAATCTAAACACGTCTGTTACGGAATCGAGTAGACGATGATGGATCTCCCGCCCGCGGACTGCCTATAATATAGTATATATGCAAACGTGCATAATCGATCAAAACCGCAAATAGACGTAGTACAAAATCGTACTCGAGTGTTTTTTCTTTTTTTTTGCCATCCCGTAATCTGCGTACACACACACACGCATTTAAATTCACAAAACGTAAGTCTTATTGAAACTAAGTAGCGGTGTAGGAGGCGGGCATCCTCTGAACACAGCGATGGTGTTTGATGACGGCACTATGTTACATTATTAAGCTGATCTCTAAAAAAAATTATCTCTACTGAAACCACGACGCTGACTCTCCGACCACCGCCTACGGACGTGATTCCTCGCGACAATATCAGCTGATCGTGCGTAATCGTAACCGGGTTATGGGTAGGAATGGCTGTTAATTTTCACCGTGTCGTCTGTTGTGGAGGATGGCGTGTCAGACATTCGGAATGCTATCTGTCTTATGGCCAAAGTATAGGAAAGGTAATAGGCCACATCATCACGTCACTCGGTATAATCCTGCAGCAGTGCCCACCCTTGAATCAGGATTTCCCAGTACGGTGATATATATTCTGCGAGCTGCGGTTTCGGTCGCTGCGTCGAATCAGTGGTCCATAATAAATTACGTCGAATAGTTTTAGACTCCCGAGTGTATCGACGTTTATTTAGTATGCTATTTTTTTATCAAAATTAAATTAAACACGTTTGTTAAATAATATTTTAAATAAGCACCTACACGTACCGTGTTACCTGTCGTAAGACGTTTCATACAAATATAGTCCTGAAGTCTTTTATGTTTATACACCTATGTAAATAACAGCTCAGAACGTAATATTCAACTATAATATATTTAATATTTCAACTTTGTCTACAAATTATAGTTTTAATATTTATGCTCTGTAGATGAAATGTTCTATAAGAACTATTAAGAAGGAATCGTAATAATTATAATACTCGGGTTTATTGAATTGTCATGTATTGCAGAACTAGAAAATGATGTTCCTACCTACAATATATTATCGTCTATTAAACAAACCAAACAGGATAATAATAATTGTTCATTTTATGAAATAGAAAATAACGGAAAAGCAATAACACAGTTACGTTAAAAAAGTATTCAAACTTTAACATCGACCAATGATATATTTATTTTAACAACTGGAGCAACTATAGATTACTTTTAAGATACAGACTAGTAATTTTTTACTTTATTTTAATTTTAAAATATAATATAATTAAATCTTGAAATAAAACAAAAATGTAGTTATAGGTACACTAATATAAATTTACTATAAAAAAACTTAAGCTTGCTGGAGTACAATATAATATTATAAATACATTATTTATAACTTAACTAGTAAAATAATATTTTCAGGTTGATATAAATTTTTATTTTAACACAATGTATATCTATTGCTTTGATCTAATTTTTACATTTGGAAATAAATCAGAAAAAAAAGTTATTGGATAAAGAAATGTAGCACATTTCAAGCCGACGGTTATTTGCGAGGTTAAACGAGATAGTAGATATAAGTCAAAGTTTAAACAGTTTTAATTTTGAAGAAAATAAAGGTAGTGGCTATAGAATAAAGATTTCGGACTTGAAATATTTATTTAATACTAAATAAAATATAAATATACATAAAAAAATTAAAAACAGACAATAATTTTTATAGGTACCTATAGTTACAGTCTAGTAAATCTATAAAATAAGATATGGATAAGAATATTTTAACTACAATTTATTTTATTTATTAATAATAAGGATCACACAGGCAAAAAATAATCAGATAAAATATTCAGAATAGCTTCATAGTATTTAAAAACTCAGTTTGTAAAATAGAAGAATACATTAATATAAATCATAGTGAAAATCATCAATACAAATTTTTATTATGATATAGTTAATACTCCTATAAACCCAGAAGAAATAATTTTATTTTTTAACTCTAAATATAAAGTTAAAATTAAATTTAAAGTTTATTCCATTTTATATGCCATAGCTAATAACATTTAAATTGTTTCATCTATTTAACTTAGACATTTAAAATATCCATCAGGGTCAGTTTTAGTTTGGTTGTACGTATATGTTCAAAAATTATTTTTCTCCATCAATACCTACTACATTTGTTGTTCCTTGTAACACTCTTGGACAAATAATGTTGGATTAAAAAAATTAATATAATTTATTTTTAACTATTTTTAGCTGTAATAATATATAATTATTCAAATCAGTAAATTCAATCTTGTTTACCTAATTCCTGTTACTTTAAAGTAAAACATATACAAAGAAATATTATACGAGTTATTTGGGGGTAGCTTATTATTTATTAAAAAATAGTTTTATTTTTATACTATAGTATATACCATACATTGTACAATGTACATTTTACATCATAATAAGGTGGGAAAAAATATCTATTAAAATTGAATAATTATAATTTCTAGTAATATGTCTTAAAGTGTTGTAAGGCAACTAATTATTCAGGCCATTGATTACACACACTATATATATTGTTAGTTTACTTTTTAATTTAAAATAATGGTGGGAAATGTAATTAAAAATATGTAATGCATAAGCCTAATTACTATTAATAAGTGATTATTGTTAATAATTTTTTGGATAATTCTAAAAACAACGATATAATATATTGATTGATTCAACAATAATAAAACAATATGGTTTTAATCAATGGCGTATTTAAAATTTTTTTTTTTTAAATTATGTTTTTGATTATGGTGACAATAATAATACTAATTTTCAAATCAGCTATTGTTATCGATTGATTCAACAATACCAGAAATTGCAACAAGTATTGTGAAATTAATAAAAAAGTCTTGTTCTATATTAAAAAGACTATTGTCAATCTAACATAGTTTTTATCAGTATTATGATTGTTGTTTTTTTTTTGGTGTATTAAACAAATTTAGTGTACGATAAAGATTAATGTGTGCGAAACACTTTAAATAATGTCACATTTGATTTCATCTTTTCCACAACAATTTATTTTCTTTTATAATGTTATCTCCAAGTAACACAAAACTAAATATTACGTGACCACTTATAACTTTATATATGTTTGTTGTCACATCAATCATATTATTTCCAGTAAGTGTTATGAATAATTTACCCAGGATTTTTGGTATACCTCTCATTTTGTTTTTACGTTACCGATCACGGAACTGTTTTATAAAAAAAACATAATTTTCATATAAACAATTCAATTTTGAAATACAAGAAAAATGTTTTATACTCACAAAAAAAATTGTTGTATGATACAATTTAATATTTTTATAGGATAGTATAATTTATTATATTATGAAAAATAATCAACTATATTTTTAAAATTTAAATTATTTTTATGCCTAATAATAAAGATGAATTGATATACAAATTAATTATTATTGGGGACTGGCGTCATGCAGTGGTTGCCCACCCCACAAAAACACGTGTTCCTCAACCAACTGTACCCCCCCCCCCTCCAAACAAAATGCTTATGGCCAAAGTTGACGATGCTTAAAAAAAAAACGAATTAATTACTATTATCGATTGTTGAAAACAATGTGATTTACACTGATAAAATAACATAGATTCACATACATTAGAATAACATAAATTAAGGTATAACAGACAAAAGAGTTTCTAATGAAAGCATGGAAAGAAGTAACTCTAACAACAATAACAAATTGTTTTTGCTGTGTGGAACTTACGTCAAATAATTATGTTACAGAACAAAAAAACATTAAGAGCTTAACCACTAAATGTGGACGATCAAAGTTTTCTTACTACGAAGAGATCAATTTTAATATTTTGATGTCCAGAGAACTAAATGGTACTGACATTTTTGACTATTAACTATAGCAAAGTACATAAAACAAACTAATAATAATAGAACAAACAAAAACAAATATGAAGCCATTCAACCTACAGTTACTGCCGAAATATTTCTGAGATTAAAACTGTCTTATGACTCGTGAATAAACAACGGTGTCAAAAAAACTTGCCGTAAAGACACCGAATGCTAACAGAATAATATGCGTTTTATCTTTCAAGTAGATGTATACCTAGAAGTAAACATAAGTGGGCAACTGGCAAGTAGTAATACTACTATGCTGTCGTAAGTGTCGAGTGCACCTCGTCATTGAGAAGATCACTGTAATAGATGGGTTCAATTAGAATTCATTGATAAATAATTGTATACATAAACAATTCTGAGTTGAGATGATGGCATACGACTATAAGTTTATTTTTTATATTTTTATTGCTGTTTTATATTTTACTAATATTAGTATAATAAGGTTTAAATACAATGTACATATAGGTGTACCTAGGTATATGTTTATTAGGTAATTAGAAAGTTAGTACCTAGGTAGCTCTAATTTGAAATATAATACCAGGTATTGTAATGCAGTTTTTTTAATAAAATAGTCTCCATTTTCTTAAGGTCTAAAAAAAACTAGCAACTCATATTTTCAATAATGCAGCATAATATTGTAAGACTCCTCTAGTTTTCACACTTGGATAACTAATGCTAATCCAATATTCAATAAAGAACACACTACTCGTCGAATTGTTTTTGTATTTGTTTTTATAATATTGTTCAATATATTATTCACCATGAACTGTAATGCACAAGTCAGTTTTATTGGCACATGATCTTTGTAACAAAACTATTGTGTCACTGGGAATATCCTTCTCATTTTTTAATTATAGCATCACTATAATTTCGTTACAAAGATCGTGGGCCTGCAAAATTGACTCGTGCATAGAAGTTCATGGTGGATATATTGAACAATATTAAAAAAAAAAACAAATAAAAAATATTCCATACATTATCAAAGAGTATATAGTATATGTCCTATATTACCTATTGGATTAAGGTTTATATCGGAACTTGTATTAAATTGTCAAACATAAGTAGGTATTTAAAAGAATAATACAAAATAGTTTGCAATTTTCAGTGATGTTTACAAAGTTTATCAAAAATTCTGTTTTATTCTTAAAAAATGACTGTAGATTATTTTTTTATTTATTTTATTTTATTTAATTAAAATTTTTTTTTTTATCAACGTTTACAGAAAAAAATCAAATATGTATTATTTTCAAATATTTAAATAGCTATTGTTAAAAAAGAATCAAATATTTTTAAAAATTATACCTTCTATAGAAAATGCCAATATAAATAGTTTGTGACAATTTCAAGTTTATTATTAGGTACTTTAACATTACAATAAAATACAAAACACGATTTTGTCAAAAACTATTTTTTTTTTTAAAACAGTGTTTTATTCTAATTTTTTTTTGTTTCTTCCAATTATTAATAAAAGTACTTTAGAATTTTTTACTTTCAACCCACTCAAAATATCAACTAGATTAATTTTTATATCAGAATAGGTATTGAAGTTAAAAAATTAAGCACTTATCCTACTAAAAAATTGTTTTCAGATACAATCAAAAAAAAAAAAAAAATCACACATATCATTGTAAAATCAATACATAACATCGATCAGAACCTAAAATGTAATGATTGATTTAAAAAAACAAACATCAATACGATATTATTATAATGTTAGTTTCGTGTTATTCATTATTTTATTCGAATTTTTTATTTAAATTCATTAAATAAATACCAATTTTATCACAAGCAACCGATTACAAAAGGGTTTGTATATAGTACTGATTAATCGGATATCTCGATTCAGAGATCGCATATAATTATATGTCGGTGTGGGTCACATACTCACATTTATAGAGAAATAACGCTTACCATAGTATGATGTACGTATATTGGTTACGTAAATTAGTATTGGTATTGGTATATTGGTTACAAAATCACAAAAACTTTATGAATTTCCCAACGAAAACATGAATTCCAGATAATATTTTTGAATATACCTGCTGATAAACAGTGGAAACATAATCCATCTTAGCTGGGATTTTTTTCACCTTTCTACTAAACCACCCAATCCAGTCCATAGTGCGTCCGCATGAATGTGAACATGTAAACGGTATGGTGGAAGAAGACGACATTAAGTCGGTGCTGACGTGACAGGCGTCGGATGAGAGAAGTTAATGGATTCTATTCAAAAGAGGAGACGACCAGGCGTCCTAATGCATCGTCTCATGTCGAATTCATTACTTTTCTTACCGACAAAACGGGAGCTAGAGGATCCGGCTACAACAGCATAATGCACCCAATTTTTAAATCTTAAGTTCTACAAAGAAATAACTAACAGAGGGAAATTTTACTAAAAAAAAACCCAAACTACTATCTAAGTTGTGTATTTTGAGTAATAAAATCAGTGAAAACCGATTTTTTTAAATTAATATAACATGTTTAGTATATTACAACAACAATTTATATCCTGGATTGTTACTCAGAAAATTCTTTAATCATATCATTATAATTGAAGGTGGAGGTTAGATTAATTTCTATGTGATTGTCAAAATATACTCTTGTTTTTATATATATATATATATTTTATTATTATTAGAAAGTAAAATATTCTCTAGTGGATTAAGGGAGTAAGAAGTATTGCTGAAACTCGAGTTTTTAAGATGCTGCTCAAAGATAAAGAATATAAAATAAACAGATGAGTAGTCAGACAACTAATAGGTTTACAAGTTATAGTACCGAGCTGTTTCATGTGGAAATTTGTAAGATTAATTAATTTTTGACGTTTTGTAAAAAAAAGGGAAAGAATGATTTGCTTATTCTACATTATAATTAGCCATCCGAATAATAGAAGTATCACAGTAGTAAAACTATCCCCATGCGAGTGAGTTTGGTGCTGATATTTTTTCTACGGACGGTATGGTGCTTTTTTGTAAAGTTTGTTATGTTGCAGTTGCCTCCGAAAAGAAATTTACAATTCAACAGCACATCAGTCGAGATAAGCATGCTCGTGGAATTCAACGAAAACTGAATGAAGTGAAACAAAATAATCAAGTACTATTATCTTATTTCACAAATAATAGTGATCAATCGTCATTTAATTTAGAGCTTTGTGAAACATTATTAGCAGCTAATATTCCACTTGCTTAATTAAATAACACAATTTTTTGAAATTTTTTAGAAAAAAATATAAAACTTAAAACCCCAGATGAGTCTACATTGCGTAAAAATTATGTTGAAAAATGCTATTTAAATACAATACGAATTATTAGACATTATTAATTAGCTATATGCAATATTTCTGTACAAAATTATTTCAGTTTTCTACCTACCAAATTAAGAAAATACCTTTACTAATGAAAAAATCCTTAGAAATATAGATACTGATCCACTATTATCGGCTATCTTCACTTATAATTATTTACCTTAAGCAATTGAATTATCATTGGATTTAAATTTATCATATCTCTAATGGAATGTGTTCAACGAAGATACACTTGAAACCTACTATTCAGCAAAAGTAAGTTCTTCGTTTCTAAAAAAAAAAAATGTTTCGTTATTATAATTTAAATTTTGTTGATACAGTCAATACTACTGTTGAAATATTCTTCGCGTATTTCTTATCATCGTTTATCATCTATTGAACAGTAATATAAGCCTATAGGTAAAAAAAGTTTTAAATAATGTTGACACAGTGGTATGGAAAAAATTAAATAATCTCTTTGCTAGATAATATCTTTAATTTTTGATTGTCCATAAATTACTCCATGAATCTTAATAAAAAAGTTGTTTTAACTAACAATATTGTATAAAATATATTCATTATATTAAATAAAAATAAGTTTGTGGCACCTTAAGTATGTACTTAACACGACATTATTAAAAAAAGATTATCATAATTTCAAATTTTTAATGGCATAATAAACTTAGTTATACGTATAAAATATGTATTAAAAAAACCAAGGAACTCGTTTGAGCTGTAATTTAAGTTTTAACTAAATATTCATAATAACTTATAATATGCACTTCAAAATAGTTTCTTTTATAATGTACAATATGCAGATAAACTTAGGTATTAAATCATAGATAATACATCTATGTCCATAATACAGTTACGACTATATGGAAGACTACGGGCCTACGACATCAGCATACCAAACTTATGAGGAATACAAGGAGACAGGAGTACAAGTTAAGCCTCTCTTATATGGACAAATTATCAGCCTCCCCTTATCAAAGTCCCGGATACATCACTGAGAGAAAATATGAATTGGGTAGGTTTATTTAATTAAGGATCGATGCATTTTTCGCCTAGTTAATCTGAAAGAACTTATACATACGGCCTAAACTCGTATGTAGGTGACGAAGACAGGTAAGATTGGCTTTTGCCAACTATAATTTATAGATCCTTGATGTTTGCGACAAGTATTCGCTTTTGAATGGTGGTGTGTGTGTGTGTACATCTATTATAGAAAGAGAGTAGAGTAGAGGAAAAAGGTCAACTGAAGGGAAAAACAGAGATAGATAGAGAAAAAATGGCACCAAGAGAGTAAGTGAGTAAAATAAAATAAATAAAAATACATTTGAGACTATGGAAACAACATACCCCTTGGGAATGGACCAATCAATCAAGCCGAATGACTTATCTCGTACACGGTCACTGGAATCAATCTATATACCGGTCGAAGGATTCACGGTTCCAAAACAGTGATTGACATTATAACCACATAAGTAGGTAACTATTAAAATTTAAAGAACGGATAAGTTGGAATATAAGAAAAAAGAAAACCATGAAGTAATTATTGGTAATTAGTTCACAGAGTTTTTTTTTAAAGCTTATTTCATTGTATGAAAAGTTTGTATAGTAATTAAATAAAACAACTATAGGTTGATCAGATTTATCACGGCTAACAATTCGTGATAAATTATTACCAGTACAAACGATGAATATTCTGGTCATATATGATACACAATACACATACATCTAGACGTCTAGTCATATATTGGTTATTGTATTCGTTTCTTTTGATCAAACCCGTTTCTGACTCAAAATTCAACACATATTTATTTTATTTGATAATCAATATAACATACATACATAGTATTTACAATAATTTTTTTTCGTTCTCACGTTAATACCTACTTTTTATAAGCAAAGCTTATGGTAGGAGTAGGTTAGGTTAGATTATTAAATTTAGACACATATTCAAATACATTTAAATCATAACATTTCGTAATATTATTTGATAAAGATTTGATGGATAATGAATTACAAAAATGTAACGTCTTGATAATTATTTATGAGAATAACACGAATCGATGTCCCTGTGCGCTCTATAGTTATATCTTACTGTAATAATAAGATAATAAGAAATGCTAATAAAAACGTAAGACAATAAACAAAGACGGTTAATTTCATATTTAAATAAATTATATCATGAATATCACTTATTTCATGAATAAATATACCTTCCCAGAAATTAGAATCTGCAGTAGTTAGTATTATTTTTTAAGTTTTCGAGTTTGAATATGAATCTCGTTTAGTGATTAATAATTAATTTACATACGAGTATGTCTCAGACATCACGTCATAAATAAACAAAACATAACAATATTGAGACATTAATTATAAGAATATAATTTTTGACTTTTGAGTCAGCTGAGTCACAATTCTAAACCGGTCAAATTGCAATATATATTGCAATTTTTTACCATACAAAATTATAGCTACTGATTAAAAATTGTCCATGTCGTACGTCTGTAAGACAAAAACAACAACATGGCGTCCTCTTAATATTGTTGTATTTAATTTAATTCGCCCTCGCTATCAGCTGTTGTACACTATTTTAAAACAGAGTAACTGCAGGATTGACAGCCTTATTTATATAGTATATTATAATGATATAGAACAACAATATTATATAATTCTATAATATTATAATAAAGTCCCTCTCTCTCTCACACTTTTCATTGCTCAGCAGTATTCTATTGTGTTGGACGTCGTTCGCAGATCACACAGTTTCCGTACTAAGGCGTATTTAGTAGAACCCGTCAAATTTAGATTAAAAACCTTAATTTAAACAAGTTCAACGATATTTTAGTCTTAAACTATAGTTGGTTTAGTGGTGGATGGTATCGGTCGGAAGCTGACTGCTAACCTTAACTGTAACATAATAGCAGTAGGTATAAATTAAAGATTTCGGTTGGTCATTATTTATTTGAAAGAACCAGATGGTTTTTATTATCGAAATACATTTCAGTTTTACTTTTGGAACTAAAATTTATTTGACGCTAATCATTATTCATTACCATGACTATTGCAGAGATAGAATTATTTCGAAAGATAAATAATATACGATAATCGCACGATCATACATATTGATAGTCTTTGTATATATATATATATATATATATATGGTATACCAAACTTCACAATTCCACAACTTCGCCAGCTGTAAGGGGCATTGCACACATCAGTCATCCTGCACATATATACACACGTGTTACGCATACATTAATAGGTATAATAATAATAAACCATTCGTAGATTTTATATAACTTTAGTTTGTGACTGTGATTAATAGAATATAGTAGTTTGGTCGTAGTTGTCCGGTCGAAATATTAGTTAGCCGGCGAGAGGCGAGGATAAAACACAAACACCAAATGCAAAGGAAGTTATACGGTTCAGTCCCACATTTGAATTATATCCATGGCTGAATAATGATTCCGTCCGGGAAATAATAATATATCTAATTGAGTCCTATAAAACGGTTGATTTTGGATTTTATCATTTACGCAATTAATTATTATTACTAACGATATGAAATAAGTACACCGTAGTATAAGATAACTATTTTCATACAAATATTGTGGTATAATAAGATCGTTGGTACTTGGCAGCGATATTTAACAATGATAACAATAATGAAATACAGTATATTATACATGTGTATTTAATAAGTTATTCATTTAAACTTATTTTTTTTAGCACCTTGATACTCTAACCATGATTCGTTGACATATTGTGTTCTGGCAGTCCCGAGTCGGTAAAACGGAAGAAAAACGGTTTTTTTTAAAAAAAATTTTGGACTGAAATAAGTGTATATTTGAGTTCATGTGACTCAGTGCATGATTTAAGGTACAATGTATAAGTATTATTTATTTAAATAAAATAGTTGGCTAGACGTAGTTTAGGGTCATGCGGCCAGCGATAGAATAACTTAGAGCTATTACCCAAATTTTATAAAACATTATAGAAACAAACAGTAGTAACGGTGGTTAACGTCGTAAAAAACACCATATTGATTTAGTTGAATTGACGTGATAGAATCTGAAACAGAAGCCTTTGCCGCTGACCCGTACGTCCAGCCGACTCGCGTCTACCATGATCGGCATAGGCGGAATAGGTCACATAATATAATGCATATTTTTGCATATTTTGCTGTCTTATCTTTAAGTGCACATTTAGAAGATTTCTATAAATATTCGAAAAAATTAAAAAATAACTATTGTCAATACAAAAAAATAATTTTAATTTTATATTTTTCGACTAATATTTAAATTAATTGATATAGGTTTACGAATTTCTTAGGATATGTCCCTGAGTTCCGATATTTGTACAATGGTATTGAGCTATCAATACAAACTAAGATGAGAAAAATCGAATCCGATCTCGAAGACCCGGACCGTTATTGTTATTTATTTATTAAATGTTTATGATTATAAATTATGATCTATGAAATAAGTCTATATAAGCAGCTGCGAGCCAGGTAAGACGCATACACATTAATCATATTACATCATAATATACATTTATATTGTATTTTATCAAATTATCGAATACATAACCTCGAGAGACCTATGAACATCTTCGACGATAATAGCGTAATTGTAATTTTCTATTTGATAACATTCTCCAGCACTTTAAGTGTATAGGGAATCATCCAGGTTTGAACATAACATGCATAATAAGCCTCTTAAAAATTAATTTTCTCGTTTATGAGTTATTACTTATTACACTATATAATTTAATATACCTAATACGATTAGTTATTAAACACTTACGTAATTAAAACGAGCCAGTCGTTGATGTAGTAAGTAAATAGTAGCACGGTGGGGTGGTTTTCTTACTTTATGGATATTAGTTAATTATTGGTCTAATTTTTACTGTTATAATGCATTCGTATTTGTACATAATTTTACTTTAGCTGTTACGCATGTGATGGCCGCTTGCTATACGGCTCGTACGATGACCTCGATTGTTTGTTGATGTATACCGTAAGGGAATAACTTGTAGCAGTTTTTAACTTTGACATTATATAACTCACTAAATAATCATCATATGGGGCCAATTTTTAGCTCAAAAGTTTTCTCTTAATCTATATTTTAATATGTACTTATAAAACGTGTATACTTAATTCTTGATTTTATATATTTTTCTCTTATGGCTACCCCAAGTTGCCCACAAAAGGGTCAATCTTGGAGCAGCTATTTCATTTTGAGAAAAACTGGTTTTGGGCGATTCGCGGCTAACCTGGTGCAAAATGCATGAGAATATTTGTCAAAATTAAGTGCTGATACAAATAGAAATTTAAACTTCGACGATTTCGATATTGAATTTGATGTCACAGCATAAATTGCTTAATCTAATTATTGACGTTGAGTACAATTTTTATAAGGCCTTCCACTCACTGTTCTATTTTTTTTACCTCCCGCGACTGAAAATATATTATACACAATATAAATTTAATTATAAGGTAAATACCGTAAAAGCTTTATTTTGAATCAAACCCCAAGTTTCTAAAATTGAAAATTATATTACTTAAAATGTAAAATATGTATCAAATAATATTATAGAAATATTAAACTACCATTGTATACTAAATGTCTCAAGTTACGCCTAAATAATAAAACCGTATATAACTGAAGTGCATTTAATCTGATCATGATGTTTTTCATACAGTTTCATACTACAGAAAAAGAGAAAAAAAATGTTTCATACAGTTATTATATATATTATGCCAAATCACGACATATAATAATATAAGTAAAGTGCGATCGAAATAAGGCTTCACAATGTCGGGAAAGTATTTCGTGTTTTTTTTCAAATGGGTGTTTGAAAATTAAACTTAGCTTAATGTTTTGAACGTTCCACAGTAATCGATTCAAGTGTCAAATGTCGTTTAGTTTGTAAATTCTTATCAAACGTGATTACAAAGTGATTACGGCCGGTGAACTAACAACAAACAAAAACGACATTTGTGCCCTGCAAGTTACCCACTTCAGGGTAGGTATTAGCAACGCTGGTTCGATGATCGATATTGCTATGTGTATTTGCCTAGTGAATTTATTTCTTCCTTAATTATAAAGCCATAAGGACGTGAGATATGATTGTTGTGAATTATATATATATATATATATATACCAAATATAATAATGATATGAATATTATAAGTTCAACACACGTATTCTATTACAGCCCATAACACGTTTCCGTGATTGGAAAGCCCTAGAATTTCGTGATGTCTTAATCTATAGTTCAGAATCTCTATGTTAAGGTTAATAATACTTTATACTTAAAACAGGGTCAACGGTTATAGTGATGCGATAAGATTTTTATGTAAATAAGATAAAGAACTTCCATCGAAATATAAACAGAACAGCAAAAAAGTTACACACTTAAGTGACTTAAATTGGTACTGGGTACTTTATCACTACTCTTATAAAATTAAATCTTTAGTGGAAGGGTCTACATGGACGTAAGATGTGTATCTGATAATTTAGATTGTGTCGGATTTTGTTGTATTTAAATATTAAATATTTTTACTACGGGTTCTGTATTATTGTTTCAACAGGTAGTATTAACAAAATATGTGATTTTATAATATACACCTTATGTCTGGTGGCTGCATGTTAGAATGTGTTCATGCCACTTTATATTATTGTTATTATTTATATATCATTACACATTTTACACGGTAACACATTTAATGTGTTTGCATACAGTTCACAACATACATATTATTATTTTGATTCATCTTCATCGTTTTCCAAGGCTTAACGAAACGAATATTTGCATTTAAGACACGAAAAAATAGTGAACGAGTTAATTGCCGAGTAACATTAATGGTTACCACATAACATTAATCGTAACTACTTGCCTTCACCATATTAGGTCTAGTTTGCTGAATGTAGATAATATAATATATCTGTATTCTGTATGTATAAATTATTTTGATATAATAGAAACTGATAGCTGATTTACTCATACTTAAACGCTTTTATGAGTACACTATTAACTAAATGATTATGCTCTTTTCCGTATTTAAAGCTAATGTTTATAATATCATTCTTATAGAATTCAGCTCATTCGAGAGTGTGCTTATTGTTAAAAATTATGATTCATGAGGATAATGTGTAATAAATTATTTTATTATAGATCGAAATCCAACTTAAGTTTTTCGGAAAATTAGTTTTTTTAAGAATAATGTAAAAAACGTTTTAGTGGTTTATGGATTTGGTCCCAAGCTTAATTTATTTAGTATTGTTTTTTTATTTTCTTGATAAATTTAATTTAATTTAAATTATAATTTTGAAGCTTTATTTTATATACATTTATATGGTGATAGTATCGTGTTCCAATTGAAAATTGCGGTGGCTATAGGTTTAAAACTGAAAAAAACAAGAATATTTAATTCTACGTTTATAATTCACGGAGATACTTTTGAGACAAATAGTAATCTCATGCCGACTAATAATTGTATTTTCGACGGATTTGACACTACTGGAAAGAAGCTGTCCAAAATGTCTTCAATCTGATTGAGGTTTTTTTCCTAGTAAAAAGTACAGATTACAGATTCATTCTAAAGGAAAAATTAATTCACCAAACAATATTGCTAACAAGAAGAAAAAAACGATTCGATTGTATTCTAAATCCATTAATCCCATTTAAGAACATATTCTATTATACATATAACTGAATCGATATTATTTTATATGTATTTCGTGAATTATTTTGGCATACGTTCAACGTGGAAGTTTAAACCAAACGGTCTCGTAGACATTTCTGATAAATTACAACCGTTTATACCGTCCTGGTTCTGGATTCGATGTAAATACCACTTTTGACATCCGTTAGACGCATTGGAAATGTACCAAATAATTGTCAACTAATTAAACATTTACGCGCCCATCGTCAAATACTTTCCATAAAAAAAACCCAATTTATTCAATAAATGCAATTTAAAGAAAAGTGTCAAATGAATGATGTTTAGCAGTGTTATGTTGTTTACAAGACACGCTTATAGTGTTATCACTAGTGAGCGTAAACAAAATGTATGAATATTTTATTTTAAATAATTTAATATTTAATTAAAAAAATTATTCGATAACTATTAAACATAGTTATTATTTATATATTTGACCGAAGAAGTAATATTTTAATATTTGATTTATTACCCAAATTGTATGGTTGCTTAGTGAAATATTTTATAGAACAATAACCACAACTTTGGCGTAGTTTGTACACCCAATATCACTAGTTAGATATAAATGGTAGTCTATGTTTGTCAAAATCATAAGATACTTAAAAACGATTTCATCAGACTCAGCAAACGGTCAAAAATGTTTTTAAATAAACATGATTAATTGCTTTTAAATGTTTAAAAACAACAAAATCTCTGACATCCAAGTAGGTACCTAGCCTATACCCAAAATACTGCAGTTCCTACAAAACTAAATCCTGACGTGCGCCTGCAGTTAAATTTAATTAATGCTCAATTTTCAGAATTATACTCCTGACTTTTTATCTTGTTGTTCAAAACTATCTGTGCGCTATTTATTATACAAATAATTTAATTGATTAACTTATAATATTATGTTAGGTTTACATCGAGTGGGCGTATCTGTTGTTATAAACATCCAATTTACATACCTACTGTACATAATTATAATTTTCAATAATTACCTACTTTTAAAACAAGTTGACTTCCATACCAATTTCACTGATCTTGCCCCGGACGCCTTAAGTACCTATCATATATTATACTCATACCGCTACGACCTACCTACTAATAGTTGTATTATAGTTTCTGGCATGAGAAATTCCCTAGATATAAATAAATAAATAATCTTGAACAATTTTGAGTATCATATAATATGCTACTTAAGATGAAATTGGCAAATATAAATACGACGTAAAATATTTAGGGCAATAATTGAAAGTTTGACGTATTATATCGCATATGATACACAAAGAAGTCAACTTGTTAATAGAAAAAATGAAAAAAACGGCATTATTAATTATACTTACATACGTAATAATTATTAACTATGTAATACTAAATAGAAAATATTGTTGAGATATATTATTGACGTTGGCTTATCAACCAAAAAGATTTTTGGAGATGTATGGAAAAACATTTCATACATTATGCACTAACATTATTCTCATTTATCATACTAATACTGTGCGCTATGTTCCTAATTTATAAAGATTTAAATTAAGACTTTTTATGTTCAAGCGGTTTTTTCTTAGTAAGACGTCGATGAAAACTTAAATAATATCGTGACGACAACATATTTTTTTCAATGATTTAAGTGTTTGTTTTAATTCAGTATACGACATTGGCATGCGCATAATAATTATCAAAATATCGTTTCACAGTGTTCTCGGGCTGAAACGGTGTTAACCATTACAGTTTGTATACGGTACGGGTAGGTAGAGCTTGAATTTTTTTTCGGCTAGTCTTCAAAGACTCATTTGCTGCTCAGTTTTCCATTTGTCGTTAGCAGATCCTTCCATTCTGTCACCCCCGCTGATCCTCGAACACGGAGTATAATGATAAATGATATTAAGTGTATAACGGATGAGGCGAAAATAAAAATGCCGCGGGCCAAATCCTTACAGGGTCGTGTACAACAAAAAAGCCTGTCGACCTTTTTTTCCGTGCAAAAGTTTCGTGGGCGGGAAAAATTGCAAACTCCATGTTAATGAATTGAAGAGTTGTTTCAGATTTTCTGCAGTGTTTTAAAAATATATATAAAGTATAAACAACACAGCACTAATTGAAAAAGCCTCCTTGATTGCTGCACTGTGATTATCAGAACGGAATTATTCGTTAATATTACAACTAGCGATGTTTAATTGTGATACTACCCGTAATCGCATCAATAAATCAAAGACTTTTGTCGAAGGACACACTTCTTTATCTTTTGATACCATTTTGTGTTACTAATTTAAAAACTTAAATTGATTTCAATTGATTTTCGTGAATAATAAAGTTAATAGTATTATGTCAACAAAAAATATGCTTACACGAATCCCTATTGACAATTATAAACCTATCTATCTAATTATTTATTAGTAATATAAGCACACCGTACGAGTATAAAAGATGAGTATTGATTAGGTAATTAACACATTTATTTTATTTATAACTTACTTGATAACTCTAACGTGCTGCCATATTATACAAAGGCTGCCATTCGATACCTTACGCCTGGTTCATACCTTTTACCAATATAATATTATACCTTCATTATTAAATTTCACAAAAATGTCATCAGTCATCATTAGTACTATAATACTGGCTCACGAAAAGTCTTGTATAGATTTTAGTTTAAACACAAACATTTAGGTAAACCATGTATGTTATTTCTGTATAGATAGGGCCAAGAATTTCTAGAATGGAGGAAAAAAACCATACAAAAAAAGTGAAACTATACATTTAAATTTAAAAAATCATAATTAAGAAATATTCATAATAAAATAGATTTCTTATTATTGAAAATTACTCGTATAAATAGTAGTCTAAAACGTTCAAAACTGATGACTAATTAAAGTGAATCTTATAATGGGAAATTGGATGATTTATTATAACTATACAATTTGTTCAAAGAAGTGAAACTATGCTAAAATTATATAAGATAAAAAATGCTTCTGTTAAAAATTTAACGAACAATGTTGGTATAAATTATACGATGTATTGTATTATTATTCTGAAAAGACATGTTTTTTGTTTAAAAAAAAAGTAATCACTAAACACAATGATAACTGATTAATGTGCAATGTCATATTAACTGCTCAGAACGTAAAGATCAGATCTAACTTATTAAATACAACAGCTCACTGTAACTTAATCGTATAATTTTCAAATCCGAAAGTCTCAAATGAACGATGTGTGACATTTAAATAATTATTTCGTCTAGAGCCGAGGCAATAGATTGTCATGCAGTTTACAGTGTTTATTTAATTCATTATATCGTTTAAATGAACACATACAAATCATTTTAAACATAAAAGTAAATGTATATATAAATAAATGTGCAAAGTATATCTTAAAAATATTATTCAGTTGATAAAAATAATGCAAAAATTATTCAGCAGTACTTTTTGTAACATAAATCTAATCATAAGTAGTAAACATTTAAAAATATTTCTCTGAAATGTATAAAAACGATAGTACAAAAAACGTTATAGAATTAAATTTAAGGAAATTGTGTTTTGTGTGAACCTTAATATACTATTATACTATAAAATTATTATTATTTCAAAGAGTTGTGCACGTTAGTTGCGTAGTTTAAATGAAAATCTCTCATAAATTATTTTCCTGGATTTGTATAACTTTGTGTTGTGATATGTAGTGCGTTTTATATTACAAGTGCCCATATATTTCTCAACCGTATCATCTTAATTATTCTTCAATTCGTTATCATTTGTTTAGCTATAAATGTTTTTTTATTTTTATCAGATCGGTCACGACAGTCGAATTCAAGATACGAGCATCACATCGTCTACAAAATATACGTATCGAAAGCGCCCGTGTAAGGCAGACATTAATACACTATTTACCACCCGTGGGAGTTGTTTAGTTACAACGGTTTTGTTTGATGAAATAAAAGAAAACCCTTTGACGTAAACTTAAACTTAGCGATTATCCACTATGAAAACCGCAGTTTGCCGTATATTATGGATGTATAGTCTTTATATTATCGTCGCACAACCCTGCATGTCCCATTTTACAATACAGCCACTGCTGCAGATGTATAATATTATACTCTTCGACTGTTCTCCGACCGTGAATATATTTTAATACCACGTATACTGCTTAACGCGGTTTGTGACGTTGTTCTGAAAAAAAACTATAATTTGCTCGGACAAATTTTATGTTGCGCGTTTTATACGTTACTCTACAGCGCTTTACAATCCAGTACGAATTTACAGTATTCGCACACAGATAATGAATTCGTAATGTACAAATAAAATTATTCGAGTAATTGATTAAATAAATAGGTCAATATTATTCAACCTAGTGACATTATTCTTAAGATATTAAACAATATACATTTCAGACAGAAAATCAATGAACAATGTATGATTTATCTAATATAACAACTACTTTCTTAAAATAATAACATTTTTACAATTTATATTGTATTTGTTTACTAGTGGTATTTGTTTCCTTTTGGTATGTACCTACCTACGTAACCAGTATATATATATATATATTATGTATAGAAATATATAGAGTAAAATAAGTTAGTACTCGAGAAGTTCTAATATTATTTTTTATTAAAAAAACGCATTTAGAAGTTCCAACACAATTTGATTTTTAAACATAATTGTATGATCTAAAATAGACGTTTCATAAACCTATTTCCCGATCAAGTTACGCGAACCTGTATTATACGTTCCCTAAGTGAGATGTATTTCCATTTTACTCGTATTTCAACCGATTGTGGTTTTAACGGATTACAGCAATATAAATTGGTATAAAGTGTCAGTATTACTCTTACTGTCACTAATTCGATGTAGGTACTTAGAACGTGCATAAATGATGTGTCACATTAACATATTATGGAAACGATAGTTGAGGACCATATTATTATTTATGTATTGTATAGACGTTTACAGAAGAAGGTATAGGTATTTAAAAATGTGGACTTTATTATATTTTATAGTTGTTATGCCAGGTGGTAAGTAAATTCTTTTTTTTATTATTATTAATCTACAAACGAAGAAGTTTTTATTTTGATAAAAGTGACAGTAATCAAAATACAGTCTCTACTATTGTAATCACCCGATGTTAAGCTTCCTATCATGTTTGAAACTAACTAAATAGTAAATAATATATCGCTTAAGTTCTTAGAAAAGTATTTATTTAATATACATACATATTATACATATATTATACGACTATTATGTGATAGTGAGTATCTATTATATCAGCTATTATATATTATAACCTCCATTAAATGCAAACATTTTAATACTGTATTGTATTATCAATGGACAAAATATTACCGCAAAATCACCTTTTTCAGCTATTGTGCATTAAATTTCAATATTTATAATGTAATTATATAAGTATAAATTATTAATACGAATATTAACACTTAAGAATAAATTAAACAATTAAAATTATGCTTAATTATAAATATCAATAGTTTTATATGAAATCTGGAAAAACAGTATATAAATAATATAAGCTACATAATAAATTAAATATTTATTAGAATATTCATCAACTTACTACTCCAAGAAGGTAAGCTTAAAACAACTGAACGTGTACATAAAATTAAGTAAAATACTACAAGTTGATGTTCCTAGAATATGGAAATGAGATTCAATGACTCGACAGGTGTCTTAACTTATTCATTAAGTTACACTATTTCATTTTATTTTAATAAGCAGTTAATTGATCTTAACTTTTAACTTTTAAGCAAACTTAGCAGTTTTTTTATAAATTAAAAATCAATAAAAACCTGATAAAAACATAATAGTATCTATAGAATATTTAATTTACAAATACATTTAAAAAAATACTAAATTAATTATAAATAATATTCATTGTTAGGTAATAAGGTTAATATATTATTATGTAAACATAGGTTTTAAATATTTACAACAATTTAAATAATGAATTCTACCATTTGTTTGTAATTTCTAAAATGTTAACATAAATATAGTGTATCCATCTAACGTTATGTAAACAATTTGCTTGTAAATATGTTTAGTATTTCTTTAAATAAATATTTTTATATCATTATACGAAAACGTTTGCTTTTCTAAAAGAATTAAAGATTTTCTATTTTTGACATAATAATTACGTAAACTGCAGATTGTACTTTTCGAAAATTATAAATTGTATTCGCAAAATTGTTATGTATTAAAACCGAATATCAATTAAAATTTAGCTGACCACTTATGATGTAAGCTGTGATGTAGTTCATCAAATGAGCGTGGTTTCAATTATTTCACTTCTCCAATATCTCCAGCTCTTTTACCATAAAAAATATTTTTTCTTTATTCTTTGAAATAATGAACAGTTGTTCAGTATCCAATTAAATATGACAAATGCTCAACAGATATTTTTAAAAAAAGTATTGAACCTTCTATTGCAAAATAATAAAAATTAATGATAAAAATTGACTTGGAAAATTATTGGATCACACAGCATGTGGTTATGTTTAACATAATAATATATAATATAATCCAGACTACATACGCAGTTGAATGTAGGGCTCTCATCTCAAAATGCACTTATCTTTGCGAAGTCAATAATGTTATATAATTGTCCTGTTGTTATACATTGATAAATCGTCGAATTAAATGAACAATTGTAAGATTAAAATTGGTTGTAACCGCACTTTTTCAATATTTTGTAATGTTTTCGGTACCCATAGTATTTTAGTATGCTTAGAGAAATTCAAAATATTCATCAAATTTGTTATCGATTGATACACAAAACTTTTTATGTTTCCCTATATTCTTTAGCTTTTATACCATAAAAGAGACCACAGAAAATATCATTAAAAATACGTAAACATTATTGTCAACTTAATGTCTTATTCTTCGTTTTTCTCATTGTCTATAGTAAACCACTTAAGCGTTCTCACCAAAGTAAAGAAAAAATTATAATTACATTTATTTATCAATTACATTAAATTCAAGAAAACTTGAATCGATATATATAATTTAATTATATTTCATACATTTATACTTACTCTATGTCATAATTAAGAAAAAAAACGTACAAAGCGAAAGATAAACCGCATTTTCAATAGTGTTTTTCTAATACCTTTTTGGTTTTCAAAAAATAAAATACATCGTTTGCATGTGTTAGGATTTTTTTTTTAATTTTTAAGATCGTACAAAAAAATGTTAAGTTTATTAAATTGATATTATTGATATGTATATTATATATACTATTATAATCCATTAGGTTTATTTACAATCGTTAGCTATACCAAAACTTGAAACTATACTTAAACTTACAATAAATATGTATGATTAAAAATAAAAAAACAGTATAATTAATAATCTTTAAATTGTAAATAATTAGGTCAACTACATAATATAATAAAATCAGTATATACCTACTCGCTCAATAAATAAAAAAATGAAACGGAAAGAAAATTTTTCTAAGAATAAAAAAATAAAAATAATACTTTCATAAAAAGCAATTCAATTATATGCCATTATAATAGAAAATAATTATTTTATCAACTGTAGTACATTTTTATAAATTATTTGAACCATTATTATATTTTAACAATTTTCAATTCTCAACCTTATTAACATCTTATAATATCAAGTAAAATACCAATTATTATATGAACGCTAATAATGTTCAATGATTTTTGGAAATATCTTATTTTAATTGTAATAGAAAATATAATTATGTTCACTTTTTATATGTTAACACGTTTTTTTCAAAATATTTTCACTATAATTGACAATAATTGTTGAAAATTCCGATAGACCAGGGATTTAAAAAAATATATAATAATATAAAAGTAATATTCATACATAATGAAACTGCGTAGAAGTTATAGAGCTACGTTATGTTTATAGAAACTTCCATACTCATGAATATGTAAGTGGAACTATGGGTGACTTTGAGTAGACCTAAACATCAGTTTACAAATCAAATAACATAATTTCATCCAAACATAATTCAACATAAATTTGAAATTCATTAATGGAATTACCTTGATGGTTTAATCGTAAATTTGTGCCACAAATACAAGATTAATTTTCCATTCTAAATATGTTTAAATCATTTAACAATGAACATGGTTATACTGCTTGATCTTCGAAATAGGAGCGACTACTTTAAATATTATACGTATACCTTTGATGATACATGTTTTATGTTTTTGTACATGTACTACATTATTGATTTTAAATTGTAGAACACAAAATCCAATGATTTTCATAAAGAAAAAAATTTTATTATTGTTCCTACTTTAATATTATATAATTAATTACTATACGTTTACATCATACACTATGGTCAGTGACGTATATTGATTAGCTCCAGAATTCATTCGGTAAACTTCCTTTTCCGAGCATAATATGTATACTAATCTCATCGCTCATTACCTACTAATAAAAGAAGGTGAGATGTTTTTTTTTTTTATTAAACGAGATTCCGAATCCCCATAAAGTTCCAAGTACGTACAGATTATTAAAGCTATGAGATTTGTTTTTACATTCCTCGTGAATCGTCGGCAGATATGTCGATCAAGAGCGGGTAAGCTATATGAGTGCCTGTGACTTTATAATATCGGCAAATTTTGTTCGATTCGGTCGAATGGTGGACAGCGATAGCCAATTGTACAGGGAACACGCGTAGTAATAATATTATAATATACTGACTAACCGAAAACGAGACGACGAGGCAAGCGGGCCAGCGAGCGGAGGCTGGAGATGACTGATGAGATTGCAGCTGTCTGGTTGTACGCATGATTCTCATGAACCGGAGCTCCCGCGTTATTGTAATAATAATAATAATAATCCTGGCATAATATTATATTCTACGCACGTGTATCGGACGCACATTATCGAAACCTCGCCGTTGGATATTTACGAAACTATTATTATTATTGAGTAATAATATGTATGATATAATTAAATACATTAATAATTATTGTTATTATTATTTGTTTTTATAAATATCAAGCGCTATTTATTGGCTGTAGGTTGAGTCGATTTTGTTTTTTATAAGGAAATTTAAGTGTGTTCTCGAGGTTATATAAATAAAAAAAATAAAAAAAATACAAGAACACTTAAAATAGGCTTAACATTTTTTTTCAAAGCTAGATCGATATTAAATTATTACAAGGAAGTAAATATAAGAAAACATATTTTACTTATTATTATCACTTGAGTATAATGTATTATATTATTTACTACGAAAATGTGTGAGTATATATTTTCATTTAGTTGAATAATTTTATTGTGTTACAACCATAAAAAGTCCCGCGAACCAAATTAGTACCTACCTACGGTCATTAACTTTTAGTAGTCACAATAATTATTTCATACACTTATCTATCGACTCACATATTATGTACTCCATTTTTTTATTTAATATAAATTCATAATAATTGTAAGATTATAATCTAAGTATTTTTATATGCAAGTTCCCACCAAACATATTTCTACATGAACCCATGATTTTAGTTATTGAGTATATTATTATGTATAAAACAAGAATTAATAATTGACCAGTGTTGGCTAAAATGATGAAATAGGATCATTTTGGATTCCAGAACACAATACTATGTATCACATAATGGTCATGGCAATTAAAAATAGTTTCATATTTGTGTTAGAAACTTTTGAGGATTCTCATAGGTATTAAATTTTTTATTTAAAACTAAACAATCCAATTTCGTCCAATATTACCTACCCCCACAATATGCATCTCTAGATGAGTATGAGCATTATACATATTAATACATTGTGTTCGATAAATGAATGATGTACAACCATAAGATTAAAAAAAAAAAAAATGCTGGTATTTCAAGATTTCAAAATACCCATATAAATCTATGAGTACTTGTTTTAAATTTTAAATTATCTGATATAGCGCATATACAATTTTAGTATGTGAATTTAATATTATATTATTTTCATAAATATTAAAATAACTTTTTTATTTTATAAATATATTTTGTATATATTTTAAAAACGTTAGTCGTTTTTATAATTTTATACTTTTGTAAGTACAAATTAAAGTACCTTGCTTAGTATCAAAATAAAAGAACTCTATAAACCACAGCTCAACTCTGCAAATTAAATGTTCACTACTACTGTATACGGCAATAATAAGACCGCTACTACATGTCCAGTCATCTAAATGTTCAGTATGGGCAGCCACTTCCCAAACAAAAATAAAAAAACTTCAAGTCATCCAAAATACATTTTTGAGAATAGCATTGAAGCCCCCCGTCGACCATCAACCCTAGACTAAAACCACGCCTACCTTAAGATGTCTTTTTGGAAGCTCAAGAAGTCCAATCGGATAACTAATAATGCCTGTCACAACTGTAATTATTTTAAAATTGTATACTTCCTGTCAAAACCATTTAATTGTAAAAGACGATATTTCCTTTGTATTTATTACCTATTTTATAATTTTTTAAATTAGTGACACTGTAAAAATACTAAGTGTATTATACAAATTTAAATTGATAAATAAATAAATAAGACAGGAATCAGTCTGTTTTCCGATTCAAACTGAATATTTTGAACTTATGACTTTTGTATGAAAAACATTGTTTTTTTTCTCTTAATACAAGACCTTTTATAAAATGTATTGTAAAAAAATATTCATCGGCCAGCCGTGCGAGCCGTTGACATAGCAATTCAAATATCAGTGGCTCGGAAACGGCATCACCAACGTATTTTTTGTCAAGCAAATCGTCAGTTTTATTATTTCCATCATTTCAATTTCAATATTTTTCTAGATTTCAGGACGAAAAAACGCGCATTTACAGCATCTGGACCTCTATAATATTGTGCAACCTATCGGCTACTACAGACGATACTACAACATATTGCAGTAGGTAAATATTACATGGTAATGCGATCGATTGCAAACAAAATACCTAATGATTTATCGTCGAACGCGCGGCGGCTTACCTTCGGAAATCTCTACTCCAGCAGGCGTAGATCACGGGGTTCATGCCACTGTTGATCCACCCGAGCCAGGCGACAACGGACGATAGAAGTTGGTCTTTGAACACGCAGCTCTCGTCGCAAAACCCGGACAGCAGGTTGACGACGAAGAACGGCAGCCAGCAGACGATGAACACGCCCATGACGATGCCCAGCGTCTTCGCCGCCTTCTTCTCGCGGGACAGCTTGCTCAGCTTCCGACTTAGCGAAAAGTTTTTCTGCAGCTGGTGAGCTCGCGTGTAGCCTCCACTGCCGCCGTGTGCGGCCGACGCCGACGTTGTCGTCCCGCCACCCCTGTGTATTCGGAGCGTGAGTTCCATCCGACCGCCGCCGGCTCCACCTCCAGCACCGCCTCCGCCTCCGCCACCGCCACCACCACCGCCTCCGGAACCGCCACCGGACGACGGTGTGGACGACAGCACTTTGGTGCCCAACCGCTGGCACCGGGTCTGCGTGACGGCCGCGGTGTAGATCTTGTAATACGTGAACACCATGACCAGCAGCGGCACGTAAAACGATATGGTGGACGAGAATATCAGGTAACCGGTGCTGTTGGTGAACGGGCACGTGTTTCTGGGAACGGGTTCGGTGCGGACCAGCCGCCACCATATGATGGCCGGGAAGCTGATGACGCCGCTGCACACCCACACGGCCGCGATTAACCGGTACGCGCGCTTCCGGCTCATTTTCGTCGGGTACGTGAACGGGTCGGTGATGGCCCAGTACCGGTCCAGCGATATCACGCACAGGTTCAGTATGGACGCCGTGCTGAACAACACGTCCAGTGACCGCCAGACGTCGCACGCGTTTATGCCGAACGTCCAGTAGTGGTCGAGCACCTCCTGCACGGCGCTCACCGGCATCACCACCAGCCCGACCAGGAAGTCGGCGAAAGCCAGCGACGTGATGAAGTAGTTGGTCGCCGTGTGCAGGTACCGCTCCCGGACCACCGCGATGATGACCAGACAGTTGCCGAACACGGTTACCATGCAGAACACCATCAGCACCGCCGACAGCGGGAATCGGTCGCCGAACGTCGACCGGCAGGAGACCGCCTCCTCCGTGCCAGTCGGGTCCTCGTATTCGGCCGTACCGTTCACCGACGCGACCATTGTTGTCCAGTTCATCTTTCTTTCTCTCTCTCTCTCTATATAAATCGCTTTGCCAAGTTAGAAGTTGTTACTCGACGTATAGATTCGCTGTTCCAGTGGAAGATCGTCACTGAAACACACAATGTAATTCGTGGTTTAAAAATTATTCAGAGATTATGTTCGATCAAAAAATAATATATTAGTTCACTTAATATGTTATAAATTACTCAATAAGTACTTGTATAATATGACGATATAAGTCTCATGTTCTGTACAATTAAGTTGCTTTATTTTTCAACTTAAAAACTTAAATCATGCATAAGTAAATTCAACATGTTGTGCTCTTAAACAAAGGAGTCAAAAAGTAAAATTTTTTTCAGAACACATATTTTCTAACACCTTATTACTCCATAGTGCGGCAAAAGTAACTGAAAGCATAGATATAATTATATGATCCATATATTAAAAACGTTAAACAGCATATTTGGTCGAGAAATTTTTTATTTATGAATTCGATGCCAATTGTTTTTTTTAAATCTATTCTTATAGTGAAATTTTCAATCAATCGATCTGCTTTTGTTTAAACATTTTTTTTTATGTGCCAGTGTATCACGTTGAATCCTTCAAAAATTATTTACAACGAATCTCTATCGACGTGAAGTATTGTACTTGTATTTGTTTTATGCTTATGACTACTCAAATATTATCAAATCCAAACTTCCGAAACGATTGCCTATTACATCTGTAGTCATAAGCCGATTCGTCTTGTTTTAATATAACATTAATTTTATAGTAAATATCATTCATCTGTTCATTCTATCGCCAGTGGTTGTTGTTTGTGTTTGAATAATGTATTGTTTGCTACGCGTACCTACCGTTGCAATAAGTCATCATAAGAAAACAAACTAGGTTAAGTAAGGTTTGAATTTTGACTTAGTTCATGCCATTGTTATATTATTATTATTATTATTATTATTTTGGATTTATAGATTCATGTTTTTGTTTAATCTAGGTCATTTGTTATAGATCGGTGCACTTGTCATTATATACACCGGTAAATATACCGTACTCGTCACTCTATTTTATTTTTCATTGACATATTTTACCCCTCACCTGCGTGTTGTATTTTGCTCTAAGAACACGATCTTTTGAAATTAAATTATATAACATGATATTTTTTAATTATGTTTTTCGTTCGTATATTTTTTTTAGAAATTCTACTGGATCCACTAGCTCATCTATTCCCTTTATTATTTCAAACCACTTAGATATTACTGGTAAAATCTTAAATCAAATTTAGTTCAAGCGATCAAATTATATCTGTACGCGTGTAATCTGTATAGCTAAATAGTATAATACCTATGTATCTATAAATCTTATTACATTGATGTATAGTGTAAAGAGGATTTTGGCATTTTATAACTGCTTAAACTATAAATGAAACAAAAATACATTTTTTTGGTTCAATTAATCAAATGTGTAGAATTATTCTAATTTGAAGAAATATTCAAATAATATAAATATTTGTATTATCTAAATCAGAGGTGTCCAAAAGACAGCCCTCAGAAATATTATAATACATCTCATGGTCAATTTTAAAACCATCGAATATTATTATAAATTATATAGTGTACATTATATTACACTATATTCTGCATAAAAAAATAGATCTAAGGTACATATTATACTAATATACTATACTACTTATATTGATTTTCTTATATAAATGTGGTATTTTTAATATAGAAAATACGGACCATGACAGCTTCTACCCCTTTAATGTAGCTAAGGCTTGCCAAAAGATTGAACATCCCTAAAACTTGTGGTCTTAGTAACTCTGAATATCACATTTGATTATTAATGATTCTTATAGTATTTATGTATTATATTATTTACAATATTGTTGTTATCAGTACTTGTCTTATATATTAAATTACCTATATCCAAAACGATATGGCTGGTATTATTTAAATCGTATTTCTAAACAACGTCGTACCAAGTAACGCACACGTGGGAGGTTTTTCAGCACTTTTATTTTTTCTACTACTTAAGAACGTTAAATTCTCTTATGAAAAAAAATTATGTATATAATATTATATATGTATGCATGTATATGTTTTAAATATCACCCCCTCCCCATCTTTGAAAATGTCTGTGGACGTCACCGGTTGTACCCAAGTTGAATGATGAGGATTCAGGAGCACAATTTTAGGGAATTTAAAACTGTAATTATACCTTAATTATATGATTATGTACGGACAAAGCAGCTATATCTATGTTCAGCCCGATAACCCGCATTGTTCTAATAATATGTTGTTATATACTTCACCCGGGTGGTTTGTCGTAAATTATAAATCTTATTGGCTCAACACAAAAATAATAAACACGAAAAATGTTAACATACTTTGAAAGTTTTTTTTTCATAGTTCCGCGAACACTTTGTAAAAAAATTAAAATTAAACAACAAAACATATGTGCTAAAAGAGATAAACAGTTACTGCCAGCGCGGTATCATGTTCCTTTAACTGTCACTCATGTATTTTAATGACACGGTAATCTGAATCCTAAATCAGACGGAGCGAGGGTCGTAACAAAATGTACCGTTTAGTCTGTTGAAAATAACATCTCGCGAGGAACTATAAATCATGTTTATTCAAATATCTTCAAAAAATACGCGAGCGCCTTGACAATATGAGCGCGTGTATAGTAAGCGCTTCGGCGTTGGAAGAGGGGTGTGCGGGGTTGAAAGCGCGCGTACCGAAATGTTATTCCGGTGAGTAAACTGCCAACGGGTAGGTTATTATACGGAAAGAACAATGAAGGTCGGGCATGACGTATCGGGTGATTACGGGGTCATTTATGAAGGAAACGTTTCCGGCCCGGAACTGACACGGAAGGACAAGAACAAGGGGAAAAGACACTGGATCCGGTGGATGTGGACTCGCCATACTATTGTAAAAACGTGCATCAGTGACTGAAAATAACTTAGATAAAAAATGCGTGTAGATAGGAAATTCGGAGCTTTATAACAATCAGCAAAGAAGGACAAGCTAGACGCGTTTCGTGTCTTAGCATTTCTTCGGCATGGGTCCGTACTAATGCGATAGACAGTGTTTTGGTTAATGAGTATCCACTTTAATGACCATCCAGATGGCTGGTATTTTGCCAAAAAAATTTCATAAATAGTAATTTATATTTGAAAAGGAATAACATTTTTTTAATTTAAATAAATCACAGCTTTCTCTTAAGACAATAATAATTAATAGGTTCCTTAAAAATTATAAATCAGTAGGTATAATTATTAGACTGCAATAAAATGTAAAAGTACATTCGAACTAATATCTATTCATTTGTTTTAAATAGGAGAGTAAGCTTTGTATTATTAAAATAAAAACATAAATAATCAACTGAACGTAAAATAAACACGTATCTTAGTATTTATATGTTTTATATTTAAAATGGTTGAGATTGTATGAATATGAATTAAGTAATCGATTGCGTATTCCGAGAAAACAATTATAAATTACATTCAAAAAAATGTTTTTATTAAATTTTCAAAACTCTATATGTATAAAATAAGAAGTCTTTTCTAGAATATTTATACTAAAACGTTTATAACTTTGAAAGGTAATTCTATAATGAAATTCTGGAAATTGTAAATCTGAAAATTTTGAATAATCCAAATATTTTTATTATTGTTTCAATAAATCATTTAGTCTACTCAGATACGCTCTGGGGTGATGTAAATACACCATCTCAAAATTTTTTATGGGACTAGGGTATGAAACACCCACAACTGACATTGACACCAAAAATATTTTGCAATTACCAAGTTAATCCTCAATAAAGGTGTCCCTCAGTTTACCCACTTAATAATATAAGTGTACCTATAGTAATTATATTGTGTTCGATTTTTTTGACCGTTCATTATCCCTAAAAATCAGAAGTTATTTTTATAAGGACTGTTTCTTTAACATATTTTAATCAGATAAAATTCGTGTCTTCAAAATCTATTCATCTGTACTGTTGATTTTATCAATTAACTTTATTCGATTCAAATAAACATTGTACATTGCAAATATCTCAAGTTCATTCCTGGTTTTTATGTACGTACAAAATTATTAGGTAATTATTGAAGTTCACGTCAATAAAAAATGATTATAAATTATGAATAAAATATAATCAACGAATATTAATTGTATGAAAATAATTATTTGAACCATTAAATTACTATGCAAGAAAAAATGTATGAACTTCCTTGTATACTCAAACTAGAATTTTGTAAAAACAGCTATAAAAAAATCAAACACGGTAGTTAGGAAAAATGATTGGAATATTTTTAAAAAAAAATCGTATTATTTTTATCATAATATAATATTATCTGTAAAATATTAAAATTGCAATTAATTGAGGTAGGTTTCTAGATTAGTTTCGTAGTTGTTTAATTCATATTTTATAATACGGTTCATAAAAAATATCAAAAGCCACAATAACGATATCAAAACCGATCAGTCTCCTGCACATATATTTAAACGGTTATGACGTGAAAACGATAACAATTGACGATTATTATTATTTTGTTATGCGTGTTTGTGTGTGCGCACGCGTGGTGTCTACATTATCTTCAATATATTTCGTACATTTGTTAAAATGCGATCGAAATTGTGTTGATTTTTTTGATTTTTTATCTTTCTTGTATAACTATAAACTATACGGGATGTAAAACAAATAAAAAAAACCTCTGACAAAACAGATATAATGTTATCTCATAGACAAAAATAAAAGGGTTCAGACTGTTTATAGCAATATTTATGAGACACCTTTATCTCGATTTGGTACGATATAGTTGGCCGGTCTCAAAAATACAATCGGAATCGTCCAGTCGCACATCGTTTGCGTGTAAATGTAAACTCGTCAATTTTTTTACTTCCGCGCAGATCGCCATCACTATAATATATACATACTCGTATAATTTTGGGTAATAATAATAATGAATAATTATTATAGCACATTCCAGTAAGTCTGTTCACTCATTTAACTGAAATATAAAAAAAATAATAATACTAACATATCGAATATTATGGTTGGGAAAGTTGGGATACATATTACATAATATGCGCTACGTTCATGGCAAACGGTTCACTTTCGAGGAATTACTGACAGTTGTCTCTATTGGGGAGACGCGGCTATTATTTGTGTAACAATTGAATCTGCGCAACAATAATAAACTATCACGTTTTATAGATTCTGAGTGCGGTGATACATGGGTACTGTTTGGTTTTAAACCGATGTGTTTTTTTTAAGGTTTATTTCTGAAGCTTTTATAGGTAGTAAAATAGCTTGAAAAGTTTTACAAAGCACCTCTATAGATTTTAAATTGAACACTTTTGTACCATAAAGTGGTCATTATTTAGGAATTTCCCAGTATTTTTCAGGAGAAACACAAAACAGAATAAAAATAAGTAGTTATATTATACGAGATACCGTGACCTCCCCCCTCAAAAAAAAAAAATAAATAATATTGATCATTTTTGCATAAATAGAGCTCTGCAGCTCAATATCAGCTTTTTAGAATAGAATTATTTATTACCATTCAAACATTTATTTACCCTTGTTAACTTTCTTTTATTTTAGAATCGCATTTCTATACTTACAAGTGTCTTTAAAACACCCACATTTTAACCGTTCACATTAATTGGTTCAAAATTGATGAACATTTAAATAATCTTTCGGTAGAAGCAGCATAATAGTATAGCCTTTGAATTACGTCACAAAAGTAATAGCCTCTTATATGGATTATGCCATATCTCCATAAAGCAAATTAAGACTACGCGCACTGAACAGTGCTAAATATACTTAATACATTTGAGGTCGTGGTCTTGGAGGGGAAGTTTAAGTATGCATAGAACAATATTGTTTAGGGAGGAGCAATTGAAGCTCTTTTATCACATTATCACTTAATAAAACTTGGCCTCAAATTATTATAACTTGAAAAGCTGATATAGTGACGATTTTTTGACCCTATCTATTTCTTTAATATCTTTCTAAGAAATTTTGTCGGTATTTCTTTATATTATGAAACATACCTATAATTTTAAATATTATAAATAAAAAATAAAGTAGTAATCTACTTAATATGTAATAACTAATAACTAATCATTAAATAATTTTCACTGTTAAATATATTATGATAATTGGAAGAATGTGGTAGGATAAAGATTACAGTAAAATCTTTCAGAAAACCATAGAGATGTTTATGTTCTAAGCACTGCTCAAAGACTTGGCAATATGGTATCATCCATAAAAGTGGGTATTATTTTTGTGTCGAAAATGAGTTCCTAAATCTAAGTAAAAAGTGGAAGCCCAGAGTTGGAGCTCAGTCCCCCCTCCCAAGGACGGCATGCACAGGTTTGACACGTATATACCTACAACCATAAAACTACGATAAAACTGAAAATTTAAACATCGGAAGAACTGTGTGACTCACCAAATCCGTTGGTACTTGGTTTGAAATCAATGCACAGAACTCTATCAGAATAATATGATATATTAATATTAAAAAAAATACACGTCAACGGAATGTTTCCTGCATTGTATGCTTAATCACGAGCCTATTGTTGTTTGTACATTTTATTATGTTTAATAATTTACGTGTATTGGTCCATGGATATTTTCAGATTTTTTTGTAACTTTGTCACAACTGTCTAAAGACGCAAAACCATCGTTTTCTACAAAGTTCTTGCTTACGCAACAATCAGAAGTGGTTAACATACTAACTAGTAATATTAAAGTTTACAAAATGTTTTTTAGTTATATATGTTTCGTTAAAATTCTATCTACGCATAGAACTTTTTTAAAACTGTTATATCGATGTGTACACTATAGATTAAATTTAGAAACTCTTTAAAAATTGAAAGTTTTGCATGCAAAATGTTCAATTGTGTTTCATAAACTATTTGTAAGTGTTAAAAATAGATTATACTTAAGATTAAGAAAAGTTTACACAACTTCAGTAAAATTTGTAATATTTTTTAACGCAACGTAAAGCCTTTGAAACTACCCAATTATAAATTATGGCAGTGCACTTTCTACCAATAAAACAAACAAAAATGAAAATGCCCTAATAAACACAACAAACATTCATACATTTTAAGATTAAAAAAAAGTTATTCGATTATTTCTGTACACAACTTTATGTAATAATCTAAATTAATTTAACGGTGCATCAGTTAACAAAAGGGGTTATCTTCGGTATATTATTTGTTTCTCCAAAAACTTTGTAGGGTATTATAAAATAAAATATTTAAGATTTCATTAATTAATAAATACTATAATTTATTTAAAATACATTGACGGTGTAGGTTGGATGTTAGCATAGGTAATAACAAGAATAGTTATTATTCATCGTAAATAAACTTAAGCATTTTAAATATCTTTCATTTTAATTAAATATCTAACTTAATTAACTTGATACTTTAATAAACTAAAGTTTAAATGCAATTACGACAGTTCTAGTAACATACACTTTCAATAATTTATATTTTTAAATGTTAAAATTAAACAGAATTTTATGCGTATACTTATAAAATCGTATTATGAAAACACATATACACGTCTTTATTAAATCACTTAATTGATTCATGGGAACAAAAAAATGTAATTGTTTTTTTTTTCATATTGATTACAATAAAAATTAGTTTATACACATAGTTTTTTCTCTATTTATCACTTACATATAGTTACATTTATTCAATATTGGGGGTGAACGGTTTTTGAAGTGAATATTATTACTATTTTTTTTATTTTTTTTATTTAGAAGGTTAAAAGTAATAACTATTTAGTATTTTTCAAATTAAACAAGAAAAACTTGAAAAAAAATACGAAAAACGGGAATATAATATTATTATTAAACTCGATATCAAATTGTTGACATAATAGTTTTTGTTTTTTTGCTGTAAATAAATATAAATGATTTTTTAAATATGCATTAAATATGTATGTTATTATATTTTAGACATGATATAACTTACAAAATATTTTTGGATTATTTGAGCTATTTAATAGTTATAATTTATGTTGACATAGTTTTTGTTTATATCAAAAGCTCAACAATTTAATCGAAACTAGGAAACAACATTTATAAATATCGAAAATACGTAATCACATTTTTATTATACTATCATTTTAAGTTTAAAATTTGACAACAATTGTAAGTATCGTGAATATTTGTAAATTATTTTGTTGTTAAAAGTTCATAAAATAGGTATTATTAATGTCATATTAGTATTTCTAATAATTAACAATTATCGTGCTAAAATAGTCATACAATTACTTATTCTGTATTTATCCATAAATGTAGATTTTTCTATATAAGCTAGAATTATCTTATTTAATTTAAAAAAAAAACTAATACTTAAATTATCATTTTGTACACACTAACATTTTCAAAATATTACTTTTTTAGGTCAAAAAGTTTGAAAATATAATACAAAGTTCCTCATAAGTTGTCCTTTTGGGAATTTAAAAATATTAAAAATACAATGACACGATTTTTTAACAAGCGTTTAAAGTTCAATTTTTTACTGAACTGGATATTTAAATCAAGATGAACGACTTCTCTTAAATAATTTCTATTATTCGGTTGTTATCCAAAAAATGTAAACAAAAATTCGCAAATTGTTTAGTGTTTAAAATGCATAAAGTTATCTATTGGGCTTAGGCTTAAAAATGTAATTCAAGATTCTTTATAAGATTTTCTTACAGTTATTAAAAAATATCAAAGGTAAAATGTGTAAAATTGTTTTTTATGATCAGTCTCAATGACGAGGTACAATTGAAACGTATTATACAGCAAGTGACTTTCCCGGGGTTTTCTATTCCATAGTGAATTTTATCTGGATTATATTACTGATACTTTTAAACTTCAAGATATGTAATGTACTTTAAATTTGATATATAGCATTTTGAATCATTTAAAAGTTGAAATTGAATTACAAGATATAGTGAATCGGTATAGAAACTGACAAGGTAACTACTATTATAATAGTGTCCATTAAAATAATATCAAGACAATATTTAGAAATGTAAATATATTTATTTTTAGATTGAAATGAATACACCACATTTTAACTCGAATTAACTTTTGAAGAGGTAGTACAAAAACATTATACGGCTTAATAATATTTTAATATTTAATACATTATAAGAGTAAAAGATAGGTAAACCAATATACCAAGTATATATAATATTTTTAATAACCAATATATTTTATAAAATTAATTATATTTATATTTTTTTTCAATAGAAAGTATGTTAAAATCCGCTTCTAATAAAATGTATATTATATTGTATGAAGTGTAATACACGTTTTTCAAATAAACTTTTTATCACTCTAACGTTTTTCACTTTTGGAATACAGATGATATTAATTTTTTTGTATATATATTTTATTTAATTAATTTAGTTTAGTTTAGATACTGTCGATTTTACTTCATAATAAAATTATATGAAATATTTTAGTTTAGTTCTAGTACAATAATTAATGTACCATCTAAATAATCCTTAAAGTTAAAACGCTTATGTGCACTTATAATAATATGTAATTAAAGTCGTATTAAACACTGAATATTGTCATAGTTTTAAATTATTTATTTAATTTACAAAGCTGAGTATGCGGGATAGACGATAAGTATAATACTTGTGAGAAAATGTGCACGTGACTGAGTAACGCCGTGGGTATCGTCATCTTTATATTAAAAAAAGTATAACACACCTATCTATGGCCTATAGGTAGTGTTAGATGATGAAAAAAATTATATATACAAAATATATATATATGCGCATTAAAAAGCTAATTTATTTACGTTATTTACGTTAAGGAATATTCTTTATAGTTTATAGTTTATAGTTTATATCATGTAATTATTATTATTTTACGGCAAAAACAATAAAAAAAATGAAAAAAAATGGAATGTGCTTGGAAAAAATAAAAACCGATAAAAATGTTAATTATAATATTTTGTGTTGATTTGAGAGGAAGTATTGTCTTTTATTTTAATTACAAGCGATAAAATATTTCGAACCAAGTTTTCTGTGAGAGATAAATTAATAAATTACCATATTATTATGTTGAACATGAATACATTTCAATTATTAAAATAAATTATTGTATTGAGATTATACAAGTGATTTGATTATGGATTCTTTTAAAAACTATAATATGTTTAACATTTGACAGTAATATTTTATATTCAATTTTGGTTATTTACTGTATTTTAGAACAAATTGCGAAGAATAAGACGATTTTATGTACTCAAATAAGGTCATTTCAGAGATTATTAGAACTAAAACTATACAGAATTGCATAATATTACAAACTGTTTGAGTTTTTAACATTTCTATTTGAGTACAATGTATTTATGTATCATAAATATATATATACATAATCTAAATGTTAATTACGTTTTAAACAACCAAACATTAAAAAAAATGAATTGTGCACGATTCATAAAATGTATGTCAGCTTTTAACTGTGTAAACCTTACCAAGATTTTGATAATCTTGAAGCTAGCAAAAAATACCCCTATTAAACTTTACCTCCCATCTATTTAACGGTTTTTTGGAATACATTAAATTTGCATCTCAGCTCTAACTATAAGTAACGACCGTTCTTGTATAATAGCATTTTTTTAGTTTCGGGTTTCTCCAAATGTAATTTGTTTAATTTATTAATAAACCCCGAACCGCATTTAAGACTTTTTTCAAAATTAAACTCATACAACCCAGCTATCGATTCTAGACTTTCGATGTATTGTCCTTCTGGTAGATTATTAAAACTCATCAGGATTATTTTGCATCGACACAAACAGAATTCATGATATTTACTTTTAAAATCTTTGTGACACTTGAAAAACAAATGTTACACTTGAAAATGAAACAAACATTTTATATGAATTTTACTAAATAAAAATATGTTTTTGCAATTGTTTTATAATATTATTATTTTTCATTCAACTGATGTAATTCATTTTATTACCAAACGAAAAGACATTTAATTATATTTCTCTTGAATTAAATTAAAACTAGACAATTTATGGTTATGCTTTTTTTTATATAAAATCACGTAACTAAACATCAATCAGTACAATTTTGATTAGATTTTTAAATGAAATACAAATACAAATTAAAAAATTGATAATAAATAATTATAGAGCTAGGATTTAAATGGCCTAAAAAATCTCAAAAATGCCCTTAAAAAATTAGTCAATGACTTAAGAAAATCAAAAAATGCACTATTAAAATGCCTTTAAATTTATTTTGAATAGCTTAAAAAATTAGGAAATAAGTTAAAAATTATATTACAATAATAGCGTATGTTTTTGGTTTTTTAATAGTACTGTACGCTGTTTGGTTGATAGGTCTTCCGACTTAATCTAATTTTAAAATCTTCTCGACTAATATTATTCATTCTAAAATAATAATTTGAAAAATACATTTAAACATTTTAACCTTTTTTTTTTTGGCTGGTTATTTATTGAACAAAATTGTTGTAGTGTATCGTTTAGAAAAAATAAATATATATATAAAGGCATTTATTTAACAACAGCTATAATCTAAGCGGAAAAGTCTAGGTATGATAAAATTGTTATCGACGATAATATTTATCGTGTTTCATACTTTATTATTCGTACCGTCAGCGGTTGGTCGAAACTTGAAAGTCTGTTGTTAATCGCAACAATTTACAGTCCCTGTACAAACTAACTGTGAAAAATGCTCTGAAAACTAAGAGAATGCCATAAAAGCATACAAAATTCAAAAATAAAATTACATTAAAACACTCAATATCACCCAAAAAATTTTTTTATTTAGGGACCTACGTTTTGGGATACCGGAAAAAAGATGATATTGGATATAAGGATCCCAGCCCTATAAATAAGCTATTTGTAAGTAAAAGTCGTTAATAAAATATATTTCAGTTAGAACCTCTTATGTACCGGGTCCATGCATATTGATTTAAGCACTTGTTGATTCAAATTTAAGAGTAAGTTAGCCTTAGCTGTTATTTATTATAAAATAATAAATAAATTGTTTTACGGTAAACATTTATTCATTCTGTTATTGGTAAATACTAAATGGTAATTAATGTTATTATTAAGTATGCTGTATACACATATTTTAATACTATTTCAATAAGCAACTGATTGAATTTTTTAATATTACATTTTCTTATTAACAAAATTAATTCAAATATAACACAAAAGTATTATTATCATACTATTCTATTTTCTTATCGTAGTAATAATATAACGGATTTGTTAAAAATTTGATTCCAATATTTCAACAACACAAATATCGATCGTATAATATAAAGTGATACAAATTTTTATTTAGCACACCTATATTTATGTTAATGCGTCTAATAAAAATGTTTATTTTGTGAATTAAACCGTTTAACGGAGTTTGTTATATTTTTAGAGCGAGGTAAATAACATGACAATTCACGCTCGATAAAAAGGTGTACTATCGTTCGTCAAAATCGTTTTATTGTGGGATATTTTTTTCTGATTCATTGTCATGATGTTTGTTTTTTAATGACAGTAATAATATTTCTAATTTTGTTAAGAATGAAATAAGTGCACTGTGCAAACAACTATTTGTTATAACTGAATAAACTGGTTACAAGCCCACAACTACGTTAACGACGTTATATCAAACAACGAAAAGAAAAATTGAACATGATGCTTTATTATAATAATAATAATATTTGATATAAATTAAAAAAGGACTATATTATTGCAGTGTAAAAAATGTAAATGTTTTTCGGACACAAACGGATGAACGCAAAGTACTGAATAAACGTCAATCCTGCGCTTTTATTCGTAGGCGATAATAATATGTATGGGTAGTTGTGCCATCGAATGGTACGAGTTTTATCAGACTCTGTCTGCATAATATTAAAGTGATGCGAACGCATACAACACAAAATGGCTAAACGGTCTTCGGAGCGCGATAAAATGTCTGATCGACATAATATTATTATATCATTATCGATACCCACTCGTGGCGTAGTCATGACGAGCTTATCCTCGCACATACTCGCACTTTTCTACAATATATGACACGTTATATTCTTCTTTATTCCAACTCGAATAAACTTAAAATAAATACGCTGGAAATAATTAATTCAACCTTGAAAAATATTACTCGAGTTAGCTCAATAATTATGATAGCCACATGGCTATCACGGACACCTATTTCGTAAAAAAAAAAATTTTTAAAAATAAAGTTTATTTTTTCATTTCAAGTTCAAGTCACAAACAAATACTACGAATTTATTGTAATAATCCCTTTTTAATAAAATACAAAAATAGACTATCAATAAGAAAAAATTATCACTGATGGAATCAAACATCGTTGCATTGAGATACAGAGTGGCAGAGCATAACTTAGCCCACAAATGAAAATATATATATATATATATTTCTATTATAAAAGAAAAATAATAACGCAAATTTACGCAACTCTTAAAAAAAAAACCCCCACCCCCCGTCTGCTAGACGATAGCACGTGATGGATAAGTCCCTTCACGAGCATCTAAATATTATAAATAACTCTCACGCATAAGTGGAACAAATTTCAAAATAATCTTACATGGCTATGTCAAAAATATTAAATATTTTTTGAAAACATTTCGGTTAGGTGGTTCGAACCGCCAAAACTCGGCTCATCCGTATATACTCCACCGTGCCTGCGTTATATCATATATAATATTCTGTACTCACACCTATATCGTTATAGAATATTTTTGGTCGTTTCCGCCGCCGTCGCCGCCACTAACCGAAAACGAAATCGCCGCACACTCTTTTACACACGCGCACGCACACACACGAGTGGGCACCGGGACACACACTCACTCGTTAATTTATAATATATATATACGTATCAAGTAAGCACACGCGTCTACCCCGCGGAGCCTCCGTCGCCGCCGCCTCCACGCGTCATGACTCGCCGGAGACCAGTGAGACCGCGATGTGGCCGCCGCCGCCGCCGCCGCGCGCGTGTGTGTGTGGGTTAGGCGCGAAACCGTCACCGCCGCCGGCCGATGTGCTCCGCTCGCACCGGGACGAGTGTGTATTATGAAACGAGCGTGACTCGCGCGGCCCGAGAGCGCACTGCGCCGAGTTCGGGTTTGTCGCTGTAGGGCCGAGCGAAATCGGCAGCGGCGGCGACGACGGCGGCGGCGAAATAGTAAAACCGTAACGACGCCGTCGTTTTGAGGGCTCCGATGATTTGTGTGTGTGTTGCCTTTTTTTTTTTTTTGAAATCGAAGTTTACGACCCCCGCGACAAGGCGTGTAATCGTGTCGGGTGATTTTTTTAAATTTTTTAAAAATTTTTCTAATCCAATTCACGGTTATCGTGGGTTTTTTTGTTTGTGGAAAGAATTTTGGGCAGATGGGTCGTCGTTTTGAGGTGTGTTTTTTATACAGTAGTGCGCGATTAAATATCACCATGACATTCCTTTCATGAACTTAAAAAATATGGTAGTACCTGGCAGTAATACTTATTTTACTAACGTGATTTGTTTTAGTTCTCAACTGCTGTTATAATTTTATAGGTATATATAAACAAGTTTGTTTACGTGGCACCGGAAACTTTGGTGTATTATATTATTTAAATAGCATGCATCAACTTGAATGACAGGTCATAATATTATTTAACGTATAACTCGCTGTCGATTAGTTTTGAATGCCGAGTGATGATGTCCTATTTGAATTTTGGATGTTATAGATGCGATGCGAGGCCATAATATTACTAATAACCAATAAAATATTTTCATTTTTTCCAATATTGTTGGACGCTAACTGAAACTGACAATTTATGAGAAAACAACTCATTATAAAACTTTATACCTACCGCTATTCTATCGATACACTTTTCCATAATCGAATTCTTAATAATTCACCTTTCAATCGTAATATTAAATTTCAAATGTATAATTAATAAAGAGTTTAATTGATTTTGGTCACTGTTCATGCCTAATTGATGTGTTAATCAACGTACATCATAATTGTAATTTTAGGTGCAAAGTCCTACTTGGTTAACTCGAACTTTATTAACTTGAAATCGTCGATACTTCAAAATGTTTCTCCGTCTCCTAGAAGTTCCTTCGTCAAAGATATAAAAAAAAGTATGGGGAACTTGCTCTACACTCTACAGTATCGTCAGTATGACATAGGTGTTTATAGTGTACCTCGTTATTGAGTAGGTCACTATAATGATAACTGATATGCTAAATTTCAATTCAATCATAAACCAATGTAAAGAGTGTACGAAAAACGACTATAAGGGGTCTGGTCAGCATATATTTCGAGAAATATTTGCTATAAGTAAAATACTACATTAAACTATTTTTTGCAAAAAGTAATTGCATAGATATTTTAAAGTTATTAATTTACAACTAATACAGACTGAATATCATCAGCTCATTGTTATTACCTAGTAATTTAATTATTATAGTAATAAGTCTGGATAATGAATTTATGCAGAATACATTACATTAATTATTATACTATTAATTATTATAGGTAATATTATACATTTATATCATATATTATTGATATCACCTTTTGATTCAATACCGATTACCGACTTGCAGTAAAACGGTGTAAATATTATGTTCGTGGTAAACAAGGCAATAACTTTAAATTAAATTGAATATTTTAAAAATGTCATTGTGTACAGAAAATATAATAATATTCGCGAACGTTTCAGGTCTTTGTGAACCATATTTCAGAATTACAAGAAAATAATTAAAATCGTTATTTTTTAATTAAGTAAATCATTTAATTAATATCCAATAATGAATAAAGTCAAAATTTGAAATTCAAAAGCTTTTAAAATAAAAAATGAGCCTATGTATTTCGACAATTTTTTAATTATTTAAAAATAACATGAAAAATCGTGTATTGTATTTTCAAGTCATAGCTATAAAAATTGAAAATTAAATACATTTTTAACAAAAAAAATAATTGAAAATTCGAAAAGAAAATTTCTTTCAACCACCTAAATACAGGCTATTTCAACCTTTTAAACAGAACTATACCCTCAAGATTCATTTTTACTGTTCCAAAAAAGTAATTATACGGCCACAAAAATTTTTTTTTTCAAAACACGTACATTTAAAAGCATATTATTTAGTATTTACTTCGTTGTTTCACTCAGAATATAAAATTGTATTTAACTCGAATGTTTCGTCAATAACTAGTCAGTAATTAGTGTTAATCTAAGTTAAAATTTGATTGATACTAACCAGGTTTCTCGTATGACTATCGTATTCATATTAATATATCCAAAATAAAGTCATCAATGTTATTGCTACTGATTAGTGGTTTTTTTTAATTCACTATCGACTCTACCAACTCCCTTTTTTTAATACTTGATGAAATTTAACAATTTATCACATCATAAACCGTGAAAATCATATAACAAAAATAACCAATTTATTAAAATATTCAATTTTTATGTAAAGCTAAAATTAATGTAATATACATAGTAGATTAATATCACTAGCTGATAAATTTAATATAATTTTAGTCATTTCATTTATATAATATGATATGTACTTTTTTTTTAATTTTCTTGGAAAACTCAAATTTATTTACTTGTCAACTTCGAGTTATTCAAGGTCGACTGCATTTACATTTTGCATTCGCTGATGTATTTTGGTTGTTGTACAAAAACAGTTATTTGAATTAACAGGCATTCTAGGGAAAATTTAACCGAGAGAGATGGAGACGAAGATTCATAAGATCGTTGGGTTTATTCATTTATTTTTGATCCCAAACAACTAACAAGAATCGTATTCAATAAATTCTTAAAATGGTTGTCGAAAAAACTTCTAGTCTGTCTAATCAAAATACTTAATATTATTTTATTTTTGGTAAATTAGAAATGCGGAGACTCTTGATCGTATAATTATATATATGATTATGATATTAATCGATTTGTTATATGAGATAGCTTTTTAATTCCTATTGCACCCGCTAATCTCATACGAATTATCTTCGCAGGTGGAAAACATATTTTTTTATTACATATGAAAAAATTCATATTATAATTCAAGTAGTACTATGTACATATACAATGTATATTAAATTTATATATGTTTTATTTACAGTTTATTTACAAATCTTAAATAGAAAATATAAAGAAATAAAATTAGATACACACCTGAATACAAGCAACGGAATATGTTAATCGAGTACTTTTTGATTTATTACCACACTACTAAGTTAAACTTCATAAAAAAAAAAACAGATACAATTTGTAATATTCAACTATCATTAAATTTCTACTCATTGCTCTATTCAACCTCGTATTCAAATAAATGCATTAGGTACCTGTCTATTTTCCATACTTTATTATATCATTACCATTATTTTGATAAATATAAAAACTATATTAGAAAGAAAACTTAATTTAAGTAGGATAAAATCTATTTTTCGAATTTATAATGGCTGATAATATACTTAGTAACACATTTTCCCATGACTATAATAGTATAATTATAAATAAATTCTTATATAATGTTTAGGAAGACATGAATACAATATTAAATAAGGATCAGTCATTAAAATCCGAAAAATATTTTAAATAAATAAGCGAATTATTAAGACGTGACCAAACCGTTCTAAAACAAATTCCCCTATTCAAACTGTTAATAATAAATTTGGTGAACAACTATACACTTCAGTTAAATCAAAAGAAATATCAAATTTCTTAAACGATTGCATTGCAATCTCAGAACAAAACATGTTTCGCCATATAAAGCATACAAGACAAATGATAAATAGTATAGACAATACTAAATTACTAAAATAACTACTAACCTCAAATACCATAGAAATTTCGTTCAATAAAATGTTACTTAATATGTTACAGTTGATGCTACGACATTTCAACAAATTCGGAATTAAAGTAACGACTTACACAACGTATTAAGTTCAAAGGAAAAAACACATTCGCAGAAACATCGAATTAAGTGAAGAAATATCAAAAATCTCCTGTGTAACCCAAGGAACTACTCGCCCACACTCTTCGGTGTATACTATACAAATCAAATAAATTATTGGAATGCACACGCGGAAATCTAGTTTGCCGTGCAGACGACACAATACCTACTTATTCCAATGTAACACCTGTGCATGGTTTTTCAAAACAAAAGTGCAGGAGAAGATATATTTTTGTAGCCTCGCCGAAGGTCACTGCTAAGAGTGCCAAATACGTGGAAATTTGTACATACTACACACTCGGGTTTCGGTTATCACTACCTGGAAATAGACTCCATCGCTGTGTAGTGGGTACCCAATTAGATTAAGATATCATTTCTGATACATTTCTGGATAGGACGAACTAGTGCGCCACGATTGGTACACGTATTTTTTTTATGCTATCGTGGACACATCTTATACGTGGGCGGCGAAACAAGTACGATTTTCCGTGGGTAAAAAGCGTTGTTTTCGAAAACCATGTCATTCGATTGGAATAATATTGTACCTAAACAACTGCTCTGAAAAACATAGCGAATTCCGGGAGTTGGGGATTTCGTCATTTGTTACTCATCACATCTGCAAACTGTATATACAATATATTATACTTACGTATTACAAGTTACAGGTGTTTTCTCCTTATATAATATACATAAAACTTTTCTGATTCATCTTGATATTTTTATATGAAGACATTATACTTCTAAAATATACCTCCGTGCTTAATATTGAGGATCTTGGCTCTCTTTATTGTCATAAATATTTTAATGTCAAAAAATAGATTATTCACGTCACTCATGTCAGGATTTTTTCGGACGGGTTTTATGCTTGACAAGGCAAAAGGGTGTCTTGAACTTTTTTGGACAGTGAGTCGAAATAATTTCAGTTACACCGACCACTTAATATTCTAATCACTCAATATTGTAGAGGGTATCTCCCACACAACACAATAATATGATTTCACAGCAAATTAGTTCTACTGCAAACTTTTATGTATTTAATAAACTAATGTTCCAAAAAACGCTAAAAAAAAACTTAAATACCAAATTTTTTCTCAGTATATTCACGTAAGTACATACTTACCACCACATTTTAGCTGTGACACAATTGTCTCACAATAACCCTCTCGCGTCATCGCTGATTCAAGGTGGGTGGAATTGTTGAAAACTTGAAATATAAAACCAAAAGAAGGTAAATGTAAAAAATCCAATCTGAATCAAACTTAAACAAAAGTCCTAATGCTTTAAAAAAAAAAATACTAATGCCTACGAAATGTTCGTAAACCAAAATTGAGCAATAATTATTTCTAAATATTTCTAATATACATTTTTGAATATATGAGGTTTTTATATAGGCAATATAATTGGCTTAACAAAAACATGTTTGATCAAAAATAAAACAAGATATTTATTTATAATTTCGTAAAAATGTACTCTTCAATGATCACTTTTAGAAGTCATTCGTACTAAGTGCTTTCCATAAATTCAAATTATTAATAAAATATAATTTTCCGCGAGATTTTCTATTTTACTACCAAAGAATGTTATTGAATTTTTATAGATCTCATTATAATACTTGATTTAATTAAAATTTGTTTTATTCTTTGATATGATTATTATAATTATTTAATTCTGCAACTCTGTTAATTTATTTGTTATATTATCAGTGGTTTTTATTTTGTTCTTGAATTAATTTTCTTTAATTGAGAAATAATTGTTTATATAAATATATTAATGATATTATAATAATGCACATGTCATGGACCATATAACCATAAAATATTATTTTTATTCTGAATACTTCGGATTGAGTGGTTTAGTTGTACGGCTGCATACTAGTTGCGTCTCGAAGATAATTACGAAAAAAGGTCTAATCCTGGTTTAAACTTGAGTTTTTTTTTTGCGTTGTATCCGAGTCACGGCCCAATTAATATTTGCCATAACTATCATACATTCATATCTTTATAGCAATATTTTTGTGTTCATCGATGTTCTGAAAAATATATAAAAAGAAACCTACATAAAACTAAAAAGTACTCACACAAATAATCCCAGAACAAATATAATAGAAAAAGAAACATTTACCTTTTAGAGATACTATGAAACAGTTGGAAGAAAAACCAAATTAACAAATTTGAATTTATAAAAATAATATATCATACAAATGTATAATATGTCATTTAACAATATCTAATACGACGAATATTTTAAATAAATTCAAGCAAAATGTTTAACTTCAATAAAAATATCACGTTAATTGATAAACAGTACTTTAAAAAACCTCAAAAAACCTCAAAAAAAACTCTAGACGCAGTTCGAAAAACATTTTTATAGTGGGACGCAACTTAGTTGTCACCCAATTGTACACAAAGGAGGGTATTTATTAGTAATCACAAAATGCGTTAGAATATTCTTCCAGTGTGAGAGAGTAGTTGTGACAGTCATAAAAAAATATTTGATCCAAGCAACGGGTATTTGACAAAAAAAAAATATCTAGGAAGGCACATTGTGTATTTAATAATATGGTTTCCACTCATTTTTATGAGGTTAAAACTTGATGTTATTGTTGATTTAGGTTAGTTTGTGTACGTGATTATTAATAAACCGTAACTGCATACTATCAAATTTATATGTTTCAATAATATCCAATGAGTATAAGCTATGTATTAATAATATTGTGTCAGAATAGTTATTAACAATATATTATTGAGTATGTATATAGAATAATATGTACTTAATATTATGTTCAGTATAATTATATAATATTTATTATTTATTTACTTGCAAATATTATGTTTTTGTGACCCACGATAGAGCAATTACATTGTAATTAATATTTTAATCTAAAAAAAAAGATTGAACAACTACCACTAGCATATCATAATTTGATTGAAAACCCATGTTTTATAATATGATATTTAAAATATCGTTGCTTGCGGCCCAGGAAGGAATTTAAATTTGGACATCTGTTTTGTTAATGCAGCAACATGACTATAGCTGCCATACAATGCGATGACTAGACTTTGAATATAGTTGTGTAATATGTTTTGGCACAAACAATATATATTATTAAACATTAATTGATATTTATATATGTGTATCGTATATTCATATTATGGTCTTATATAATAAATAATAAATAATATTATATATATTATTTACAGTAAATAGTATTTATAATAGTTTATATATATATAGTGTATAAAGACTTAAGAGTAGGTAGCTATAGACATAAATAGGAAAGCGGGGGTGTCGGATGCGAGAAAAATAATTGTTCACACCGGATGCGATAATATATCAACGTGTAATTGTGTACAAAAAAAGGCGGAGAAGAAGAAGAATGCGGAGAACAAAGAGGAAAAGAAACGGATGCTGCTGAAAAACGACACCGAAAACCAAAGATGGAAAGAACGGGAGAACGCCGCGATAAAGCAATTTCCTGCAGGTCCTAATAATACATGTGGTTCTTTTCGATTTAATAAAGACTGTGGCTTAATAATAATAATAATAATAATAATAATAATAATAATAATAATAATAATATTACGTATTCAGTCAGTTAGTTGGCCAGTCGATATAAGTTGTAGTGCTGTTTTTATTAAGCTTGTCCGCCCATTATCGCACCGAAACGGACGTCCGGCCGCTGGATGATGATAACGATATTATAACCATTATTATTGCTCGAGGCTGCGACATTACGTGCAAAGGTATAGACTCGCGTCAAGGCCACCGCCGTTGAACGTGTATTCGAGTTTTTCGCGTTCGGTGACGATATCGATCCCCTCCTCCCGCGTCGATCGGCGACGATTTTTTCATCCTGTTCATCGACGTTTCTTTTATGTTACTTATTTTAATTTAATAATTTAAAAATGAACGCTCCGAAGTAATGATTTGGTAGGTAGTTTAAAAATCATCTTGTGCGAGTTAATTGTAGGTACCTCTTACTATACTGTAAATTGATAAATTATTAGAAATATTATTCAACAGCGGTAACTATATATTGTAGCTGTGAGAATAAATACAAATAATTGTTGAACAAAAAGTGTTTTAACATTACATGTTAAACATGTTGGGCCAATCGATTATCTTTGAAAAAAAACCACAAAAAATAATAAAAAAAATTCAGCCGAAAATATTCAATTGTAAAATTGTATTTATTTTTATGTTAGAGATAAAGTGACTAAAATTATTATTTTACCATAGGGAAATCATCTGGGAATCATCTGCACTTCGAGTTAAAAGAATAAAGTTCGTGTGTTAGACCGAGTAAACTGTGTTCAAATATGCCGGTTTGTAAATTATTCGCATTTCGACGACTGCGGGAATTCTTGTTGTTGATTGTTTTGTCAACAAGTAATAATATTTCATATGCGATTTAAAAAATTAATGAAATTCTGTGTTTTATTTTTGCGGGTAAATTTTTAAATTGAAAACCGATTTTACTGTGATATAAAATACGTCACATTTTATATGTGCGTAATTATTATAACAATGTGTTTATAATAAAATTTTTTGTACAACAATACTGCTGATGGCTATTTTTTACTAACCTAATTTAAATGTTCACACGCTGAACACATAATCGTACTAACCACCCGAAAAAATGCTTAAACAATTTGTAAACCAACATCAATTAAATATTTACATGATTAATCCGAATTATTTAAATAGCTTACAAAATATAACATTATTTAAATTTTAAACACGACTTAGAACCATTAAATTAATTTATTCGTAATCCTACGGCGCATTGTATAGGCAATTGTGCTACATAGATGCGTAGAATGTTTCAATATTGTATCATACAATAAGGAATATTATATAGACTAATAATAGTAATAACTAATAACAATAAAGAATTGCATTGTCAGAATGTGCAAACCATTGGTATATAATATAATAAACTATATAGTGTAATCATCATATAATATCAAGTTTAAATGTAATTCAAATATTTAAACATACTTATTTGTGCATAATATAATATATAATATTTGTGTAATTTTATCAAAAATTTATTTTTAATTTATTTTTTTATCAAATTAATATACGATAACCTTGTAGTAAAAACCAAGATGAAATATTTTGACTGTAGATAAAAAATATAATTTATTATTAAAGAATAATAGTGATGGGCAAATAATTTCATATGTATAAATATAAATACTGGCTAGAAAATAGTTTATGTGTTTCCGAATAGAAAATATTTATTATTTAGAACATTTGAATACATATAAAATCAAATATTGTTCATCGGGTGTAAAAGTCTAAAAAAGGGCAACTCTTTTTCTCCTTCCACCTGATTAAACATCGCCATATTATTGTCCATTGACCCACTATAAAAGCTACACCTGTTATCGCATTCATTCATGAAAATAAATATATTAAATTTATATCATCAAAGTATTATAAAGAAAAAATGAAAAAAAAAACTTTTACAAACTAATTTAAAACAAACATTTATTTATATTTTATATAGTTTACGTGACGAACTCTAAATTGTTTACATCATTTTTTTCTAAATTTAAATTAGTGGTGTTATCTATGTGCCTAATCAAACGATGATAGGAATATTTTATTTTCACAGTAATATTATATTTAAAGCAGTCACGGTCTAATTTTTTTTTTAAATTGTGTTATTTTTAGTCAGTACTAAATTAAATTTCTCAATTCTTACAAAACCACAACATTTGCCTGACAAAGTGAGTGTAGTACGTGTTCAATGGATCTCTTGAATTTCAGTTAAAGGTGTAATATTTTAAAAATCAATAATTAATACAGAAAAGTCCGGCATATTTTAAGTACACAAGCTATTATTACCTAAAATCATATAGGGCTTTTAGCGACATGCTCGACGACGAAATTTCCTCCCATCCTCACTACCGTTTTCGCTGTATTGTATAATCATTTATAGGTGCCTGCGGGTCTCTCTTGCCATTTTTGGCGCGGCCATTGTTTGGCTAACCATCCCTGATACGCGAGTCAAACAAAAGGTAGGTCACTCCTCCTCACCTGAGGTTATTTGTCATTCTCCTTGCCACCGCCAGCCTCTAACGACAGTGCAATACCTCTCGCTGTGTTTCTTCGTCAAATTATATTTATTTTTTTCTGTTCACCGACTAGTTATTTTTTAGGTTGGTGAAAGGTGGACTACGGATTTACCTCATATTATTTTTGAAACAACGACACGAGACTCTTATGTTGTACACATAAGAAATCCAATTAATTTAAACGGTTTGGAATTCATTTAAAAAATGTTTTATGGCATTAAACTCAATAAATCAATGACAAGGCAATTTCGTAGGCACAACTCAATTATTTTGCATTTCTACTCAAATTGCAAAACGCTGAATTTTAAAATGAAGATAATAGTTTTATAAACAAATTTTATTATGATGCAACAATTTATTAAGTAAGGGTTTGGACTAGGTATTGTAAGTAAATTTAATATTCTGTAAAGAAAGTTGTATTAAGAAAAATATTTGTTGTTAAAAATGATTATATAATAATATTATAGAAAAATATAAATTAATTTTACTGTTTCAACAATGTTTTGTGGTACCTATTTAATTTAATATTTGTAATTAATACATTTTTAAGTGTTTCTTTTATTTCTTATTGCGTGTGGTTTATTAAAATGTCAAATAAAATGTACTATTGTTTAATAAATTACTATTTGTATTGTATGCATTGTATTTAATTACATATTATTACGAGTACCTGGCATTTTCATTTAACAATTTTTCTCGTGCTTGACGATACGATGATTTATTATTGATTTAAAATTTAAAATCACACCACTTCTATCACAACTCTCTTACGTTAATATCAGTAGAGTGAGACAAGTACCCAATAAACGGTCTTAGGATCTGGTTCGGCTTTATCGAACGACTTTTCACTTTCATCCTCTCTTGAGCTATTTAAATATGATAGTACCTACTCAGATAAAAATACTCTAATTTTTATTATACAATTAAGCCGATAAAACCTCAATTTTAATTGTTTTCCAGCAGTTCGTACTTAAAATAATAAATACTACCTTATAAATATATTTATATAACTAATAAACCTAACAGCCAATTATTTTAAAGAAATAAATTAGATTATGAGCGAAATGAGATTAAACATTTTGAGTACCATAATATTATTTTTGGCATATTTATAGTTTCAGAAAAAAAAACAATAAATTAATTTTAACTAATTTAATATCAATAAAAAAAAATTAATAATATAATAAAGATATACAAATAAAAAAATAAAGATAATACAATACCGCTTTGAACTTTAAGCACTTATTAATTAATATAGTTATATAATAATTTCATAAAAATTAATATTTGTAAATATTTTAACGAAAACAGAATGACACAGATGAAAGTCACAGAATCAAATGAAATTATTTTCTACATAGAGTGGAAACGTAGTCAGAGAAAACACAACAAACAATTTCGAAATATGTTCTAAATACTAATACAGTCAAAATTGAAAGTTTACAGTATCACGTCGATAAAAAACAAAAATTAAAATCTGGGACAATTTCAAGTTCCTTTATAATAATAAAAAATGTTCTATGAAAATACAAAAAAAAAAACTTTGAATCCTGCAATGATCTTATCTGTCACTGTAAGGACATCAGTTTTTTCGCAATTTGACCTCTCTAAAGCAACATCTGTGTCAAATTTCTAGTCTGTATACTATATGATACATAAGATCCCTTCTACCCGAATAAATGTATATAGATGCGATAAACTAAAAAGAAAAATTCACTTTATTGTAAAACCAATATAAAGCTTTCATCTCATCCAACTGTTATATTTATTAAATATTTTTCAAATCCAACCCACGTTTGGTTGAATAAAAATTGTTCTAAATGGATATTATATTATTATATGTGTCATAAAATCGGTACTGATCAGTGACTTATAAAAAAAAAAACAAAAAATAGGTTTATAGATAGTTCCATAAGACTAAACGTGATTAATATCAAGTCATATCATAACGGATTACAATAATAGTGCATGAAAAAAAGTAGTTTTTATTCTTTTTGACGGATTATAGGAATCTGTGTATGACATCGCTCATTTATGGACAAATAGAATCATAAACTTTTATACGTACCTACATAAAAAAATATAAATGGAATAAATGAATATAAGTTTATGTGTGTGTACTAAATAAAATCGAAATATTTGTTGCCATCTGCGGTGGCAGTTATGTGTACTGTCATTACGTTTTCAATGTGTGTCCGTTATTCTCCCACCAAATAATTACCGCATAAATATGAAATCATACATTATGTTATACATATTATATTAAACGAATTATAATTTTCTTACAGATAATTACATATATATAGTTCATATTCTAATATTTTTTCAAGTTAAAAATATAGTAAATAAACAATACTTACCTGTATAGGGATTATCAGTCAAAACTAACAAATGATTTTATTTTTTAACTCGATAATAATTAGTAACATTTAATTATAACAGTAATGTAAATTATTTCCACAGTACTTTTGTTTGTATTTCACCGAGAATTTTTTTATATTAAAACAATACTTACACAAGATAAAAAAGCATTAAACAAACTGTTAAAAAACAATAGAAGCTATTACAATTAATAAAACCTTTTACTTTTAATTGATTAAAACTTATTTAAATATGTTTTATAATAAAATATGTATTTTTTTTATTTACTCGTATTGCAAATAATCAACATAATATTTGTGAAAAACAAATAAAATGTCTTTTTCCAATGCGAAATAATAATAGCCACAAGCCATCGACGGGTTACGATGACCTCGCGTGTCGATTTCCACAGTGGAACAAATCAAAAAGAAACAAAAAAAAAAGGTTTATTATTTCATTGGGATGAGGTTTGAAAAATAAAGTAAAATATGGCTCAAGAATATTTTATCTATATTTTGGAATCTGGATTTACTAAAGCATGTACGAAGAACATTATTAAAACGTGTTATTTGGTGTTCAAGCTAAACTGATCATTATAGTTATAGTAATTCAATCATACATTTTAAACTGCTCATAAACAGAAATAAAATTTTTATGAATAAAATCATACAATGTTTATCGTTAAAAATGAAAAATTATCAGAAAAAAACTAAAAAATATTATAAAGTAATATGTTAATAATAAAAATAATAAAAATTAAATAAATTAACTTCAAGTATATGAAAATAAGAAAATGTAATAACTGCAGTTACATAGGTATACTGTGATTAATAATATTAATGAGTAAAATATTTGTTGATATGTGAAATATGTAGATTCTTTGTGGGCAAATGACGATAAAAATGGTCTTATTATAATTTATAATAAATGATCCAATATAATAATATAGAACTGCAGTTTCGGTGTAAATTTATCATAATATTGTTTATTTTAATAACCCGGAAAAATTTAAATGATAATATTTATATTTAACATATTTTATGTAACATATTGTTATTAGGCGCTATTATTATTTTAATCGATTAATCGTATTGGTCGACGTCGTATTCCGTTGATGTATTATCAAACCAAAATATCAACTACTATGAAACGTGATAATTAATTTGGGCGCTTTGTGTGTAAACTGTGCGCGCGTACCATTTTTGTTAATGACCCACGGCGTATAGGTAATAAATAATGATAATATTTCGTACACGGTATGCAGTAAAAACGGCGATAAGCCACCGTATTGCAATAAATACCGAGGCCGATAACGTTAAATGGTCGGGGGGTTGTACCTGCAAAGGGGTTGCGTACCCTTGCAACGGGCCGACCGATATTATAGTGCGATCGATGATAGTAAGTCATTATTAGAGCTGAGAAATTCTAGCATTTATATTTTTATTTTATTTTTGGTAAAACCTAGAACATCCCAAGTAAGTTACATGCGCCGTTTACGTGCGTGCGTGTGTGTTTGTGTGTGTGTGTGTGTGTGGCGGGTGATGATAGGTGTACTTGGCACCCCTATTTTTTTCTGAGTTTTTTTTTTTTTGGCCAGCCATAAAGTTCTTAAACGCGCTGATGACCTATGCATATAAGTTAAAATTTATCATGAAAACTATAAATCGTATAATATAATAACATGTATGGAAGTAATGTACCTATATTTGTTATTTTATAGATGTATGTTCTTGGTATGCGTGACAAGAGATATTTATAACATCCTATGCTTAACAATAATTGTATTAATTCGTTAAAACATTAAATAATATATAACCCTTCAACCCCATATATTGTCATACATACATAAAATATATGCATTTACAATGAAGACAAAAAAGTTGGAAAAAAAATATGACTAGCCTAAATTTGGCACCATCGTTAAAAAGTTAATATGACGCCACCTATACAAATCTATTTTACACTTCTCTATAATGATATAAACGGTATTTTGAGAGCTATGTATTTCGCTTATTAAAAATTAGAATTGATATTTTGAGTGATATTCTAGTATTATATAAATGGAATTATTCACATTTTATTAATTTTTTTTTTATTTGCTTTATTCTCTATTTTGGAACGGGGCCGAATGCCCGAATGCATATCCATCTATATTGAAACAAATTAAATTTTTCGAGAAAGTCAATACGGTATTTCCTACTGCTATAAATGATTACAAATTTAAAGTTATCATATTTCCTAGTCCTCCATATTATGAGGTACCTCAATGAGCTCCATAAATCTGGTACCAGATGACAGATGGCAATTAAAAAAAAAAAATTTTAAAATATATTTGTCCTTTTTTCGATTTTTTAGCATATTTTTCAATTTTTAGTGCTATTTATAGCACATCATTTAGGGCATTTAATTGTACATTAAAGAGCTTCAACTTTATTTTTTGTGCTTTAAACTTAATATAAATAACAACAACAATGTGATAATACTGCAGCATGAAGATGGTATTAGGTAAGGGCCGTTCGTGAATACAGTAAAATTCACCCGGACGTATATATTATTATATAATATTATTATTTATTATGCGTTGCAGTGCGCGTAATGTGCACCGTTTTTGCTCATGCAAAATAATTCATATCGGATTAAGCGATTGCAGTATATATACGGAAACGTTTGCATTTAGACCGATCGGTCCAAAGACATTCATATGCACGCTATGACTTTATATAGAATCAAGTGCGTTTCTCGTACGACGGTTAAACATCGGTCAAACGAGATACAAAATATATTGAATATTATATGAACGAGAATAGAACGGAAAAAATACAGTTTTATATCTGTGTGTGTGTGTGTGTGTGTGAGTCAGGCGAACAATTCTAACAATAAGTTTGAAAGCCGATTTGGAAAGAATACGGGACAAAAATGAATACGCGGATTTATATAATATATTATTATACGCATATACGTGCCTACACAATTGTATAGTTGGATAAAAGGATATTTTTAATCGAACGAAAATAATATGGAATAAAATCGTCGAGGAATATATCGAGGAAGCGTAGTCGGACAATGTATGGATGATCAACGCGTTTTCAGAACACGAACGTAATAATTCTCGGTTGTATACAATACATACATACATACATACATACATACATACATACACACATACATACATACATACATACGACGTACATAAAATATCTTCTTTACACACACACACACATAAGAATGTAAATCAAATGCGCAGCGTTGAAGCCCGAAGGGACCCGTCTCTTTCCGACGACTGCGGGGATTTTGCACTCAGCTATCCCGACGTTCCGCGTACCGCATTGTGAGACGCGTTGTAACAATCAACCGACTAAAACGACAATAATAATAATAATAAATAATAATAATAAACCAATGCACAGACCATCATTCTCTGTTGGGTACCTAGCCACGTCGGAATCCGAGGAAACGAATTGGCTGATACGTATGCCAAAGAAGCCATCTCCTCCCATCTTTCCCACTAAATTCACACCTACACTCTTCAGGACCTAAAAACCACCATCGACAACCACATCCTAACCCAATGGCAGATCTTGTGGTCAACACTCCACACCAAGCTTTATAAAATAAAACCCACAGTCTCCCCATGGCCATTCTTCTCATTACCTAGACGCCAGGAAGTAATTTTAAACAGAATACGGATAGGTCACACATGGGTGACCCATAAACACCTTATGAACAGATCGGAACCAGATATATGTCAAACTTGCGGTGAAACTTCCACGGTTGAACACCTAATATGCCACTGCCGTAAATTCGCCGACATCAGAACTATACTCAATATAGAAGACAACTTGGAAGAAGCCCTTAGTCCACAGCCAACCAACATAAAAAAAAAAATTAATTATCTTAAATTAACCAAATTATACCACCTAATATAACCTAGACATATTTCGAACATATTATTTATAATTCATCCATTTATCTATTTATCTATTTATTTATTTATTTTTATTTATTTTTACTTCCTTTTCTGCACTTTCTTATTCTATTACTATGTATATATTATTATTTATGTCTCATATTTGTCTTAAAAAATATTAATGATTTTAGCCAATAACCTCTGTTGTTGCGGCCTTATAAAATAAAAAAAAATAATAATAATTGTTTCACTATCGTATTATATCTGTCGAGCGGCAGTCACGTGCCATAGTTCAATGGTCGTATACAAAGCCATCGTCAATAACACTGTTTAAGTGAGATCTGGTCTCGACGTACGCAGCAATATCGATAAGGCGGTCGTGTACAATTAGCCGAAGGTTTAAAAGGTAAAATGTACCGAATTTTAAATCCCGGTCCGGTGGTTTGATATACAAATATTTTATATAATATGACCAGGGCTTTTGAACATAAAAAAGCTACAACATCAACTGCCTTTTTAAGCTTATGTCAAAATGACGAGTTTGCAAAATTACTTGACATATATATGCTAAACCTTATTTTCGTTGCGATTCTTTAACTTGTGTGCTTATGTTATTTTGAAAACTATAGTTTGAGCAGCGTAGACGGAATATTTAGCAGAGTAGGATTTAGTTTAGAAGTTATAACAATTTGAATTTGATTGATATTTGTGTTAGAAGTTTGGTACGGTGTATCGTTATACAATGGTCTCGTATTCGATATTAGTTTGCGATTTGTTAAACGTGATGTTCCAAAATAAATCTTAGGATATTTTAGATTTTCGCAACAAAGTAACAGTTGCTTCATATAATTATAAGCTACATTGTTATGTAGTGGATGCGTGAGCTGTTCAAAACATCATATTTATAGTTTTTAAATGGGTTTTTTTTTATTAACAACGGAAAATCGTCAGTCTCTCGTAGCAAGCTTTTGGGTCACTCGAGATAGTCACATACTCTCAACAGTATCTGATTATTTGTCAGTTATAGTATGATGATGCTTTCGTGTTCCTGAAGTCACATCCTCATCACAATAGTATACCAAAAAGAGGCACCTAGTAGTTATAAATAAGTCTCATTCATAAATAATTATTTTACATGAGATAAGTACGTAATAAAAAAAAATGAATACTTAAAATGTCGCAGTTGTATTTGTGTAAAACCCGTACCAGAAGATCCAGAAATTAAAATGTCAGGCGCTATTTTGTAGTTCTGAGTGATGATGAATGTTTTTTTTCTTCATTTACATTACATATTATCCTTTGATTTGCATCATTATATAGAGGTACAAATATCATATCAAAATATATGCACTATAACTAATTATATACAATACTCTTTCTATGCGTATGAATTTATAAATATTTATGAAAGGTTTTTTTTTATCGTGTCATACCAAAATATAGTCGTTATACGTAGAATATATTTCATTGCGTAAGCATTTGTTCTAAAACAATAAACCAAAGTTATGAGAATTATATTTACCTAAATTTAAAAAAAAAAACAAAGTTCAAACCTAAAAGTAATAAAATACTGATGTACCTAGGTATATTAATAACTATGTTATCAATAATATTCATACCGACTTATAGGAGTCAATTTTAAAACTTGATATTATTGAATATAAAATTATATAAGTTAAGTGAATTGTATACATATTTGATATTACAGACGTGCGTAATTGAATTTTAGAGATAATAATATCATGTAATCAAATATTTTTTAAACTATATTGATTCTTGTAATAGTAGACCTATAGAAATGAAAATTCAATATTAAAATGAAAATAATATTTTACACAGAATAATATGCAATTCAGTGAGCAGGCCTTTTCAGTATTTTAAAAGTACTTTTTTACGACTCAATAACACACTACTAAAATATTCTATATTATAGCTAGAAGAAAATGTTCTGAGAAATTCAGACAAAACTGTCTAGATAAGTAAAAATACCTATTTACATTTCCAAAATGTTAGGGTAGAAAATAATTTGAGAAGTGTGTAAGAATGCAACTTTTAACAGATTAAAACGTATCTATATATTATAAATTTACGAAAAGTATTTTATAAATGTTTTAAAAACAATCATCCGTTAATACTTTGATAGTGAGGTATAGGTAATTTATATACCTATTATTAAAATATTTTTTAATTAAAAAAAATCTAAAGTAAATCAATAATTACTGATATTCGTAATAATTTTATAATTTTGGAAAATCACATTAAGAATTTAATAGAGTTCGTAATTGAAAATGCAAAAACTATATTATAATAAATTATAACGAAATATAAGTGGAAGGTAATAAAAATAAATATGTTTATTGTCATCATTACTATTCAATTTAATTATCAAGCTGTAGCTTTCACATCAAAATTGTAATCGTACTATGCATCTTTTAGAATATTATACAAATTAATAGACTATTATTTATTAATGAATATATTTAACCACAATAATATTCCAAGAACATTTTTTTTTTAATGCTAACTAAAAACAAGATTTATAACACTTTATTCCGTGTAGATTTCTTCTGATGAAAGCAATTTGGTTATACAAACAACAGATTTGAACAACTCCACTTATGGTAGTATAAAATATAATTTCTACTACGTTTAACAATTATGCTAGCCCCGTATTTTTTTTGGAAATTGCTGAAATATTAATTTTAAATAAAAAACCGTAGTTATCAGTTTTTAATAAAAGGAAAAAAATTGTAAAAATTATTAATGCTAACTTGTATGCAGAGCCAATATTAGATATTAAGTTCAACTTTTAAGTCCTTACCACTTAGTCAATACAATGGATGTAAGTTGAAGTGGTTATGTTCGTAATTCGGTAGCCTATTATAAACTGCGAGGGTTATCTAATGACTTATGATGTTACGCACTTAAATATGAAAATAAAAAGCTCATAAACGTTGTAGGTAATTAAATGGTTATTTTTTTACTTTTTTCGTAATACGGTTATTATGTGGATATGTTATCACGCAAAAAACACATTATATGAAAAAAATTTAATTAAGTACTTAAGTACAAACATGTATAAAAAAGTTTAGTATACCGGTTACAAATGATTACTATTTTAGAATATTCTCAAAAAATATTTTTTTTTCCAAATAAAAACATTATTTTATACTACTATTATTTGTTTGTTTATATTAAATACTTTATAAGTAGAAGTCATATGCCATAACTATAAATTAAACTATATTCGCTCAAATTTTACATAATTAAATATAAATATTTTTGTTATATTATCGGTTAAAATCTAACCGTTAGATAATAGAAAATAATTATTTTTAAAATATGAATAAATAAAAAAAAATTACAAATAAATAAATGATCATAAACACTGAAACCAAACGTGTCATTATTTTCTCCGAATATTGGGTTAGTTAATTATGGTAGGATTATAGTAAGACAAAGTTTTAAAATACCGAGTGATTCACCAAGCATGCTTACTTTTATTTTTCATTTTATAATGAGTTTTTGTTCAAATTCTGATTTTTACAATTTTTAAATATACTTATTATAATAATAATAATTACCATATTTTTAAATTCTTTAGATTTTTCGTACTACTAAAAAAGTATCCTGTGGCGATACAAAATTATTAAGTTGTAAATTATTTATTAGATAATTTTTATGAAAATTTAAATAAGAAGTTTTTCAATTATAAAAATGATTATATTAAAGATAGTAGTCCTTAAAAATTACTTTACAAAAATAAAACAGATGTCATATTAGATCTAGCGTATTTATTATACTTAGACTATTTTTATAAAATATAATAAATATTGATAAATTTATATAAATTACTACATTTTTTAAATGGACATAGCCATCATATTTTTTAAATCCATTATCAATTATGTCTTTGATGGACCAATTAGCCTTAGAACACAAAGTTAAATAACTCTACTAAATAACAACAACTTATTTGAATTTTTATTTCAATAAGTCATAATTCTCATAATGAAAATAATATGGTCTTTAAGTTTATTTAAAAATTCCAAAAATCAGATTTTGAATAACTACATTGTTGAATAAGAAAATTTGGTTATCGTGGTGAATTACAGCGTATAAGTGATACGTACCTGTTTATACCGGTTTTTTACAAAAGAACTTTTAACCTATCAGATACAATTTTCATATTTTCATTGGAAGATTTTTAGGTATAGCAAACACATTTCTTGTTCACTAAGTGACGAGATTTTAAATGAATTACTTTAAGATCGATTCCAGATCGTATTATCGTCAACATTAAACCATTTATATTTTATTACCACTTCCATGAAAAAAAATACTAAGATAAACTACACTTTGTATAAAAAATATTATTGATGATTTATTATGACGTTTGTCTGGATATAATTCAAGGGGATTATCAGAATGTTCTCCATGATTCCTTCCTACAATTGTTAGTGTCAATAATTTGGAAATAATTTATAATTAATGTTTCACTTATCATTTATGATAATTTAACACCGGCTCCTTCAAAACTTACAATCGTTGTCTACGTAAAATATTTGACAATTATCATAGAAGGTTTTTGCAATTTTGTGTGATACGCGAATCTTTTATATTAGGAACATCATTTTCTATAGTTAGAGCAAATTATAATATTTGCTGGTATTGAAGTAAAAAAATGAATGAATCTTCCAATAGTTAGAACTTTAAAAGGTACGTATTGAACATAATATAAAAATGAATTTATATAACTTTCACTAATTTTTTGAAAACTTTTTTATTTTATTAATCGTTTGAAAATTATTTGTGTTTGGCGTAAGCAGATTAGATCAATTGTTTGACCTCTTTGTACGAATGTATTATACATGGATAATATATGTAGTTCCCATGTATTGTGCAATATACACACGCACACATTAATTTATAAAGCGATGATATGATGTATAGGTAGAAGCTTTGAAGACGAATAGAAGGTCAGAACAATAGGGACTGAGAGACAACCTTTTCCATCTACTTGACAGTCACGGAATTTCGAAGACGACTATCAATTACATAAGGAATTAAATTAAACACGAATAAATATTGAATTTAATCAATATTATTTATAATCCTTCTATCTGAATTATATTAAGTATATGTTCCGTAAAACGAAAACAATTTTATTTATTGTTGTAACTAATGTAAGAATATTCTTAATGACTAAAACAATCGGTACTATTTTAAACATTAAACATTAATAATATAAAAAAAATATTTTTTAATTTCATAACAACATTGTACTTTAATGAAACTAACTCAAAATCAGTTGAATACAATTGAAAACTTGGAAAAAAAACACTACAGACATTATATCATAGAGGATCCTGATAGTTTTTCTACCCAGGTAATGTGATTTTTTTCTTCGCTATAAATATGCTTTGAAACCACTTAAATGTTATAATAAAGAACTTATGTTAATAAAATAATATTTAGAATTAAACATTTTACAAAAATTAATGAATAGGGCACATAATATACTAAGCACTCTTCTCTACTCGGCGCAAGACTGTAGTGTATAAGTGTGTATAGTAATGTTAAATTTAAAAGCAACAATAAATTATTGATTCTGATTAGAGCTCGCTTAAACTATTTTTGCTAACATATCATCAAATATTACTGATAATTGTCGGTAGTTTTTTCTTATGAAACTAGTTCACAAGAAAATTAAAATATTAATTGTTCTAAATAATGCACAATATAAGTAACAACTAGACTAGATTTTCACTCCAATCAGAAATCGCAAAAAAGTAATTGTGTATTTTTTCTATTTAAACTTTTTCTTTAACACTTTCTGGCGATATATTGGAAATGTTGGGAAAAGATTCATGATGCTACATATGCTCTGTCAGATACATCTGTACGTACACTATTGATGAATATTTTATTTAATGATAGATAAGTAGATAAGTAGACTATTTTGAAGGACTATTATCCTTAGTACATACATTTTAACAACTCAAAAACTACTAATTTAAATTATGATTTAGAATATTTAGATACATAAAAATATTCAACGAAATTATCTACATAACTATTATGATATGATACTATAGAATAAAAGAGAAAAATCTAAACAATCTAAAGCATTGAAAATATTATTATAAAATATAGAATATTTTTTAAAATACTGAAAAATTTAAAAAAATCAAAATTTCAATAAATCCACTGTTTAAAGGGGAAATGGCTGTGAGTATGGACCTTGGATGAATCATAATATATTGCCCGTGTCAAAGATTTGTTTATTTTATGTAAAATATAATATTTGCACATGTATAATATACAATATTTCTACTAATCATAATAGTAATAGGTATAGTATGTAACCAATGGTCAATGGAAGATATTTAAAAAAAACAAAAACATTTTTTTTTGTTTACATAATATAATATTGTATATATTATAACACATAATATAATATTTTTATACCTAAACATGATAACGAATTAGCGATCATCTTCAGTTTAGTCTTGTACTAATAACGTAAAAACATAATAGTTTTTATGCTGGCGTACAAAATAAATTATTTATTTTAATTAACCAATTATAACGGCGTAAGCCCTTAAGTCTGCATCTAACAAAAATATTCTCTATTATTTTGTTGATCATAAATAATAGTTTACAAATAACATTTAAAAGACACCTATTACATACACAATAGACTAATGAGCGGTATTAGAAAAAACAATTTCTCCTTAAAATTGATTTCGTAGAAATAATAGATTTTTTTCACTACGTAATAAAAGACATTCTACTATAATTTAATCATTGTTTACTGTCATCTGTGAGAGTTAAATATTAAAATATAATATAACTAAATTACAATACAGTTTACTGCCTATTTTATTTACCATAAATCAATAAAATAAAAGACCTCACACAATCACACTCTTTACGACTATTTGTATTACTATTTGTATTTGTATTACTATTTGTATTTGCCTACATCAGAAATGTACACAATATAAACTGATAACTGTGATAGATATTAAAGTAACACTTATGCCAATAATTTTAAAAATTCAAATGTAATTTTACTTTTACGTTTGGTTTTGTCTGAATATCGATAGCGGGTGATAATAACATAAGTACTGAAGTTTATTATAGTTCTGTATTTTAAACGCATAAAAACAATCTGAGACGGCCGGTGACGACCAACTATGAAGAACCTTTTAGTTATTAGTATTGTCATTTTTATTATATATCGTACACAACCCCGACAGATGATAAAATATTTTATGCACGTGCAGGTCGGATAATATTTTATTTATCATTCAGCTATTAATAGGTTTGACTGATTCTACAGATATACGCTCGGAGTGAGAGTATCACTATTATAGTAACACTATAATAATATAGACCCACAATCGAATATAATATACTATTCATATTTGTGTATTTATTGGTCGTATATTTTATTAGCCCCCCCCCCCACCGCCAAGTTGATGATGGATTTATTATAGAATCTTAACTTTATTGTGGTATAGTTACCTTAAAAAGTCACTGTATTTTAATTCTGTGAATTTACCGTCGTCAACTATTTATTACTGAACGCAGACACGCAGTATTCACTCATATCTTCCGACATGGATAGTGTAAACGTTGTATTTTTGATCAGAGCCAAATAAATTCTGATATTGAATGCACGCATCGAAAATGGCTAGAGATACCATTCAAAAACAAACTACGCGTCGGTGTACCGAAATTGCCTATACAACGCGCCAGCCAACAATTACAAAACATCGAAAATAACTACAACAGACTACTATCATCTTTTAATGAAAACCCATACACTATATTTGTACATTTTAGACGCAGAACCAGTGGTGATTTTAACATTCGCTTTATTCGTAACTATACTTATATTTAAAATTATGAATTTTTTATATTTTTGACAGTAAAAAAATGCAATAATATATATTGAAATGAGTTTTAAATTTGTACCTTCGATAAACTAAACAGTTTATTAATTAAAAATTATTCCACTAAATTTTAGGTAGAAGTTACGCTTCACTTGTGACAAACCCAGGAACGAGCTATTGTGTATATTATATTAATACATCTAATGTGCGCTACAGCGTAATACAATATATTATGTATGTATATATTATATAATATACATATATGCCTATGTATTATTATGATGCATAGTAAGTCGTGTGACCTACCTATATTCATCGACGTTGATAACATATCATCGCAGAGTATTAATATCATCCGCGGTCACTCATTATACTGCGACCGAATGCTTCGTATACCAATTTAAATGATTTCTACACCGTAGGCAATCTATATAATATATATATATTTATATATGTGTGTGTGTGTGTGTGTGTATGGTACCTACTCTGCATGTATACCTACGTATAGCGTATTAATTTTAGCATAATATAATAGTAGACCACGATCACCTGGCCGTATTATGACCGATTACCTTCGGTAGCGAACGTGGATCCTATTATATGACACAATATAATACACCTCCATAAATGATCCTGGTACACGCGTAAGAGTCATAACTCATAAGACTTTATTATGGTCTGTATTATACTATAAATAAATTTACGATTTACAACTTTTTATCTACTATGTTCGTATATAATGTGTATACAATACGACCGCTGTAGTAATGAAGTGATCGCTACAAGACGAATTATAATTATTAATTAATATTGATTACTATACTGTACCTATAATAACACATTGTATCACAATTAATTTTTCTAATTGGCTCTCGTATTCAATAATAAATTATGATGGATCAATCAAACTGAAACAAAAAGTTACTATTTAAAAGAAAACAATGTGCTAAACTTTTGTACGCGTATTCTACAATACAATGAGGGTTTGTGGAAAATCTCAGTTATTTTTTATTTTTTTTAACATTTCATCGTACTAACTTCGTCAACTCTTTAGAGTTAAATAAAAAAAAACCTAAAGAAACTTTAAAAAAAAATTTGAAAATATATTTTTTTATTAAAATCTTAATGTCATTAACTTTCACATCACAAAAAAAAATACAATTTTTCAAAACTCATTAATATTTAAAAACAATGGTGCTTTTTGTATCAAACCACCGTAACTCTAGGAATATAAATTATACGTTATATTGTATTATCATTAAAGTAATGAATAAAAAAAATTATTTTTATTTTTATGAAAAGCTAAAAATTATGTTTTCTCAAATGTTTATAAAAATACTACATTGTATCATTTAAAAAAGAAAAAGAAAAATTTGGAATGCTAACTCACGCACAATCAGTGTACTATTTAGAGAATTTATCATAATACAATTTGTAGACATCGTGGATTGGTATATTATTATTTATTAAGCGACTACCTATATTTTCATTAAATAATAAAAAAATTGATTAAATTAAATATTAAATTATATACTAGCTAAGTAATAACTAATACAGAAATATTGTGGAGGAGGCTATATGTATAAATCAGTAAAAAATTAAACAACAAATATCTAACTAATATACACGACACAAACATTGATTAATATTCAATAAACGATAACAGATTTATAATACTGGTAGCTTTGCTTTTGAGGCAATTTTTTTTCTGTTACAGAAACAATTGACGGTGGTTGCAATCAAATACCACCACGAAGAAACGAAGAAACAAAAAATAAAAAAACTGGTTACAACTATATACCACTGTCAACGAACAATCTACAATGCATGATCATTTTTTCTCTTTTAAAAGTTTTGTTAGTCTACAAGTTCATAAGAAAACAGATTGAGAGTAATTTTCTTCAAATCTTTGCTCATTATTTTCCTATTCAAGTGCCGAGTATTTCAATACATATAAAACGACGAAAATTGATCATTTGTTTTCATTTTATTTGTAGGCATATGATATTTCATTAGCATGTTATGTCATTCACAAGTTTCGTGATATCAGCTAATTTAATTGATCCGAATAGACTGAATTGATTTGTGTGCAATAAAATGAATCACATTTTTCCTCTTGTGCAATTATTGATTATTAATTTTAGCTGTACATTCAACCAGTGGTAATTGAATTGTATTCTGGTTGTATTCTGGATTAAATAACAACTAAAAACTATATTTATTTGATCGTTAAAAGCAACGTAAAGTGTGTATAGGTAAAAAAAAAGCGTTAGATATTTTCTTTTAAGGTGGAACCACAGTCGCTACATATATTAAATGCGCAAGCTGCGTAACCATTTACGATTGACTGTCAGCATTTATAAACAATTGCTGATAGTTTCGACATAAAATGTTATTGTGTTTGTTATTAAATATTGTTTGTACTCGGGTACATTAGTATTACAAACAGTCGAAATACAGTCGGGCCCATCTTTCGTGTATTGTTTTAATATACATAATATAGTTAATTGTGCTTTTATCTTTTCTACACACGTTTGGGACAAAATACAATATAATTGTAATCCCGTCGTTGTGCATATGAGATTCTCGGATTGCCGGATTGATCGAGTGCCCCGGAATGGAGCAGTCGTTGCGCGATTCACCACAACGCGGTTCAATATAACGTCATCGGTTCGATGCAGCAAAGTGCAAAAAAAAATTTGAGGTTCCGGTAAAGTTCCACAAAAGGCTTCCACCATTTTCCGTGCTGCAGTTCAATATGTTTACTTCGTTCTGTTTGCAACTAGGACACAATCCAGTGGGAGTGGTGTACTGCGTTTCTTGAAGAACGGTGGTACTGATAGAGTTGTCGGGGATGAACATAAGTATAATATGACCTTAAAAACTCACACATGGTGTGGTGAATCCACAGAAAATATAATATTACGGGCAAACATTGTTTTAAATAAAAAAGAAACAAAATTATCACAAAATAAGTATATTCAAAAAAATACAATATAAGCTACAAAATATATATACATGTCTTTAACAAAACATATTCAAAAAAACGGGAAAAAATACTAAATGTTACGAGTAGTTTCGGCTTCCGGCTAACGGCGACTCGGCACACAGCAGATCAGTCTTCTGGCCACCCTGGTGACTCGCCGTCCGAGGTCCGACCAGAAAGACTTGGAGGATTTACCTTGAGGTTTTACGGCTGCCTTAGCGGACTCGACCTCAGTCGTTGGATCCTCATCCAATCCAGTGTCATCGCCATTGCCATTGCTATTTACATTGTCATGGTCATCGTCTTCTTTACTATCGTCGTGGTCATGGTCATCGTCTTCTCTAATATCGTCGTGGTCATGGTCGTCGTCTTTTTTATTATCGTCGTGGTCATGGTCATCGTCTTCTTTAATATCGTCGTGGTCGTGGTCATCGTCTTCTTTACTATCGTCGTGGTCGTGGTCATCGTCTTCTTCAATATCGTCGTGGTCGTGGTCATCGTCTTCTGTACTGTTGTCATGGTCGTGGTCGTCGTCTTCTTTATTATCGTCGTGGTCATGGTCGTCGTCTTCTTTACCATCATCGTGGTCATGGTCGTCGTCTTCTTTACTATCGTCCTGGGGCGGCGACAGCACTCTAACATCGTCGTTCGGCCACTGATCCAGGCTCACCGGTGGTAGGAACAGCGACCTCCGGACGGCCGCCACCAGCAAGTCTCTAGCGACACCGTCCAGGACGTCCATTTGTACCGCTGTCAATGAAGTCGAAGGGTCTCCGCGAAGGTGGTTTAAGCGGCAGACGATCGTCGGCCTTGTGATGGTCTCCAGAAAGTCATTGGCCACGGACGCCTTGTCCGCCGTATTAGACTGTTTCGGAGACCTTTGCACCGTCACGTCGCCGTGATTCTTGTCAAGACCTACTCCGGTATCCGTGTTTCCGTCACATTGTAGATCCTCTTCTGTCTGGTTAACTATTATGCTGTGTACAGCTTCCATTTTAAATCGACTATTTACAATTATTAGTGAGTTAATATTTTGTTCAAGTGTGTTCGTTCGTCAGAATTCGAATAGTCATCGAAAATTTGTCGAATCAACATTCAATTGAATAAATCCATAACAACGAATACGACTCAAAAAAAACATTGCACAAACTAATATAATAGACGGTCAATATATAAATATATTTCCAAAGACATCAAATATGAATATTTCAAATGACGGTTGTAAAATTTAGATTCTTATATTTCTCGACATTCACTGCTGAATTTGACTCTATTTGGGCTTATTAAAATATTAAAGTGACTAATTTATCATCAAGTAAATAAGCTTACACGTTTTAAAGTTAAAATGTTTAAAATGAATACTAAATAACTTATACGAACAATATAATATGTAATATGACTTTATAGCCGACAGTCTTCTAGCGGCTAAATACAATAATAACGCAGTTTGTAAAAATTGTTAATGCTGACATTACATAAGGGTCGTTAGACATCTTGGTCACATTATAGGAAGTCGCGAACTCGAAAAGGTTGAGAACCGCAGGTCAAGAATATGTAGCCAGTTCATCAAACCTTCTGGATCGGTATTCGTGTTCGAGACAAAACGGATAAACGGTGCACCGATCAATCGAATTCTTCTTCTTTTCCTGTACCTGACCGTTTGCGGGTGAACTATACAGAAGACAATTGTCGTCGTGTAACGCGAGTTAATTTGAACAGTTATATTTGAGTTCGAGTCTTTAATAAATTGTAGTAGATGTAATTTCTCTGTAGTATAACTGTTCAAAAATGCTCCGACTAAACTTTCTTCAATATTGTACTAATACAGTAATACTACAACTACAATACAGAAATAAGTTGAGTTATTACTGTGTTGAATTATATTGTTAAAATTATTTTAATTGCGTCGTGTTTACTCGTTGCATTGTTTACCTACAATAATATTGTAAAATATTCTATTTTAAAACTAATATCCTCAGAATCGTTTTTTGTATACAACATCATTGAATACAAATTTAACACATCCGTGAAAGTGACCCACTCGAAACATACTGTACATCAGAGCGGTACCCACTTGCAGACTTTTTTTTTAATTTATGTGTGTATCATTAAAATATTATTGTAATATGTATCATTATATTATACATTTTAAAAAATTACCCCATCTAAAATCTTGGCGACCGAGAGTGTCCGCTAATTGGAGGTGTTTCACTGTATATCAACAATACTAATAATGGTATTTGTAAAAAATTGTATGTATTTTCTATGAAATACAGATTTTTTTATTTAGATTTGTTTTATTCAATCAAGGTTTTTATTAAACATAGATTTTATATAATGATTTTTGCTAAAAATGGTTTTTTGTTTTTGGAGGGGAAGGAAGATTATGTGAATTCGTCCGAATTGAGTGCTAAATATCAGCGTAGTTTATTTATAGATATTCCTTTGGGAGGGGAGGGGGGCTGGCTAAACGTAAGTCTTTCGAGCTGCGGTATAAACGCTGCAAGCGTATTATTTTATATTTAAAGAAATATTTAAACCATCAAACGCTAAAAGCTATGAAGCTGCTAAATAAATTATAAAATAACACATAACATATACGGCAACGATAGGTACATGCTGTATGAGGATTGTAAAAATGAATTGTGTGAAACGTGCAAATGTCAATATAATATCGTCCAAAATATACATTTATAATAGACTCGTACCGACTTAACTCTCCTCTATTGTACTGCTGGATTTTTATCTGTCGTTCTTTTACTTTCCAATCTTTAGGAAAGTGTTTAAATGTACTTAATGTAATGTAAACATGAGTTTACCTCTTGTATCACAATTTATCAGTGATAACTTATAACTCCGGATGATTAGTCTATATTCTATAGTAATATTATCATAGTCTAAATAGACCTTATGTTGACATTATTTTTTTTTTATATGAAATTTACAATCTGTACTTAATGGCACAATGAGTAAATGTGAAACAAGAGTAGACATAATATAAAGTATTAAAATATATAAATATTAATAAAAAAAAAGTTTATAATAAATTATACATAGTACATGTTACAATTGAGGAAAGCAGTCACCCATTAGTGACACTTTCAAGCAGATCACGGCACCATTCACATATTAACTTTCTTGGAGTGTTTATGTTGACATAATATATTTTACTAACAATTTCTCATATCAAAACGCACCCACCTCATATTTCTTGGGAGAGCAGCAGTGCACCTCATCTTGTATAAGTGCGTCCAAGCCACCATTTATGGCGTTATATCATCGATTACCCACATGAATATACGTGAATGTACTTTCAAAATGAACAAACTAAGGCTAATAGGTAATAAGTAATAATACGGGCATAATGTTCGTTAACAATAATTAACAACCTCGCAGTGCGTACCAATATTCACCGACTGATGACTATAATATATCTGTGTGTGCGTGTGTATTGTGCAAAGATGGGCAAGTTAATGGAAATAATTAACCCAAGTTAAGTTAAGTTAAGAGAACACTAGATCGATAAGTTAAAAGTTAACAGTTAACAAATCATTAATTTAACTCGATAAGTTAAAAGTTAATAAAAGTCACTTCATTTGATCTAAGATACAGATAAAAGATAACCAAATCAAATTAATCTTACTTTTAAAATAAAAGATAAAACTATTTTAATCAGATAAATTACTGATTTATATTAATTAAGTATATAAATATACTTATTTCAAATTTAATGATCACAAAAAAAAATAATCTTTGCTTACATAATATTATGAGAAATAATATTTATTACGGGTACAATATATTTTGTAGACCGCGTGTTATATATGTTACTAACATGATGCGCCCGAGATAAATAAAATAAAATTGAGTCATTTTCAGACAGTTGTGAAACATTTTTACGAAAATATTTATCTTGTGAATTTATCTATAGGCAAGTTGAATATGTATGTAAAATAAATATAAAGATAACTTGTAATCAATTATCTAGATAAGATAATAGATAAATAAATAATTATTTAGTTAATAAGTATATAAGTTAATCTAGATGAGTCCTAACAGTGCGCGTACGGTGTGTAACACTGAACTCGATACATTATTTACACCTATTACAATATACATTTAGCTCAGTAGGTGTGAGCAGATTTGAGGTCCGCGACACAGTAAAATAATTCTCTATAATATTATTAAAATATACCTTAATATACTTATATACAAAAATTAGCAGATTTCTTATTCGAAACGTCTTTATAACGCAATAACGTATATGACTATAAAGAAAAAAAATTAATTAATTTGCGACCGGCTATTCTAATGTGCGTTGGCTACACAAAATCATATAATAGTAATAAACAAATTAATTTTATCCTGCCCGTGACAACCAGTTTGTTTAAAATAAAACTATTTATCGATAGATCGCAGTTTTTTTGGACCATTATATGTTTGTAAGGACTACGGAACGCACTCATATAATTAATTTAATATTATATATTGTTGATTTGATTGAGAGTTTTTTCTAAAGTATCTTTCAAGAGAATTCGAAACGATTTGAATCAATAATATTATTGAATCAAGATCGATTTATTGCTTCAAGAGTAAAACAACAGATATCATTATGTTGCCAGATTCACGTACCTATGAAGTACAGACTAAAAGTAAGTAATAAATATTTAGAATATTTTAAAGGCTGTGTGACACTGCACTCAATCAGTGTTGTATCAAAAAAATAAGTAAAAATTAATTCGTCTTTTTGTTTTCAGAGCGCTTACGTGATACGATAATTTTGATGTTCATATCGCTTTTTCTTGTGACGTATGAATTGGAAGTTAATCGCATAAGTGAGTTTTTCTGAGAGCATGACGCGAGACAGACCTTTATTGCAATACAATTGTTATAAGAGTCTCCTACCTCTTTTTAAAAGACATTATATTACCGATGTCAATAGAATTTTGTTCTCGTCGTCCACGATTTTATTAATATATTATATCTATAAACTCTACCGCGTTATAGGTAATACAATAACTTCATACTGCGAAAAATTGGACAGTTTAAAATGCGAAAATGGCGGAATTGCGGAATACACCAAAGAAAACGAGTTTGCATGCTCGTGTCCAAAAGGCTACTACGGCGAACACTGCCAAGAAGGTGTGTTTAGCGCGTTTGTCTATTATATATTCAGTTAGGTGGCGTAACTTTAAAAATAATTTTTGCCTGTGTGTAAATCCAGTTTTATTTGACGAATTTGTAGATTATTAGTAGACAATTTTACTAACAAATTATAAAAATTTGTCATGATATTTTCTTTGATTCGCAGTAAAACCCGTGCCGTTTATGACGTGGGTATCGTCGGCTTTCCGAGACTCCGACGTGAGCAGGGGTGGACCAAATAAGTGGTGGAGTTTCATTCCATTTACTTCCAAACTCCATTTGGAAAATGTTTACTCTTGTAAGTACTAGTTATAATATAATACCTTAAGTTTATTTTCATTAAAAAAATATAGATATTTATGAATAGATTTTTTCAAAAACGACATTGACAATATTGTGTTTATATAACAAGTCGTATTATTATTATATGTATGTGAGAGCTTTTGACTTAATATAAAATAGTATAATATATTTTAACAATCCAAATTAAAAACGTAATCCTCTATAGGTACTTGATATAATTTTCAAACTAATTTAAACTGGGGAAAATAGTAATGTTTATATCTAAGGTGTAAATATTTTACGTTGATGCTAAAATTGGACGGGATTCTTTTCCAAAATCATAGATTACATTAATCAATTTAAAAAATATTTTGAAAATAAGTTTGATGAGTACGTCATAATATAGTTGAACAAACCTCTTTCTGCAACTCTCATGGTAATATAATATAAATTATATAAGATCTCATAAGCATGCGATTGATTGCGTAAGAAAAAATATGTCTAATAGATTATTTCAGTATTTGAAAATTAAACGATAATTTAAATGCGATACTCAGTAATATTATACGCTAAAAATTCTGGAAAAACTGTAAGTACTATTTTTTATGAGATATATACGAATAATATATTTTAATAATAATATATTTATTTAGTAATAAATAACTAATAATTGTAACCAATACACCAATCTTTGACTCGGTCAACGCCGGGTGGGACATCTAGTATAATATATAGATTAACGTATTATATTATATTTAGCACGATGTATATTATTATTATATATATTTTTGTTTAGTCCATCAAAACGTATTGAAAGGATTAGAGACCGAGTTCTCTGGCTTCGGTAACGATGCATACGCTGCGAGAATGTTGCCGCGCGCGCGTCCGTCGTTTTGCCCGAACAATAGTAACTATTATATTTTCACTACATAATATTTTTAAAAATAAACGTACAGCCGTATACGAACTCGTAATTATAATAAAAACGATGTACATTTCTCCAGAAAATTTACCGACGACGAACAAATTATACACGGACATCTTTGAACGGAAACAAGGTCAGTACAAACCGGACCCGAAGAAAAGAAATTTACTGTACGACGCGTTCTATCAGTATTTCGTTTTGCAATTTTTCGACTCCAAATCCAACTTGACGGTTTGTTTTAGTATAATATTATTATACTGTGCGTGCGTTTAACTATATTAGGGTATCACTGAAAAACTTAAATAAACTTAAACTTAATATATTGTATTGTCCACACATTATATAATAGGTAACGGCTTCCCAATTGTATGGCAGTGACGCCAAGTCGGAAAGATCTCTGAGATCGTTCTCCGACGGTAAGCTCAAAACGATGATGTTTGACTTCAAACATTATGCGGTACATAGTACGGACGACGTATTACGTTCAAACGTACATCTAAAGGAGTTGGTCGAATCTATGTCCACTCCGTCGAAAAGCGGATCGTGGGTGAGTAACTTTTTTTCAAAATTATCTTTCAAACCTAAACCGTTATTCCACTTGTATATAGTTGGTATGATAAAGCATAGCTGCAGCAATAACGATATTAAAGTTTTTGAAAATATTTTTCTTTACATAATTTGAAGTTATCACAAAATAATCGTTAAATAAAAGTCACTTGACAAAAGATACATAGAATTTAAATTCGAAATCCCGAAGCATAACTAGTTTTGAATTTAAGATGTCGGCGTACTACTATACTTTGCTCATTTAAACTATCAATACACCTATAACAAATTACCTATACTCGTTCGAAGCTTAATTTTAACACATCGAAATTATCGTAAAAAGATTCAGTGTAGGTATGCGTCATTCAAATAACGAAGAAATCTTAAAAACGATAACGATAAAAAATATTACTTTTTAAAATAAACCCCTTCACATACATGTCACAAGGTTCCATCAATGGATGGCTTGTTCTCCAAAGCCACCAGTCTTTAAAATTATAACTTAATCTATTTATTATTTTATGCTATATTTTATGTAAACCCTATAAAAAACTTGTTCTTGAAAAAATGATATTTAAAGATTGTACGATTTCGAATTAAAAGTCTAGTAATGATTTAAAATTAATAAAAAAAAAATGATTTTAAAAAACTTGTTAAAATAATCATACGACATACGTTGTATACGATTTGTGAAATTGTTCATTTCAGTGCCGCACACACTGGATTACATACATTTGAAGGGCCCACGGGCCAACTTAGCCCAACTAGTATTTAATGTTTAATAAATTAAATTAATTAGGTGGTCTATGGCATTAACGTCCTACATTCTACTGTAACTAGAAATCAGTCGTTTACCAATTCACCGAGTAGTAACGATGTGAGAATCTATTTTATTCTTCTATTTGTAAATTTATCTACCTTCGCTTACATCGCAAAAACACTAAATGTTAATTTTTAAGTATAATGTATACAGTTTTAAATTTATCTGTAGTCCGCAGATAAAATACGTATATTTGTACATAACTTTAGAAATATTTAAAATATTTATGTAAGTACGATGTCCATTCATTAGTGATTAGTTGATTAGTTGTAAGTCTAATATTTTATAATCTCCTACTATAGGTGATAGTTATGAGATTTTTTTTTGTCATAATGAAAATTGATTCTAATTATATTTTATATATATACAAACAGAAGTAAAACGTGTTTGAAAACCTAAAAATGTTGGTACTTATTTATATTGTGAGACTTGAAAAAAAATAAATCTAGGAAGGGGCCCATATAATTATAGAAAATACAAGTATACGTATAATTACGCACACGTGCCTTTTATTCTGTGTAGTGGCGGAACTTCATCAGAAAGGATAAACCGAAACGGGTCGAGAGTCCTATGCTTTTCGCCGTGTCCACCCTCTGGGTTCGAGAACACAATCGCGTTTGCGATATGCTGCTGTCGCGGATGAAGACGTGGACGGACGAAGAATTATACGTGATGGCTAGAAGAATAGTTACTGGACAAATGATGGCCATAATGATAAACGAGGTGATGAAATTGAATACGGGACGTGCGTACCCGCTAGACCTGAAGCCGGAATTAAATCATCACAATCAAGTTCAAACGATCAGTGGTTCGGCCATGCCTATCGAATTGGTCATGACAATGACAGTGTCCAGTGCCCCAGAACAGTTTGAATACAGCAAATATGTTGATTCGACGTTCTTTGGTGACAGTCGGTGAGTACGGGACTTTATAAATATACCCATAAGGCTAAAATACATACGCGACAGATTTTAACATAATTATCCATTTAAAATATTATTTTAAAAATTTAAACTCTAGGTCCTACTCAGTCCATATACATGCACTGTGTTTGCATATAACCACATCGTTAACGATAAAAAATATAGGTCGTCATTAAACCATTATTGAGAAATAGCCTTTTTTTCGAAAATATAACGTTTTGATATAATATGCTTCAAACTTTATTGAACGATCACCCAATAGTATACTCGTTCTTCTAGGTGACATCACTAAACTATAAAGTGAAGCTAAGGGAAGGGGGCTAGACTAGATTCCATTTGTTTCTGAAATATAATTGACTTTGAAAAGCTATATATATATATATAACAAAGCGATAATCGTATATGATTCAATTTGTGTTTACTTAAAGCCGAGTGTTGGAATGTGGTTTGAAAGAAACGCTAAAATTCATGGTGAGCCAAATGACCAGCAAGGTCACTGCTCACAATGACGGCGTCACTACTAGACCACTGACAAAGGTATTGCTGAAACTCTCGAGAGAACACGCTCTGCAGAGTTTCAACAACTATCGGAGACTGTTCGGGCTGAAGGCATACAAGGATTTTTACGAACTCACGGGAAACAAAAAAGCAGCCCTTCAATTGGAATCTCTGTACAAGACAGTCGACGATGTAGAATTATTGACCGGCATGTTGACGGAGAGAACGATTAAGGGGACTCTGCCCACGGCCACGGTTATGACAAATAGTTTCATAATAAATGCGATTATGAGCAACCACCTGACAAACGAACTCATGTGGAAACCGGATACATTCGGTGGAGACGAGTTTTTCAGCTTGGTAAAGTCTGTCAACTTGAAGTCGTTCGTGTGTCGCAATTTGGATGAAAATTGCGACGGGTTAAATGTTGGTCTATACGCGGAATAGATTCAGCATATTAAAAACTATAGGACTAAGCATTAAATAAGTCTTGGTATCTATCATGTATCGTAGCCGATGCTAAAAATATAAAGTGTGTGTATTATTATTTGGCAAATAAAAAACATAACTACGTTTACTTAAGGTTAAAATTGTTTTTGCAAACCTCCTTTTAGGTATTGCTTGCGTTTTAGGTGTGGTTAATATTTTAAAAAGTTCATACAATACTAAACTGTTATAATAAAGTATAATTTAGCTATTACAATTATTTTAATTTTGGGGGGACTGACTATGTGTCGTTGGTGGTCCCAATAAGCCATAAGGGCCACTTTAGATTCCTAGCTTCAGTCCACTTGTTCTCCGGCGTGTCGATGTTTTGGCCCGGGGATGGTTGAATGGTCCTTCTTCCTCTATAATATGCGTCCTTTATTGGTCGCTAAGAGATCCGTCCTGGCGTGCGACGTGGGCTGGATTTCTCGGGAGATATCCGTGGACGGTATAACTACTACGGCTGGTGTATCCGGTTCACAGATACGTCGGTACGGTTTAGCCCGGAAACGGGCTGTTTTAATATTATGCCGTTGGGGTCAGCGGCTGGCTGTATCACCGTCCGGTGGTCTTGATCAAACTATCCGTGCGCGGGATAGTTTTCACGAGTAGCGGCCGGTTTCGGTGGTTGCAATGTTCTCCTCGGTGTCGGTAATTTTCCTTTTCTTCTTCAGTAGACGGCAGAGTGAGTTGGTTGTTCTGATGTCTTGACGTCTTGAAGGTTGAAGGAGTACTGATGGTTAACTGCTTTGCTTTGTGATGAGTGCCTGATGTGCCTTGATGGTTAACTTGCTTTGTGATGAGTGCCTGATGGCTTTTAGAGTAGCAGGCTTGTGCCTATGACTCTTTGTGTGGGTTCGTGCTTGGTTTTGTTACGTTGTTAGTATGCTTATAGGTATTGGTCTTCTGTTAACTTTTACTGCAGTTAGTGAATTACCAATATTACGAATGTGCTCATAGGTTGATCGACTATTAGTGAAGAAGAAGATTTTTGCTGCTCGGACAGATTCTTCATGGAATGATTGGATATTTGTAGTTTTTAGTAGGGTATTATTACTAGTCAGGTAGTGCGTTCCGGTGATGACTCTTAGGGCTATATTTTGGACGGCTTCGATTTGACGCCAGTTTGTTTTGTTTAGCAGAGGTCCCCATGCTGTTATAGCGTATAGAAGAATGGGTCTGATGTAGATTTTATAAATAAAAAGTCTTGTGGCCATGGGAATTGGGATGTTTCTGTTGAGGACAGGGTAGAGAGTTGCTCTTACGCGTTTGGCATTTTTGACAACTTGGTTCTTGTGCTCGTTGAATGTCAGGCGCCTGTCGAATGTGACTCCAAGGTATTTGGCTTTGTTGGACAATAGGATTTGATGGTTTTTGATCTCGATTTTCTTCTTTTGGATGTGTCTATATGTTCTATTCAGGTCAAATTGTACAGCTATTGTTTTAGAGATATTTAGTCGTAGCTTCCATTTGTCCATCCATTCTGTTGCTGCGTTTACCTGACGCTGAAGTCTGATAATGGCAATATTTGCTGTTGGATAGGAAGAGTAAAACATGGTATCGTCAGCAAAAAGTGATGTGTTCACATTGTGTTCTATTTTTGGGAGGTCGTTACTATATAGGGAGTAAAGTATTGGCGAAAGGCAGAATCCTTGGGGGACACCAGCAGCTATGGGTCTTGGAGTTGATTCGTGGTCTTGAATTTTAATTTTGAAGCTTCTGTCTGAGAGAAAGGATTCTATTAATTTTACAAGATGTTTAGGTGTGCTTGTTTGGGTGTGGAGCTTGTGAATTAGACCATCATGCCAGACCCTGTCGAAAGCTTTCTCTATGTCAAGAAAGATGGCTACTGTTTTTTGTTTGTTGTTGATACTTTTAACTAGTTCGTCCGATAGTTTTACTAGTTGAGTGGTGATGATGGTTAACTGGTAAAATGCACCCGTATACCCGTTGTCCGCTACGGGCGCTGTCCTTATTGGCGGGGGGCTTTGTTTTGACGAGTGAATATGACATCGATCCTATAACCTGTTAGGCATCATTGATGTTATTTTCACTCGTCATTCTCGTCGACAATACTTTTCGAAATTCGCCTTATTTGTATTTATTGTACGCTATTGTGTATGTTACATTATATCGTCATAAAGAGTGATTTAGTGGGCTTGAGACCGGCCATTTTATGTGTGGTCGTTTGTGCCGTATCAATATCTATATTTATTTTATTAGAAATCTGATAGTACATAAAAGTAGCTAAAATATTTTGTAACCAAGGACAAACATTTATAAACAATATCCAAAATCGATTACAGTCTCAAAAAAAATTGTATCCAACCCGAAAACATTTTTATGTTAAAATCATGTAAATATGGCATATGCCCATAAAATAATAAAACATAACATTATAAAATTGTATTTTTAAAATTTTAAATTTAAGAAAAATGACAATCAGTGAACAAAAAAATAACTATTGTACACAAAAATGCATTTATAGCTAAAATCATCTATTTAAATCAATATTGTTTGGTAATTTCACATTTCGACATCTCCGCCCAAGTCTTGAATCTTTTCTCATCAAATATACATGCTCCTGAAGTAGTCTAGATTATTATTTTTTATTTGTATATTATTATTTGTTTTAATAAAATAATGTTTATGCTTTATTTACAAATTTCGGTAATATGTATCTAGTTGTGTACTAGACAATCTGACGACTTTTGTCAGACTAAACTGATGTTTAGTCTAATCTTTAAGTTTATACATTTATATAACTTCGTCGAATTTAAAAAAGTTTAAGCTAATGTGAACTTAAACCATTATTTTCTCACATAGGTTATTTACGTTGCTATTTTTAGCACATTGAATCATCCAGAAAAAAAGATAAGTGTTAAGATTATTTTATACAACTTCATACTCACTTATAGTCTATAGAGTAATTATATAAAAACGTTTTTTCTTTGAAAAATGATTTATTGAGATGTCTATGCTTCCGTATTAATACTATTACGTTTTATTCTTATAATTTAATTCCAAGTGATATTTTTATAATAATATTATTAAATACTGTTTAAGTCTTGTGAATATGAATTTTATGTCATAGTGTCCTACAAACAGTGAAATTTAATTATCGCCGACGCTTTCAATCGGTCTTTCGATGATGATGGAAATTAGACGGTGGCCTTGGAAAAGGGTAATTTCGGTGGGAGGTGGCGAATTACAGGTCAAGTAGTAGTTGTAGTCATATTATAAACAAGTGTACATAATAATGTATGTGTGTGATGGATAAATATATACATTAGAGACGACGCCGGCGGTGTTGAGACCACTATAAAATTATTATACACGACAATAATTTCGGGGGTATTGTCGGACGGTGTCGGGTCTAGGTTGAATGAGATCCGAGAAACGTGATGTACGCAATGATTAGAAACCGTAATTTATTCGTTGCAGCTACGTATAATATATCGGTAATGAAACTCTCGGATTTTGACAGCGTAGCTGATGCACCGTTTTACACTACACACACATCATGACGTCTTAACAACTACTGAAGGATACTGTTCGTCTACTTCACTCTTTCCCTCTCTCTCGTCCTAAGTATTTATGTCTCACTTATCCTTACATACAACCATATTATTCTAAACGCTTGAATATCTCCATCAGTTCAAGACTTCACACACGTAGGTTAGGTATCATATTATATACGTGTGTGTGTATAATATGATATGTATACGATGTGAGCGCCAAATACTATACGAGATGAACCGTCAACGTCGAAACGAAGCACGACGACTAGCAATGAGCTGTCGTCTTGTCATGAAAATCGTCTCGTTAACTACTGTGCCGTGTCTCACAATAGGCGTAAGTCAAAAAATCCATCTAATATGAGACCTTCATATTTTTGTATTGTAACATAAATATAAATCACTATAATATTGTGCGCTCTTATTAATACGCTAAAACACAACACACGACAGTTAATATAGCGATAATTGCAGTGGAAAAAATAAAAATAAAATAGTTATTAAACAGAAAGGCTGACTACAGAATATCGTCAAGAAATCGACAAGATATGGTGTGGATAAATAAGTATTGATTCCACAATAATTCATGTCCATTATTGTAACAATACGTTTATATTATGCTTAGGTATATGTTAGAAGCTTCACTGCGATGTAACACTTTAGGTAGACAGTATATTATTAAGACATAGTACAACGATTAGATCAGAGATATTATCATAATCACGTTATATTATAAGATAATAATTGTGTACGAATTACGAGTAAGTCTAGAAATCATGATGGTATGAGCATTGAGTAGTATTGTGTTTGTTGTCACGACTTCATCGTTTGTATATAAATCGCCTAACATACTTTCAGCTGCACGTTGTATTTTTTTTTATTTATAATCGTTTTTTGGCAATATTTTATTAGGTAGGTATATGGTATATTTTGTATTTTTTTGTGTATTGTTTGTTTCTTATTAATAGTATTTGAATACTATTGAACGCTATAATAGTCATAATGATAATGAAACGACCAACACCCGGCTCAGGCGTAGCAGCTTTTATCAGGTATCAGCTGTCTAAAAATAATACGCATCCTGAAACCGACTAGACGGATCGTTGCGTTCCAGTTTTATAAAATATGTTTATATCATCCGCTTTAAATGGACCTATTTTTTTTCTCATAGAATAAATTATCATTTATTATGAACTGTAAGACGTTTTTTTTTTTTAAATATTTTAATAGCTCGCGTCCTCGGAATAATATAATCATTATACATTTATACATTCTTGGTGTATACGCGATGCGAAAACTTTCAAAAATTCTTGTACTTTATTGCACACTGCCGTAGTTGTATGTATGTATTATAATATTGTAATATGATATAAGCCGATGTGTGTGTGTTGTTATATACATTATTTATTATTACACGTCATGCATGCACGACAAAAACGGCGGTTTCTCACGCACTGCGATTGGTTTTTTTTTTTTTTTTTTATATTATATCGACCACGAGCGCAAGTTCGTCACAACGCAGTGTACGACAACCGTCGGATAAACTTGCTTTGCCCGACTTCGGGTTCAACATATATATATATATATTATATAGGTATATAGGCGTCTTACAAAACGTGATTTTTCCATTTCGTGACAACCAGAAAACGAGCGGATGTTTTTTTTTTCGACGATTTCCGGCAATCCTCTTTTGTGAAGCACGCGATGATGAACGACGCGTAAACGTTTTTCGAAATTATTTCCGTGCCGTGCTGGTAGGTATTTTCAGGTTTGTCAATCTCGCGCATCACCTCTATTCGTATAGTAGAAAATATATACTGCACGGTCGACACGCGACGACGAAAAACATAAGATAAGTGGAAATCTCCGCGGGAAATTATAATATATAAGTCGCGTTTCGCAATTATATTATATGAGGCAGCAAATTTGCAATTTGCACATCGATACATAATATTAGTATGACGTAATAAGCGTACCTGCGGTTTAATACGATATGAGAGGTGCGTGTGTGTTTATTAATTTAGCGAAACGGTAAAAAGCGATCTTATTCTCGGCGGTATTCTTGATATCTTTTTCGATCTTGTTTTACTAAAAACGTCCGGGTCGAAAAAAACTTTGAATTCATACCCAATGACTTATAGAAATACTTCCAAAAGGTCGAAAAGAATCATACGATTTATAACACTTTTGACAACTTTTAAAGTTTTCGTTATATTTTTCTGTATTATTTATTGAATGTAGGTACGGAATTTGCTTACATATTTTATTTTACAACACTAGAATCCAGTAATATTTTAGTTGCGCATTATAGTATTATACCTGCTTTGAGCGTGTAGGCTCTTGAATATTATAATATTATGTTTTACAAATCAACAAACCACGTTCTACGATATGTACTCGCCTCTAGGAAGGAAAAAAAATATCGGTAATAATAATAAAACGGGTAGGTACGTGCTATTTTAATATATTATTATGTTTAATATACCTATATACTATTCATTCCGAATCGTTTATTATTTATTGCATGCGTATTATCCTGATGAAATCCGTTTAGATTTCAAACACATATGAACACATTCAACTCTTCCTCAGGTTAGGTTATTGACCGAAATCGTAACTGTACGTTCTATATTACGTTTTTCTATACCTGTGCGTTGTTCGTGCACGAAAATAATATAGATTTATAGATAGGAATTTTTTTTGCCCCTAAACGATTATTGCACTCGTTTAACGTTTAAATGGAAAAATTGTGCAAATATATATTATTGTTATAATATTAATACCTATGTAGAAGCAAAAAGAGTTTTTTCGTCGAGTGAAATACCAAAAGATTTCGAAACTAAACTTTATACGTATGATTTAAAGTGTAAACACCACACGCCACATCGTTAAATTCCTTCGTAGGTGTTACTCGCGTATAATATAATAATGCTATAAAGCGAGGAGGAGAAACCAAAACTAAACCCTATAGTTTTAGTTGTTCGCTCGTATACCTGTTACAACGATAATTTTGTCGTCACATAATCCCTTGTATTCAACATTAATTATTACCTCTATGTCTATATTATATATACGATTACACGTCATTACCTACATATAGTATAACACAATTAGTAAGTACGTTACTTGTAGTTCGTACACTTAAGTGAGGCGTTTTAGTTTTGAAGTTCTTTTTCTGTAATATAGGTGTACGAACATAATAATGACATTAAAATACTCAGTATAACATTATTGTAAAGTCTAAACCGACAACAAACTAAACGACAACAATAATAATAGTATAATATTAATATATTAAATCGGACCCAAGATTTCACAGCTGACATCTCTGCAGTTCAGAACGTCATCGATTTATAAAATAAGCAAAAACAAAATATTCTCGACTATTTATTTTGAAATATACATTATACATACATTATATAATATTACCTATATAGGTACATATCTGAGTTATTTTTACCTTTTGAAACCACACATTTTTCAATTTAAAGTACATTTATACGTGTACCGTGTAGTTTAAACGAAATTAATTGATATTATTTTTAAGAAAAACTAAATTTTTAACGTTATTGTTTTGTTTAGGTGCATATTATTATTATTGACATATGATTTATGATTTATCACACAACACTGCACGCGTATATTTATTATTTCAAAAACTTTTCAACGATCGAATAATGCATATTATGGCTCAGAAGTGGATTGACAAGAAATTTATATTTATTACAGTCGTATTCACTAACATTCGAAAATTGTTTTAAGCCCATGAAAATTATTGAACGTCTTTATTGATGTTTAATATTGTAATAATATGTTCCTATATGACGTATGTACTCTATTAAATAGTCATTCTGCAGAGTATTATTTATTTATATTATATTATATATTTCTACCGTATATTATATACATACTCTGATACTCGTAAGTCGTAAGTCATCTTGATTTTCTAATTTCACTACTGGTTTCATTGTTTAATAACAGCATAACATAATAACGCAATCGCTCTAAAATCATAGTTATTTATTAATTATTTAAATACTCTAAAAAATATTGTAATACCTATATTAAATAAATACAATTATATTTATGAGGTTAATGACATTTTATGTTTGATATATGTAATTTTTTTTTGTCATCTGCAGTTTCACATATTTTCATCTCGATAATTATTGTTTTATAACTCAATTATGGGTTATAGGGTAAAATATGATGTGCCGCATCACTTTTATTCTCGAGTGGTCTTCCATACAAGAACAAACAATCTGAGGATCAGCCTAACAGTACCAGATGGCTTCTGATGTGTCGACCCTGCCACATCATACAAAAATAACACGAACTTATAGTTAACAATATTACGCCGGTACCTACCTATAACAATCTAAGATGACAACTTTGAAATAATAGGATCATAGGGACGCGGTGTTTCATCAATAGTTCAAAAACATATTATTCTAAAATATAATATTCAATCTTTACAATATAGTTGCCATTTTAACTAGATATTTCATACCTATATATTGTGTATAAAAAAAAGTTATGCATTTTTGATTCTTTATAGGTTTATGTTTGAACAAACTTATGAAGAACTTTGTATTGAATTGCCAAGATTTTTTCACACAAACTGAAATGTTATCAATTATCATATATATAAATTTTAAAAAAAACTAAAAAAGAAAATGATTTAAAATGTCTATAAATAGCACAAAAAAAAGCCAAAACATTTAAAAAAAATTATGTCTAGAAAATATTAACTTAAATGTTTCGTGAACAATTTAAGTCATTACTAAGAAAGCGCCTTCAAAGTTTAGGATTGAAACATTTTCACTGCTCTAAAAGGTTCGGTCAGACAGAGAAAAAAACACACGCAGTATCATTGTAAAACCAATACATGCTCCGCTCAGAATCTAAAAGAGTGACAATTTTATACTTAAAATCAAATATTTTTAAACAAAAATGTTAATGCGAACGGATGGACACTTGTTCCAAATGAATACTAATATAATAATAGTCTCTAAAACCATTTGTCTGAATAACCCTATAACTTTAACATTAATATATTATACGTACGTATAAATGTATATTGTATGACGTGTATATCATGAATGTCAATAGTTAAAAGCCATTAAAATATTATTTGTTTTGATGTTTGAGGCCTTTATGAACGTGTACTGTCCTCACTACCGTGCTGAATCGGCTGGGTAAAACCCGTGCAAAAATGCTGTATTCGTTTCGACCAAAAACACCGAACCGATAATATAGCACCGTACCCCTTAAACCATTGTGATTGGATCGCATTAAGTCATTCGCTGTGCCGCCGGAATTGCTGCTCGGGAATATAGTCTTTAAAATCAAATTCGTTTTGAACTCAAACACTATCGTGTGTAACGTCCGGGAACAAAATGTCTGTATACCTAGCTATTAACCCGAGAAACGACGTTCGCCGTACGACGACTCCGTATAATATTGACACGCATCCTCGTGTTTATATACCCAGATATAATATGAAATCAGGGACGTGGGTTCAGTGGGTAACCTACCGCCACCATATGAGTGTAGCTATTGTTTGATTTACGATGACGATAAACCGTTAAGCGAATTCGATAAATTTCGATAGAATTGTGTGTATCACGTGTGTGTGTGGGTGCGTGTGTCTAAATAATGGTTTGATTTGATTCGGTCGTGTCAAGTGTGCTTGCAATGACGAAGTGGTTAAAATAAATCATTAAACACACATAAACTCTATATATACACAAACGACATAATATAATATATAAATATTTAATATACACACTAAATATAAATAGTATGTATCACACGCGCGCGCCAATTGAAACGTATATAGCAAAAACACTATAGGTATATAGTAGTAGGTGCCTGCACGGTTGGCTAGCGTAGTCTCCAACTAAGTTGTCATGTCATAATATTTATAATAAAATTTACATTAATAACTCAATGTTAAACTTAGAAGTTATGACATATCTTTCGACGCTAGCGAGTTAAAAAAAAATACGTAATTCATCAAATCAATTGAAATCACTGACTAACTTCTGATGCTGAGGTTCATCTGCAATCTGCTCCACAATGTACGAAATACCTAAGTATGCACCTTTGTCAGACAACGTATACCTGTTTAAATATATATGCACTATGTATATACGTATGTATAGGTAGACAGTGGCGTGTTTTCAATTTTTTGTGTGGGGGTCTAAATATTAAAAACACATAATATAAATTAATATTCTCTTTCTCTGTACCAACGTAGCAAGTTGACTTTTTAACCTTTTTTTTTTGGGGGGGGGCGAGACCCGGGAACTCTCCTCCCTTCACCCGTAAATACGCCGCTGTAGGTAGATATATTGTTTAAATATATTTTATATATACACAGGTTATTGATGCTTCTGTAGTGCTGTGCAATCAATCTCCGCCGCTGAGTTGTGTGTCGTATTTTGCTCATATTTCCCTCTCCATATTATATTTATAACTCGCGAGGATTGCTCGTATATATTACCTATATCATACAACTGAATTCTAAGAATACTTATATATATTTATATGTTTAAATGTATGTATGTATATTGTATATATATATATGTATATGCATATTTGGACACTTGACGAACAAACTTACTAAATCTAAAACAGAAAAACGTTTTGATGATTTTGTCATAAATTATTTCTACAATAACTATTATAATAGGTTCTGAGGCGGCCGAAGATTGTGCGAATTTCGTGAAATCGTTTTATGCCCTAATAAATCGTTCTGAGTTGTTGATTGTTGTTGTTCCAACTGCAATGCACCTATGACTTATGAAGATATACGTTTGTTTGGAAATTTATTAGAATATTAGAATAAGGACACCTGTGTTACAGCGACGGCACTACAATGGCACCAGTATGGTGGGGGGGAGGAGGGCAAGTACCCCTATTTTGTTTTGCCTCACCTGTAATTCAAAAAATAAAAATTTTAATTTTTAATGTTTATGATATTTTAATTTGTGTATATTGTATAATACAATCTTATAAAATGCATTATTCATTTTTACGATCTTAAATTTTGGTACAAATGAATTGCCTAAACACATCTTCTCAAGAATGACACGTTTTGGGGAGCCTTAACAGGAATTTGTTAAATAAAATTATTTTAATATCAAAAAAAGTTATTATAAAATGAAAAATTGACCTATAAAAGCTAAAAAGACCTAAAAATTAAAAAAAATGCATAAAATGCAAAAAAAAGGATTTGAAATTGAGTTTATTTATACTTAACAAATTTTACAATACCTAAGCTAAAAATAATGCATTTTCCTACAAATTCACAGCCCTATATAATATTGATTTAAATCTATAATTTATTTCATAAATATGGATATCAAATTAAACGGATAAATGGGAGTATCATTGTATCAATAAATGAGTAGTGTCAAGGACAAAGCCCCTCACGGTTTTGTTTCCTCTAAATTTGTTTAGTGCTCATGCACGCAGAATATTTTTGGGTGATTTATGCCTATGAGCACACTACAATACAACTATATAGAAAGGTGTACATTGCACATTGTTATTTTTGTTAAAATAATTAATTTTATCGAAATGCTAAACATAAATTTTCATAAAAAAAACAATGCACTTATATGTTTGAGATTTTTATATTGCTATCAAAACTATGGAACCTTATTGTACCTACCTATTACATTTTCAAATATTAGCTATTAAAAATAAAAATATTCCATTTAAAATAGTTTGCAAAATTACTTGATTCTGACTTATTTTAATTTAAAATGCTTAAAGAAATAGTTATGGAAAGTACCTGTAAAAGGAAGGTATCATGCCTCCACATTTTCAAATTGATATATGACAAATTAACAAATTCCTTTTCATACACATACATTAGAAAACAAAAAAAGAACATAAGAACTAAATTATTTTTAAAATTAGATTTTGTCTAGAAAAATAAATATTTGGTGGGAAATCCAAATATGTATTTATCTAAATATTAATTTTTGAATTACATTAAAAACAAAATTGGTTATGTCAAAAACGGTTTTTGCATAGAAATGACTGTTTTTCAGTTTTCTTAATTTTTTTACTTTTAAACCCCCAAAGTACCAACTAGATTCAATTTAATACCAGGTACCACCATAAAAGAGGAAAATTGAAACAAATGTTTCCAGTGTTCACACAAAAAAATTTAAAAACCTTACACTTTATCGTAAAACCATTATACATCTATCATTCCTTTCAAAACCTAAAAGTTAAAACCATTAAAGGTGTTTAAAAAATGTTGATACCTTTTCAAGATAATATAGCACAAATTAAGTAACATATAGTTGTCATAGTTCAAGCCTGCTCCAATTTCATTGTTATATGTTAATAACAAAAGTGTACAAAAGCTTGAAGTAAATCTGTTTGGCATTAATCAATGCACGAAAGTATCAATAGCACTTTGATAGCTATGAGATATGAAAATGATTGATACTTTAAAGTATCACAGTTATTAAATTCATATACCATACATGATATGTTGCACCTTAGGTATTAGATAGCTAATTAGAATATTAGATTATGAATGGCTAATATTAATGAAATACATTGTTAACACTAAACAAATGCTTAACATTTTGAGAAATGTAATACTAACAGAGAACATATTTCTATTAATTTAATTCAACTATTTGCCTTTTATTTTAGTATATTTTATAATGAAAAAATGTAAAATTAAAATCTTAGATTGAATTGTGATATACTCGTATTATACAATGAGTTCCATTTCATGTGATCACATGAGTGCAGATCATTTTGATTATATTAACCACTGTTGATTCTATAAAACATTATTTTTTTTAATATGTATAATGTATACTTACTAAATGAATTTAAAATACAAATAATAAAAAAAATATTTTTTAAGAAAACTTTTATGGTTATAAACATTTTTCCAACTTATCAAAAGAAATAAGCAATTTTTTTTTTTATTGATAAATCTTCTTGTTTGGCCAACACATGTTTGAAAAACACAAACTACAACAACTATTCTGAACAAAGCAACACACAGTGATACACTGTAAAGTCAAAAATACAATTTAATTCTATACCGGCTGTTGGTCATATAACTTAGTAAATTTGAAAAGCCATAAAAATATAAAACAGATAAAAGTGATTCAATTATTCAGTATACAGTGATTTTAATAAAAGGTTAATTTACTATTAAAAACATAAGATTTGGTTTGGATTCTTCTTTTTTGAATCCAATACAGTGGTTTAAATGATAAAGACATAAACATTGTATTATTTTCAAATTATTTTAATATCAATAATGATAATATTGTTACATAAGTATCAAGTAGCAAGATTTTTTAATAGGTGGTTACCACAAGATATTTGATAATTTTATGAGTAGGGAGGGAAATGTAATAACTAGTGAGATTAAGGGTGATTATATAATAAGTTATTATTATTATTAATACTTAAACAAAAAATAAATAATTTTGTTCAGCGGTTTCAATAAAATATGTAATGTTTATGCATGTTCAACCATTTAGAATGTCAAAACCACAGCAGATTCACCAGCAAGACTTAATTGAGTACTGTCAACTTTTGATCTAGAACAAAAAAAAAGAACATGGAATGAAAACAGGTTATTCTTTTATTTCAAAAACCAAACAATTAATAATTTATTGGACTATTTTAGTATGGCTATCAGGTACCAATAAAATCAATTTAAATATAAAAAATTATTATATTTATCATAGTATTAACGTTTTTATTATTAAGAGATAATAAATAGAACTCAAATTTTAATGCATTTATATATTTTTTCAGGATTTCCTAAAACAATGCTTTCCAAGTTACAAATATCAGTAAAACCGATAAACGATTTCATAAATGCTATATTATTACCTTACTTTGATAATATTGTGAACCATAATATTACCTACCAACAAACATACGGCAATATACTCTGTTCAGCAAGAGAGCACGCAGCGGACCGACAAAAATCGGTTTGTTTTGCGCATTCTCTTGCGTCATCCACCCATAGCATTCCCACTCTTCGACGAACACCGAGCAGCCGTCCATCAGTCTACATGCGCAAAACCGGCGTGCTCTCACGCTGAACAGAGTATAGTGCAGTACACCGTTAACGTTTACCATTCCACATGTAATTAATTTATAACTTAACATGCCTAAAGTGAAAACATTAAAAAATTGTTATTTTATTTTATAATTTAAGTTAATTTCTTGTCATGCATTTTTTTTTGTTTTTTGTGCTTTAAAATCCAAGCCCTAGTCATTACTAATTTTTTACTTATTTTAGGAATATAATAAAACAAAAAAATCACATTAGATTTTAAGAATGAAAATATATAAATTTTAATTTATGTACTATAACATAATGTAATCTAGTTTTAAAAATAACATGGGTTTTAAATTTATCCTAATGACCAAATCGACACACTACCACCGGTCGATTAAATACAGATATCAACTAACAATTTTATTAATTCAACACAGAACACATTTTTTTTTATATAAAATAATAAATTAATTGTAATATCATCCTTCTAAAAATGAAATTCTTTAAGTGCAGGGGCATTATTTGCAGTTTTTAGAACATAAATTATGAAAAATAAAAAATAAAAAATGCATTTAGAACATAAATGCGTTTTTTATTTTTCATAAAGCATTTAAATCCGTGGCTTAATAATAACTATTATTATCTTTTGGTTTATTTCTACCATTTTAATAATGAATGAAACTTTTTTTTGATGGTGGCCTAATAACACAAAAATGATATGTATTTACATGTAAATATTTCTAATGTTTGAACTAATAAATCAAACATGAGACCTCGTTATAATTAAATATATTATCATTAATCGGTATATTATTAACGTAAATCAGCAATTCATTTCCATAGAATAAATTTCTATTAGTTTTTAACTCAATGATAATTTAAAAAAAAAATATTTTAATTATTAGAAACAACTCTTATCAAAAAAATAGTTATAAGTACTTCAATAAAGCATGTGTGAATACACTTTTTAAGATAATATTACTGTTTAAAGACAAAGTTCATTGCAAAAGATTATATACAACATAATTTGTAGTACAGTACATTAATTCCACAAAAACAAATATCTTACATTAATTATTAAAACTGACCTTTCAGAATGAACCTAGTTTTATTACAAATAATAAATACAATAATTTAATTTTTTACACTAATTCAGATTGATAATTCATATATTCATTATCATCTAAAGTGTAATTGTATCATACTTGTATACCATAATACATATTATTAATGTATCTTATTCAACATCTTTTTACAAAAAAACTACTTTCAGATCAATACTTAATTCAACACTTCTATTTTAATTTTAGATTTAAAAACTCATTAAATAATAACTAATAACTGTCCAATTTCTAGGAACAATCTAATTAATCTGTTCATCTTAATAAATTTAGTCGTATTGGAATTAAGTCATTAAGATTAATATTTATTTCAACTAACTTAATCACATAAAACATAATATCTTAAACTTAATTAATGAATCTTTAAACATAAAATAATAACTAAAACTTACTTAAGAGGAGGAAGTTTGGAGCAAGCAGTCTCAGTACAAAGTGACAAATTTACTTTTGTGGGAATCCCATCAAATGAACTTAGGTTTAGAACAGTGACATTTTTACTTAAATTCCAAGCAAATAAAAGGCTCTCTGAACCACTCATTACCCTAAAATTAATTATACAATTTTAAAATAAATATAATATTATGATATATGAATTTTTTTACCTATCGAAAGCCAATACTGTATCATTGTTCAATAGTTTGGCATTAAAGGAACCAAATTCAATTGTTGGCATTGATCGTAACTCTTTTAAAGTACTTTGAATTAATGTAATATTTGGTATATTGTTGTTTTCAAAGAGTTTAGAGTCAGCATAAATGAATGGTACACCCGGTAACAACGAACCAAGAATACTAAATGCATCGATCGTTTCATTTTTCCAGCAATTTGGATTATCAGTACATACCCACTAAATCAACAATAAAATGCATTAATACTGAGTTCGGAATAAACATTTTTTTAACTTACTTCCCAAGAAGACCATGTAGAAGATGACCTAAGTGTTTTAGATAAAATAGCATTCAATAATTGTTCTCCAGTGAAATCAGATGTCAATGTCACAGAACTATGAGCCATATTTATTTCCTTAACATCCTTAGAATCAAGGTCGCTCACAATCAACACTCTAAAAATTGTACATTAAAAAGCATTTAATTAATAATTAATTAATCAATTTAATTTTCTTTGATACTAAATTGCCAAATATTAAGATACAGATCACATAATTATCATTTTAAAACATATGACTATTATTTGAGGAAATAAAAATAAAAGCAATTATTTTGAATATTTTCAAATTAAGCCATACAATAATTAATAACTTACTCATAGAAATTATAATTCAATTTTGTATTTTATTGGATTTTGAACAATATAATTAAAAAAGCTAAGATGCTATTTAACAAAGATAAAATATAGATCATTCTCAAATATGTAAACAAATAAAATAAAACTTTAACATAGAAGTTAAACATTTTAATAATGTATGCTAAATATATTCTGTTCTTATAAATGAATAATTTTTATACCAACATTTGGGTAATCTTATTTTTAAATAGGTAATAGGTTAAATAGGTTTAATAGGTACATTTTAGTAATACTGTGCATTATAATTTAACTCACCTAGAATAATTTCTTATTAAATTGCCCCAGTGCGATAACAACTCATTGGTCTCTGGAAGGTTAGATGTCGCTTTATGACTAAAAGAAGTGTATTTATTGGTCATATTTAGTGTAGTTATCATCGTATCATTTTTCAAGTCTTTATCTTCAAACAAATATTGGACTTTATCCAAATACAATCCATCAACTCCTATATCCAACCAGTACTTAAAAACTTCCTAAAAAAATTAATTGTACAAAATTAAAACGTTTATAAAAATACAAAAACAAATCAAATACCTCAAAATAATGTACAACATCTTTATTGCGGAAATTGAAGTCTGGCTCTTCTGCAGAGAACTGGTGAAGATAAAACGCTTTGCGTTCTTCACTCCAACTCCAAGCAGATTCTCCAGTTACACTCAACTAATAAGGTTAACAAGAACAATTAATAGAATATTCAAATATTCAAAAACAAACTAAGATACAAAAAAATAATAACCCAATTGTTAATAGGGTGATAATGTTCACCATCCTTAAAACCAGAATTCCAAATGTAAAAATTTTTGTATAATGTTTCATTTAGGACTGATCGTTCAAACATCAAGCTTAACTTTGAAGAATGATTAGGAACTATTTTCAACATCACTTTCATACCTAAAAAAATTTTAGAAAACTAATTTCTTATTTCTAAATTTTAGTAGATAAATAAGATTATTATTAATAATATACCTCGAGATTTCAAATTTTTAACAAGATTTTGCATTGAATCTTTAGTGCCTAAAGAAATATTTACATTCAAGAAATCTATAACTTCGTCTCCATCAGCTTGAAACACAGATGTCAATACAACATTTTGTACACCCAATTGTTGCATGTATTCAATTTTTTTATCAAGACCTTAAAAATAATTTAAATTATAATAACTAATATTACTAATTATTAAGTAAATATAATATACTTAACATAAATTACCAGTTTTAATAATATTTAAAAATAATAATAATTTTTTTTCTAAAATGTATTTTAGTTTTAAAATTATTCTTATGTAAGTGTATGATTTTTTTTCTTCAAGACCCTTGGCGGCAACATGGGACATTGTATGCAAAAGTTTATGATCAAAAAGTTCCAACTATGAATTAAAATAATGAGAATAAATTGTTCCTATAGAAAATATTATATATTATTTTACTTTAGATAAGAACTAAATAAAAAAAAATTGTTGTTTATCTATAACAAAAAATATAAAACAAAATATCTACCTCTTCAATTTTAATTGTTTATTATATATACATTTTTAAAATAACCTATACTAATCCTGTATTCACTTTAAAATCTTAATTATTCAAATCTTTTACAGTTGGACATTTACTGCATTTAAATGGTGACGTTAAAACAATTTTAAATCTACTGATACTAGCTTTCTTACTGACAATTTGAGCTATTTAATAAACTGGTAAAAAAAAACTAGTTTTTTGGGATATAAAATCATTTTAATGTTATCCTATAAATATAGCAACCGCAACAAAAAATTATAAATGCTTAATTCCTAGTTAATAACTTACATTTTTAACATGGATACTTTATTAGTTTTAAAGAAAATATAGGTACCTACATTATTTCATAAATAAGTAAAAACGCGATTATATTTTTAGTGGGTTGAGTTACATTTTTTTTTTTAAATAAGTGTTTCTGTTACTTTTTGTTTATGTTTAAACTCAGTTTTATCATAATTTATAAATCATTATCTGTGATTGTGAAGATTACGAGTTTACTATGGCCATGTCAACAGGATGCAACCATATTAATAATTATTGAAAAGATAACGATTTATTTGAAACAAATTAAAACCGGCATGACGCTCAACACTTTTGATTATTTTCAGTAATATATAGAATATCAAATACGATACATACATACCAAAATATAAAAAATTGTCCAAAATGGGTCATAATATAAAAATGTTGGGAACTTCTGCCTTAAGTATTAATTTCTATAATTTATTTCCCATGTACATATAATTATCTTTATAAATAAATAGGTAGTATCTTAGGGATAAAATTAATACCTCGATTAATGGGTAGATAGGTTTATACAAACATCTATATATTTAATTCAAGTACAAATTCTACAAATATTTGTTCTGTTAACTTTATTCATCAAACAATGTATTGCTTGAGACACTTTAAACTATAAACTTATGTATTAATTCAAAATGATTAAAATAATTTTCTGTATTTTCTAATAAATTTTAAATTACATAAGATAATTGACAAGTAACAACTTACCATTTTTGCTGACAAGAGAAGCTGCGTTAATAATGTAGACTGGACTCTTCTGATACCATTCATACTTAGAAGTCGAAAAACATTTAGGAGTCAAGAATATGATGAACAGCGCACCGAACATCATGGCAAACCAAGAAAGCCAAAATGTCACAAACAACAACCACCTGATTCTCACCCAGAACGGACTGTTAGCATACTTCATGAGTTCTTCCTTACCCATGCCTGCATATGCAATTTCTGTATGATCGGACAATTCCAACTTGTTTAGCTCATCATACTTGTCACTAGTACTATCACCCTTCTTTTTTCCCTCCTCCATAAGTTTTTCCACAGCTCCATCATCTTTTTCCAACGACATTACAACCTTCTGAAAATTAAAAAAATATTTAATTTCAAAAATTAAACTTGCAGAATCATTCTAGACGAATTTCATTGCATCAAACGCACATCGAATTGCGACAACCAGTGGCCAATGCTTACACAATTATTCGATTGATGTTCAGAAGAAAGACTAAAGAAAAGCGATCACTTACAACGAGAGAAGGATCCGAAAAGATAAACGTCGAGCAACTTAAGCTGAGAACAGCAATTTAATTACTAAATACTATAATAATAATACTATATAGTATATTACACTAATAGGTGTGTAGCAATATTATATTGATCGCAATCTGCAAAGAATTGTTCATATCACAGCGAGTAGTCATGAACAAGGAGATAAGAACTTCTTATTAAGAAGTGATAACAGCATCGTGACGGTGACGGACACAGCCGATCCCACCACGCAAGGTTTTATTTGTTAAAAAATAATAAGTGAACAATTATTTAATTTTATCATAATTAACAACTATTTAAACAATTGAGTACCTAGGTACCTACCTACTTAATTCGTTTTAGATTTTACGATTATATTTTTTTTACATATTTATTGGATAAAACATTTCTCAGGTAGACGAAACATTGAAAAGTGCTTTTTGGATTTTTCAATAGGATTAATAGGTTACCCAGTTCCTACGGTAGGAAAAACTTGTATAGGTACCGGCATTAGATAGACGTCCAAAATATTTTAAACACATTAAATGTATACATTTTATGCAGCCCTAATTTTTCTAATAAAAACTTTTTATACCGAATGTTTGCCGGAATATTTTTTTTATGATATGATTGATTATTATATTGTTCTTCAATTTATTAATTATAATTAGGGCTATAGGATTTATTTGCAATAAAAAATTTTAAAATATGCTTTTTTATTTTTTATTACAAAAATATGCAAAAAAAATTATTACCTTTATTGAAATTATTTAAAAATAAATTATGTTTAATATGCAAAAATATGTATTATATTAAAATTAATTTAAAATAATTTCTCTTAATGTCACAAATTATATAAAACAAACGTTCACACATACATGATACATCACACGTCGTATACCTACTAACGAAGAACTATTGCAATCAATTATCAATGTGATATTGTTATCGTCTGTACTTTGTACTTGTACTGTCTCAAAATTGATGTCTTTAGAAAAAAGGTAATTCTGTTTCCCCCTCCCCCCAATCAAGCCCGTATTTAAGGGAGGGCTCGGAGGGGCAATTGCCCCTGGCGGCAATATTAAAATTAGGTTTAGGGGCACACGACTATCATTCCTGTCCCGTTTTCGGTTTTCTCCGTCGTAGGTACCTATCTATAGTGTTGTAGCCGGTGACGATAGAGGAGGCGAATCGCTCTCTTCGTCGTCGTAATAAATTTACATCAGGTCGAACGACCGTAATATATTATGCACCGCAGTGGTTGTGCGTTTGTTTTCACTTCGGTGTTATACGCGCTGACGTAGGACTTAGTTGTATGAAAGACCCGTGTGGGGTGTAAGTACTTACCGGCTGGTAGTGGCCCTCAAAACATGTTTTTCAGGTATAGCAAGGCATTATTTTGGGAGTAACCGAATTGGTTCCCGTTTAAAAAAGGTATTTTATTTGGTTGAGTAGTTCGATAGTATGTCACTTTCAAAGTTCACCGTTGAAATATCGATATCGCATTATCGCGGTCTCCGGTGTCAGACCCACACTAACTACATAGAGGCATTTTGCCACATTAAAATCTAACCCTCACGCGGCTCTGAATATTCAAAGTTCGTTCTGCGATAGCCATCATAAACGAGCGCACTTTGACGTCTCACAATTTCCACTTTCGTTGTCGCATCTATCTGCAGTCTTGTCCGATATCAATCATCAGAGTGGCTGTATTGATGATCCTCTTTAAAATAAGATTGTTTTTGGTCGAGATAACATCCCTTGCCCGCGGTTTAACCCACGACGCGGGAGACAGACGAATTCGCTTTTCCGTCTATATATTCATCACCGAATGGCTTACCGTTGTTTTGATTGTATGACTCTGTCAACAGCTATGGTATATAGGTAGTTAGTAAGCGTTCTAACAACGTCGGTTAGTCGTACAATATTCATTTCAGACAAAACCAAAATATTATAATATAGGTAGGTACTATATATGTATAGGTACTGATAAACATTTCATTTTGTATATTATTCCGTCATTACAGAACACAAAAATAATATTTAAATAACGATTTAATAACGTAATATTAAACATTTTATTAATATATAACTGCGTAAACACATTTTCTAATTTCCCCGGCGCGGCGTAAAGCCGAGTGACAGATAGTCCGAATCATAGTTTCTCCATCCATCGCCCGAGACAGCGGTCGCGTTGCCGAATTGCCTAGTCCAATAATTCGGGTTATGAGTCTTTGCCGAGCGGCGATTTCTGTTCCTCGAATTCTTATTCCTAACGGACTCTGAAGGTGCGGCAGGCCGATTGGTCGGACCGGCCGCTGTCTGTATTCGTGCATCAACCGCCGCGGACGCACTGGGCTTCGCTGGCCCCACTGTCGGCGGTATTGCAGTGGCGTGTGCAGTATTGGACTCTGGCGGAGGAACATCGGCAGTCCAATCCACATACCCAAGCTCCTGCTTCCGCAGTGCCACAAAGTCCGACGACTCCTTATATTTCACTTGGCGGGTTCGTTTTCCTTCGGGCGTTACCGCTGTGGAGACAGCGGCGTGGGTAGCGTCGTCTTTGGGTACGGCGAGGGCAATGGCGTGGACAGAGCTTTGTGGTTCCGTCGGCGCCTCATCGGGCCACTCGACATCGGACAGGCCCATCGAAAAGTATAAAATCAGTTCCAAGACTGCTATAAACACTTCGAAGGTGACCCGCGAAATCGTACTTAACGTGTCCCACCAACTCATATCCTCCTGAAATTCAAATATCGAAATTAAAAATCAATTTGTATTTATCATAAACTATATTTTACTAATCGGTTAGCTGGTACTCACCATGTTTAAGCAGTACTCGTCATCAGTCGTATTAAATGTTTGGTCAGCCATTATAGGTGACTCGGCGCTTCGGATGTCGCTAAGACTGTTCATGGTGCGGAAATCAATTGACAAGAGAAAACTTAGTGCTTGCGAGTAGCAATACTGTACTATATAGTAGAGGATGTGTTCCTCGGTTAGAAGTCAAAAGTCAAGTGTGTGTATTTCCAAATATTTAGATACAATCAATTAGATTTAGGGTGTTTAGCAACCATTGAATACGGTCGACTGTTTTTATTATAAACCAGAATCTTGTTATTTTTAAAACGTTGTTGATAAATTAAAATAATATTATATAATATTATAATAAGGTGGTTTATATTAGGCGCCTGGGGCTTTATTTTAAATAATCGTATACAATAATTTGTAAAAAGAGCTTAGAACTGCAGTCTTTTTTTTAAAGAATTATTTAAAAGATTGAAATTAAAATATTACAAAACTGGGATCGATGCGTGCTGTAGAATATTCCCCCTCCATCAGTTAAAAAAAAAAAAATCAAATTTGATCGATTCCACGAGTCAGGTACATTATTCCCGTGAAGTGTGTTTTTGAAGACGAAATGGCATTGGCATCGGGCACCCTACAATATGCATGGCGTGTTGCTTCTCGGCAACAAGTAACAACCGATAAAAACGGTTATAATCAGATATTTATCTATGTTAAATAGTATACTGTAAACTGTAATCACATCATATGACTATATTATATTACATGATTTACGTTTAAACCAAAGACGGCATGATTGAAAAAATTAAACTATTTAACGATAGATGAAACCTTCAGAGATACGCCAAACGAAACCGCGTTAGAGTCTTCTAATAGTTAGCTTACCGAAAATTTGCGGACAGCAACTGTTAACCTCCGAGCTATTTAATTTAATTAAATCAACAGGATGCAAATTCATCGTCGTCATGTATATTTCTACAATGATATATTACGAGATAATAATTTATAATATTTTCCGCCGTGGCCGGTGACAAACAGCAGTATTGTAGTGGTAATATTATGAAATAGAGATAATGCACACGCACCCGTCACACGAGCTATTATCCTCTTCGCAGAAGAATAATAATTATTATCGATTCGGTCCGGTGGCGGTTTATCTTGTGCCGTGATAAAAACAGAGTTTGAAATAATTGTTGTTGTTGTCGGATGTCAGCCGACCGTGTGAAGAGTGAAAGTAAAAGTGAATACTTCTCAGTTGATTTATTATAACTATATTGTGTATACCGCTATTTGAGGATTTTATGGACCGGACGAAAATCGATTTGATTAGGTGCACGAAAAAACGACAGTGCCCACAAACGGGGCGATCCGTCAAAGTGCGTCTACACTGATTGTTTCAAAAACTTTTGACTCCTTTGAAAATATTTTTTTTTTTCACACGATTTGACATCATTTCAAAAAGACATTTATGAAAACAAATTTTATTTTTTCACTATTTGGACGTGTATATATAATAATTGTCATTAGCGGGGCCGGATTTACGCCTAAGCCGGCAAATTTTGTAAGAAATTGAAAAAAAAATCATATAAATATTTTATGCATTTATGTAACTGCGTAAATTGATATTATATAATATTTAATATATATAATATATACGTCATATTAGTACATATTAATATATACATACATATTATATATATATTATATTAAATTTATTAGTAATAAATACTACATTTTTTTTCTTGGGGTAGGGGCGGCATATTTAAAAGGGCCTAGGGCGGCACCTGTTTTAAATCCGGCACTGCCCCCAATATACCTACGTAAATTATTATTAGATTGTACATTATATTAACGACAATATTATTCAACAAATCAAACAATAATAACAGTCGTTCATTAAATAAATACGATTTTAAATCTGTTTTTTTTTTCATATAATATGCACAAAAACAATTGTACTATATTCAATCGAGAATAAGCCAAATTGTGGATATAGCTATTAACAACTAATTAATTTGGTTTAAAGGAAAAAAAACATGCAAATGCATAGTAATATACCCTAGCCTTAATTAAAACCATAACATTAATAGATATATCCCATTATGGCATTATATAGTAATATATTGCACTGTTCAGTTATTTAATGTAATGTTAATTTGTAGATAATTATTGCGTAAGGGTGCCTGATGGTACACATCCACCAGCAGTGTACCTAACCGTGTAACTATATACCAACTTATTATACCTACCTACCTATTTAAATACAATATTAAGCACACGTTTAAACGACATGATACTGTGTTAATTCCTGTACCTACAATTATAGGCGTGCTCGAGGGTGCAGCAGAAGCCAGAAGGTTCATGACTTCATTCATTCATTATGACGTGCTGGCCGTGCTGCAACTGCAACATTTTTTGAGCCGGTTGATTGGCCTGTGGGCTACAGCGCGGCGGTGCAAATTACAGTCGTACTGTCGCAGCCGAAGGCCGACCGGTCAGGGCAATTTTTTGCATTCCTTAATAAATATTAAATACTTACTAAAAAGTAGGCCGCTTTATATAAATCTGCGATTTAAGTCGGCGCACGCCTATGCCTACAATAAATATATCAAAACAGAAGCTTGACTTTCAATAATATTGTGTCAAACTTATTCAAACTATAAAAATCGGTTATGCCTATATGGCTATATACGGCCTTCCTTCAAAATAACGCGCATTCGTTGTAGTGCATTAGATTTACTATAGTTGGGTAGACATTATAGTTTATAACTATACATGTCTGTACTATATATGTAGTTGTATATACTATTGGCATATATTATATCAGAAGTAGGTATATAGCATCATGCTCAGTAAAAGCTAAGGTTAGGATTAAAATGTAACTCTGGATACGAATAAGTCGAGGAGAGCCCATGAAACACCTCAGGTGTTTAAAATTTAAAAACGCGTTATCTATTTGTTATTTGGCCATTGCAATAAATTATAATCAATTATATAAACTAACCCATAATGATAAACGGAATAAGAACCCTCAGAAAAAAAATAGCAGAAATAAAATATTACGTTTCCTCACATTTGGACGATAGGTATAATGTCTAAGTCCTAATATATAAGAACTTCACATGTTATTGACGTGTATGGTGAAATGTGTACCTTTGACAATATAACTTATGAACTTATAATATAATACCAGTTGGTAAAAACTAACAAAACTCAATTCAATTGCTTTAACAAAATTAAACATATCGTAATATAAAAGAAAATGTTATTATTTATGTTTGAAAATTATAATATAAATATAAAAGTAATTTAAACTGTATTCAATATTTATTTTAAACATAGCTTGTTTTTTTAAACTACCTACTTGATTTTTAATTTTTTTTATAATTGTTGAACTTATATATACAATATTTTTATTTTAAATACGATATATTATTTATTCATTAATTTGCATGTGGTTGTGAGTAGTATTGTGGTCTGCGTACTATTATATTATTGAAGTATGTTTGCAGCTTTGTCTGAACCACAATAAATTATAGATAACTAATATTATCTATTCCCTGGAATAGTTCACGTAACCACATACAAAACGTCGATAAAAAGTGATGTGGAATAGGCATCAAAACGATATTGGGGAGTGGGAACAAAATACATAAAGGTTCCTACGGAGCAGAATTTATTTATGTCTAGTGGCGGACTGAGTAATGAGAACCATGCGAGTTGTGAATATGACCTACATAATTACACAAATATTTCCATTGGTCGTTTTCTCAGGACTAATGACAAGCTATAAGACCGACTAGTTCGAGGTCCGACTTTCCGAGTACTGAACACTAGAAATACAGAATTGACAGGTGTAGTTAAATATACTACTGAATTGTAAACTTGATTAAACAAATAATTAATGAAATATGAATTTAAAAAAATAAAATGATAGGTAATACAATGTATTAATTTAAACAATAATACCTATTTAAAGTCTTGTGGCCAACATTGTTTCTATACGTATTATATAAGCACAAAGCACCGCTATAAATAACACATATTCTCGTTTATTTTTATATGCTACCACAGTATCTTAAAAAACGCTATGCGTGTAGATATAATAAATAATAATTTAATAAAGAAGTCAATATATATATAACTATAAGACCAAAACGTCTCACTATTAGAATGTGTAATGTGGATGTATCCAATTTAAAGTAGTACAATTTAGTGAGCTAAACTGTTTGGTTTATAATACTTAATAAAAGGTATTAATATTAATGTATAAATAATCAAAAACAGTTCAGTTACAGAAAACAGAACTAAGAAAGCTGTAAAGCACCTATACTCTATTTTTCAAACCTCATCTTGTAAGTTGTGATAACTGAAAGTAATTATTTTCATTTTCAAGCCAATTTCCCAACATTACAAAATCCTGTGTATACCACTGCCTATAGTCTATAGAAAAGAGCAATTTACATTTCGTTCCAATCGGCAATATAATTAATTAATGATTTCATAAAAATCAGTGTTTCATTTTCCAGTTTGGAGCGAAGATAATGTGATATATTATAGCGTTCCCACGGCGGCGGTACACCGGCTGCACAAGCGCAGGTTTCGCCAGAAGAGTAAACTTTATGTAAGTATTGAGTATTCTCTCCTACTCTTTTGGAGCGAGGGATCTAAAATTCTAAAATATATTATGTTCGTACTTCGTTGTCACTTTGTCAGTTGACGAGCACCGCGGCCGTAGTCCGTAGACACGTATTTTATTATCGAGCTCACAAAATACTCGATCCCAAAACAACCCGAGCGTTGTGTGTCGTCGTCGTCGGATTTCCTCATAGAATAATGACAATAAATTAATAACAATATTGTTTATGTACCTACGTGTAGTGTATTATAAATAGTGTTATACACAGTACAGTAGTACACACACACTAACGTCCTTAATATACTGTAAAATTCAACAATTTTTATTATTTTACGTACCTACCTATACATTTTATTCTAAACCGAAAGTTTCCAGCTCCCCCTTCATAACCCACTTGAAGAATGGCGTTAGGTCTACGAATAGAGCTAATCCCATGAATATTGAACTACGAGTGAATAATAATGTATAGACATAATATTCTAAAGCAGCGGTTCCCAACCTGTGCACCGCGAGCTCATTTCTGGGGCACCACGGCTCACCCGAGAATGAAAAAAATTGTTTACAATTTAATGTAGCTAAAAAAACAAAAAATTATTTTACGTACAAAATTACTAAGGACACTCTGTATATCTAATACAGTGTGTCTGATCTGTATCGATTAATACATAAACAATGAGACACGCCGCACAAATTCAGATAACATTATTATATACGTTTTCACAAATTGAACCAGATATTGCTACACTTTCTAAAAATAAGCAGCCAAAAAAATCTCATTAGTTTTTTACACGGTTATTTACATGTAAATAACCGTGGTTTTTTTAACTTATTTTTAACTTTTAAAACGGTTTTTCTATTTTGTAATATTTGTTCTCTTTATTTTCAACTATAATTTTGTAATTTTTTTTATAGTATGTTCAATAAAATTATTTAAATTGGTTTTTAATGAGAACATTTTTATGATGTTCTTTGTGGTATTCACAGGAGGGCACCATCGATTAATTTGGACCATCAAAAGGGCACCACCAGCTAAAAAGGTTGGGAACCGCTGTTGTAAAGTGTTGAATTATGTTTTTAATAAATATTTAATAATTATTATTATTTAGGGTAGGTATCGTATTCATATATACTTGACAAGGACTGCGGTGACTTCAGTCGTTGGCTGTCGTTGCCTGGTAAAAATTGGTGTTGTGTAAGAGACGAGGATACAACACTGCAGACATCAAATGAAAAATTGAATGAAGATATACAATAGATTTTATTAGATCGAAGTATTAATACGAATTACACTCTTTCACTACACGTCACCACTCACTCGTAATAGTCGGTGGTCGTCGTCACTGCCTGGTTATCTGTAGAACGTCACCAAAACAAGCCGCCGGTTCGCACACCTACAGGCTACAATTTGCTCGATCCCACATCCCATGAAAAGGTAAAGTGGGAGAGTCGGCCGAGTCACGCCGTTTGTGTCCCGAATTCCGAAGTAGTAGAGTTGATTGATACAGGAATAATTTAGGAATGACAATACGCCCGTCTGCGTCTGCAGTGTACTATAGTGCTTGGACAATGTACTTGCTATACTTAGACTGTACATAATGGTATACCATCAGTACTAGAAATTGTAAATTAATAGGTAGTGCACTTAATGCTTTCAATAATAATAATATTTTTAATAAATATTTAATTATTATATTTGTACAATATTTATATGAAGTACCTATTGGTTTTGCTTTTCACGAACTGACGTGAAGTACTAGCATGGAATAAATAAAATTATCAAAATTTGATAAAACAAATAAGGAATGGAGACATTTAAACGTGTTAGGATCATTAAATTTAAAACAGTTACGTTTACTTTACTAGTACCAAAAACTGAGAGAGCTTTTTTACAATTTCTAATAGTATTTAAAGGTTAAATAACAGTTCAGAATCAACAATAACTCCAAGATCAAAAACCAACCACACGTTCTGAAGCGAAAGAGTTATTGAAATTTACTTGCATAGAATGTGCTCTTATGGCTGTATTTTGAGGTGATATTCTTGACATATTGAATAGAATAAGTAAAAAGTTGCAATCTGTGATTATTGATTTAATCACCCTTGTTCAACTTTATGATTCTATAATATATTATGTTAAATCTGCTCAGAATAGAAATAGTTTTATGGATTATGAAAATTCTGCTAAAGACTTGTCTGGATTAAGTATTTAAGTGATTACTAAGAAAATGAGAAACAAAAAAGAAGACAAAAGTTACTGAAAACAGATCCAATTAAGTGACATTATCCGGTCGAGAAAGTGTTATTGTTATGACATATTTTTTAATCCTAGATAATTTACAATCAGATTGACAAAAACGCAATTCTGCATATTATGATCATTTGGTAAAAAAAATTTCCCTTTTTCATAATATAACGCAGCATTCATTTAATGAAATTCATAAAAGCGCTAAGGAATTATGTGAGCTTATCTAAATGACTTAAATATAAGTTTGATTAGTGAAGTGGTCCAGCTACAAGGGCACATTGCAAGTTTAGGAACTTCTGACAATAATCCTCAAACTATTTTGGAATTTATGTTATGGATAAGAAGTAACAATTTCATAATTTTGTATCCGTAGGTAGAAATGTTATTACGTATTTTTTTATCAGCGGCATCTACCCAACTGTTCAGCTGAACGCTCGTTTTCTGTCCTAAAACGAATATAAAATTATTTAAGGTCAACAATGAACGAAGAAAGGTGTTCTGTGTTGGCTTTATTGGCAATATAATTGGACATAACCAGTGACAACAGATTTTGAAGAAATGATAACTTTACTCTTGAACCTTCAGTCAAGGAGAAAGTTATAAATGTATTTATGTACCTATGTACATTTTTATTATTAATAAAAAATGCAATACTTAATAATAAATAATACATTATTTACTTAAAACTGTTTTCTTTATTTAACATTGGTTTTCTTAGATATTTAAGAAATAACTATTATAGATGAAATATTAATATTTATAGGGAAATTATATTATATTTTCTTACATTTTTAAGATCATAAATTTAACAATAATGAAACATAAATATGAATATAATATAGTGTATATTGCATATACATTTAATTTGCCAATATTATATTAGTGTGAGTAGCAAATTTAGTTGGTTAAATTTTCTGTGGACCAAAATTGTATACAACAAAATAGTTACACCTTATACCTTAGGAAATAGTTTTTTTGGGGGGTGGAGGGGTGGCGAAAATATGTTGCCAAGGGGCTCACATTTTTCAAATACGACACTGATGGTACACAGAACAGATTAAATTCTAAATTCTAAATTTCTCATTTAATCTATTCTATGGTACTAATATTATATACGATATATATATTGGATAATAGAGCTAGTTTGGTTTTTCTTCTTTTAAGGTCTCTCCTCAAATACCCTTATAGGCACGAACACGTGATAAGTCATCACTCGGATCATTGGCCAGCGATCGAAATAATTACTGATTTATTTGTTATGTATTTTACAGGCGAGTAGGCGACTCTAAATGGAAAATGTAGCACCTGCTATTGTGTTGTTACTTGTTACGTGCCTACAATTATTGTACTGTTGAATTTTACAAGTTTTTTCACTAGCTCCTCTACTTTTGTCCAATCCCTTCATACTCTTTAAACTTGTCTGTGGATTTTGATTATCACAATGGCAGTTACTGCAGTTAGGCATTTTCATTGACATCGACCAAACCTCTATCGTAACTCGATTAATATATAATACATCATACATGTGTAAAATACTACAGGAGTATATTATGCACAATTTATGATGGGCTGTGGGTAGGGCCGGCGCAAAGCTCAATGACGCCCCAGGCCAAAATGCCAACTGGCGCCTTTTTCATACAACAAAAAAAAATATCATAATACTCAGAAAAAAATGTTGTTCATGGACAGAAATATGGAAAAATTATATATTATGCTCAACTTGTATAAAATTTGTTATCGTCTAATAAAAAAAAATAACATAGTATGACGAAATATAATGTAATAGGCACATCTAAATACAAAATACCTATTTACTAATAATAAAAAAAATGAATGCAGAAATGGTCGTAAATTAATATTAAATGGAAATAGAGTGTACAATAAAACATACCTACAATAAATAAAATATTTATTTAAATGTGTTTTCGATCAACACTTTTCTCAATTTTTTCTCGGCTAAACTAAGTATCACTGTAAAAAAAATAATGATAAAAAAAATTATGAATGTAAAAAAAAATTATGTCTGTGAAGTTGGACCTCCAGCTTTGGCGATCGATTCCAAAAACATTGGTATTTAGAATTTGCAAATCCAATGTTCTATTTTTGGCGAATTTTACAAGTTTTTTCGCCAATTCAAACTAATTTACCAAACTAATTTGCAATTAATTTACTATATATTGACATGTTTTTGGAATCGATTGGCCAAAGTTGGGGGTTCCCAACTTCCCGGACAACATTTAAAACTCACATAATACAGTCAACCAGTGTTTCCCGATGAGTGCTATTTTCCTGTTCAAGGATTTGTTCAGATTAGAATTTAATTAAGTCAATTATAGAAAATATGGCATCAGTACAGGCACATATTATATATGATGTAGGGGTTTGCGGATTTGTGGGTTGCCAAGGTTTAAACTTCCCCGAAATGTTTTCAAACAATATTTTATTTCAGCATGTGGCAATGTAAAATACAATTTTGAATTATTTTTTTATAAATTATTTCGTATAAACTATTTGACTAAATTGGCGTTTGGAGGTTCCACACAATACATTTATATATTATTTACAATTCTTACACTGCAGTTTATCCTCGCCGTATCTGTCGGTGTTATGTGTTATTTTATGATTTATTTCTCAGTTTTCATCGCGTTTAGTGTTTGGTGGTTTAAACATTTCTTGGAACATAATAAAATACGAGTGTCGGAGTGTATCTTTTAAACTGTAGGTTCATGACTCTATATTATAAGCGAGTCTTCTGTTAAAAATATATATTTTTACGATTTTATTATTCGTTAAACCTGTAACAATTATTTATACTCATTAGAAAATACGAAAAAAAGAAACAATATTTTTTGAGTACACAAAAGCAATTTTGAAAAAAAATAAAAAAAAAACTGAAATATGTTAATGAACAAAAGCTAAGGGGACAAGTTGTCGGGGTCGAGGTCGCTATTCACATTGGCAGCAAAACAGCACTCCGACAACGCGCCATGGAAACCTTCTTTCCCGTTTGGTTGCCGAGTGTTGACTCCGGATCCCTCGATGCCACTTGCCGTTGCCTCCACACCCTTAGGCTTTAGCCGGCTGCACGTTCTTCACTTACCTCTCATCATTCTACATCATCTTACCAATGGCCGCCAACACGGCAACACTGCCTATACAACGATGCCAATATCTTGGGTGTCGAGCTGCTGTGAGCTTGATGTCGTAGCGTCTTCGTGGAGACATGTCGCAAAGTATGACCAAGATGGACTCCACGATATTAACAGCGTGTTTGATTCTGTCGCTGGAGTAACCACCGCTCATTATTCCCACGATAACTTTTTCTAGGATTTCCTCCAGAAGAGCAAAGATTGTTTTTGTATGTCGGTGGGTAGGGCCGATTATTGAAGCCATTTCGTTTTTTCATTATTGATGTGAACGGTTCGAACTGTGATATGATAGTAAACGAAATTGAAATGTTTTTCGACACCGCGATCGATAAATTCGAAAATCTCCCAGACGATGGTTACCACACGTCATTTATTACTAGCCCAGTTTGAACCGACAACAGAGACGGATCTGTGTGAACAATACTACTCCTAAGTCGTTCTAATACGCTAACCTGAGGTCCTAAATTTCAAGACTGTAAAAATGTAATAAATACCTAGTATAAGAATTTTTCATAAGTTGTGATTGTAAATATTTCATAATATCAAAGATACATATTGGTACAATTTTTTTTCCAAGCAATAGAATTTCCAATTTTTACAAAAGTAATTAAATTCACAAAAATTACAAATGATTATGAAGTAAAAATGTATAAAATGAATTGATAAATTAAAAATAATCAAGTAAAAAATTAATTTTAAAAATATTTTTCCGGCTTGGTGACGACAATAATTTATTGATGAATATACATTATTAATTGTTTTCCTGTTCCCACGCGAAATTTTATAGTTATGCTTATGACTTATCGCTAGTTGACTTTTTTGTCTGTTACTCATTCCGATTTAATATTGATTTTATTTAAATTTACCTAATAAACGTATTTTTCTGACTATTTTGTATACTATTCAAAAAAATAGGTAGGATGTTAAAACATTGTTGGTTGAGTGTTTTTAAAAGAACTATTGACTGTACAGTGCCGGATTTAGAACAGGTGCCGCCCTAGGTCCCTTTAAATATGCCGCCTCTACCCCACTATACCCCACCCAAAATGTAGTATTTATTACTAATAAATTTAATATTTTATATAATATATTATATATATATTAAATATTATATAATATCAATTTACTCAGTTACATAAATGCATAAAATATGTATATGATTTTTTTTTCATTTCTTACAAAATTTGCCGCCCTAGGGCCTTACGGGCCTATGCGTAAATCCGGTCCTGCCTATATATGGAGCACAATAGATTGACGGACAATATGATAAAAAGATTTGATATCTTTATCTGTATTGATTGGAATGTCCTTTTCACATGAAATTATCAAAAGTGATTCCAATAAAACATTACACATTTATATTTGAACGATATGAAATATAACCAGACTATCCTCATCAACCAGCAACATACTCACCACCCACCTACCATCATATAATATCGGGAATCGGGAAAATCGGAGCACGTTTACTGCACTAAAACGTGATGACAAGCACAAAAAAAAACATTATACATATATATATTTAACATTATAAAATCAATACATAATCTTCGCTACGCTCAGAATCTAAAATGTTATCCTTATTGCTTATGTATCTTTATGGAATTCTATTATATTTTATGAACAATACTTTACTACTTTCGTCCATCGCCATTTATTTTGACGATTTTCGAATTACAAATGCTTATCGAACAAAAATACTTAACGATGTATCTTTAATATTTTTCAATTGCTATTATATCAACTCATGAGGAATCTTGTATTACTTTTTCAAAATTTTTGACCCAACGAAAAATGTGTTATTAATTTTTATATAGAAAATAAACTATAATAATACATTGTATAACGGGTACATAGAAAATATTATTTTCGCCGGGCATATTCGGGCAACACTGTTCTTCTCATCACAACTGGAAACTGGAATGGAATCGGTCCCAACGTCCCGTACTCCCAATTCCCATCCCGGGTTTTATTATTAAGTATTGCTCTGTAGTGCGGTTGAAGAGCTTTGGGGTGCCTTGGTGGAATAGTGGTGAGGTAGGTACTGAGGTATTAAGGGTTAGCATAACTTAGATATCTTCTCTACATCGTGTGTAAATCCAACATCCAAATACTATACACCTCTATACTTTATAGTATTTCAGTATATTCAATTTGGTAAGATTTGGCATTTGGCATTATTTATCGCAATAATCGCATACCTATTCGCATTTCGCATAGGTACGGCATGATATTAATATTTAATATGATAATTGAAAGTTGTATCAGCTGATTTGTGTAGCTTCAATTTTGTTCTGTGATATGACATGGTTGATGACGTCACTATATATATATTGATTGCAAGGTACAAAATGATAAGGAAAAGTTCGAAAGTACATTTTACATTATATAGTACAATATTGAATAACAACTACAAGTCTACAACACAACACTACTACAGCACTACAGCAGTATGGAACTACAAACTTCAATTAGTTTATAACATCATAGTGCATGATGCAATAATTGTAGGCTGTATCCAAAGTCTAAACCATAGAAAAAAGATTAGGTTAGGTATCTAAACTATAATGTTCACATAGATAATATTATCTATGGTTGTTCACTATTTCAATTTCTATCACTCGATACTCATCACTCATCAGTTGTAGCGGTCAGAATTGACTTATTCAGTGATTTAAAATTTTATTTTACGAAACTTCCGACCACCGGCTGTGGTATTCATACTTACATTCACTCGTTCCTGTGTCCTCGAACTTCTGGACAGTGATGCCGTTTATTTAAGACACATCTGTTGATGTGAAAAGCAGATGGAAAAGTAAGTACACCCTCACTACCAGATGTGTTAAATTTGTTTTTTTTTAATTTGACACCTTCACTTTTAATAATTTATAGCAAATTATTAGCCGACTACGAACAGCAGTTTGGTGTGACCAGTGCTGAGATCACATCGAAAATCAGCAGACTTGGCCATATAGCAGGCAGTGAGTAATAATAATTAACACACATACCTACAGAAGTGGGATTTTGTGTTTATACAATAATTTTTTTTGATATACATAGACGATAGAAATGACTACATCAAAGAAATCGAACGAAACCTTGACGAGGTACATGATTTGGTTAGTACAAATGAAAAAAAATCTGTAATATAGCATTTTTACTTTACTTACTACAATATTTTTCTAGTTGGAACAAATGGACCTGTCGGTCAAAGAATCTGATGTGTCTGTACGCGCCAAACTTCACAATCGAGTAGCTAGTTACAGGGCTGAACTGCACAGATTAGCCAAGGAGTTTGCTCGAGCAAAATGTACGGTCAACATTGATTTAGGTATATTACATAGTTAATAGGTAAACACTATGCGGTATTTGTTTTAGCTTCATACTAATTGTTTATTTAAATTGAATATTACAGAAGATGATAATCATTTTGCTGAAAGTGAAGATGTGACTTCAGAACAAAAACAGAGGTTACTGTATACGTCTGAACGTCTAAATCAATCAGGGATACAATTGGATAATACTTATCGTATTGCCATCGAGACTGAAGAAATTGGTTCACAAATACTAACAGATTTAAATCGCCAACGAGAAACTATGCATAATTCTTTTAATAGGGTAACTTAGTTCATTACTTTACATTTGACTAAGTAGCTTATACTTATTTTGTTCATACCTGATTTTTACTGTTGCAGCTCAGAGATGCAAATGCAGACCTTGGCAGAAGCACCCGAATGATAAATGCTATAATTGTACGTTCCAGACAACACAAAATCATTCTCTTTGGTGTTATGGCAGCATTTTGTTTTCTCTTGGTCTTCGCGTTTTACCGTTCATTCCTTTAAAAATCCATTCCTATTTCACAGGTTAACTTGTTTTAGTTTTGTTATTGCGTTTTTAAATTTACATTGATTTTGTTATTATTTATATTTGAAATAATTTTAACAGTTATTTCTGAACAACTATCTTTATAAATGTAAAATATTTAAATACTTTTTAAACAGATATAAATGTAAATTATTAATTCAATAGATTTACAATGATAACATAATACAACTAATTATTATTAAGAGGACGCCACATACCTGTATGTATTGTCTTAGCCTTACAAACCTACAGCGTAGCAAATTTTACTTTCGATGTAATCCATTCCACTTTGTTATTTCTAAAATTATAGTAAATTGATTAATATCATATAATTTAAAGGTTAATTATTCTTTAAGCCCTTTTGTAAAATTATAATTGCTTCAAAATTAAAATATCCACTAAGCCTCCAAGATACCTTAGATCAGGGGTCTTCAACCTTTTAAGGCAGCAGGCCAACTATTATATTATTTTTAAATCTTGCAGGCCTTGTAAAAAAATACACGCTATACTTAAAATGTGTTCGCAGCTGCAACTAAAGACATTGAGAGCTGCATAAGGCCGCGGGTTGAAGACCCCTGCCCTAGATGATAATATTACCTTGAATTGTATAATAGGTGAATTCATTGTAATCTTTAAATAACCATAAAATTAACTATTATGAATGTAAAATTAGCTATGTTGTATGTTGGTAAGACGGAGACAACACATACGGGCGTGGCATTCTCTTAAGCCAATCCATAATAAATTAATTTATACGCTTAAAAACAAATTATATATTTTTTTTGTTCGCCTGTTAAAATTAATTATACTGAATTATTTAATATCAGCTCTTTTACTGGGTTATTTTTCTTTTATGCTACAGTAGTAAAACCACATTACCTAGTTAAATTTATTCAGATGATTGGATTGTTACAAAAATAAAAATAGTAATAACATACCTATATACTATATTATAATATAGTTATATAATGTAACATTATTTATATTGTATAAGTCTAAATATATTAGGTATTATACGACCTAGGTGCATCAAAATTACGACGATGTTAGGGGTTTTCGGACTCGTGTATTTTATGCATTGAGCGCACGGTAATAAAATATACGTCCACGTCACTCGGGTAACAGATTGTCCGTGACAATAAATAATATTAATTATTGTAAGACTAAAAAACAAACGTAAGCCCCAAAATAATAGGAAAACAAACTTACGTAAATACGTAATCATCGACTCTTCCGGTTAAATCACTATAATAGCTGTGCCTATCTATAGAATGCCTCAAGGGACTACTTTCTTCATCCGTCTTCATCTCGCCCCGAACCGAAAGTATGGAAATATTTTATGAAAACAACCGGAACGGAACGGAATGTGTGAGTACAAGCGTTGTATACTTGAGTACTTGTCCACCTATTACTGTTATTTGTTGGATTATTTATTAATTTTTTTGTTCATTGAAATCGTTAGAATCGGTTAACGGTTTCCGACGAATGGCGACAATTAACGTTTGCCACGGATGATAAATATATAATATTATAATATACCTACCCACACTTATCATGACGTGTTCTTTTGTAGAACTCTTTTGTGATCTTATTTTGTAGAAACACCAAAATCTGCAATATTTCATCCAAATGTAGGTAAAGAAGAGTAAAAACTATTTAAGCAAATGATAATAATTTATAAAAATAATCTGACACCCTAATTAATTATTATTATTAAATATTTATTATTTATATTTATACGTTGTATGATTTAACATGTTAATATGTTTAATGTTATATTTATACATTATTATTCACTCGTAATACACAGTTTACTCTCGATTATCCGCGGTCTTTTGTGAAACCATGTACATAATATACCTACTATATAGCCATATATAGGTATTTTTACATTACATACAATAAAAATAATTTTTCGTCATAAATCATAATATATGCATTTTTAAATAAAAATTAAATGTTTTTATAATTCATTTTTTATTTTTCATTTTTGTATTGTTGAACATTACAAGGTTTAATTTTTATTAATAATATAATTATTGAATTTTCTTTTCAATTTGAATTTTTCGGATTATCCACGGAGTTTGTTTATCCGTGGATGCCACTCAACCCTGTTCCTCGCCAATCCGCGGATAATCGAGAATACGCACTATACCATTGGTTTCCTGCTTTCAATTACATTATTTTCTCTAAAACTAGACTGAAGAGAATGGCGGAGAGTTTGTCTCCTAAATCCTCATCTTAAGTAGATATTCTTACTGCTTCTGTTGCTGTATTTGCTATTTTAATTTTAATAAAAGTTTTCTCCAGGCAAACCTTGATTAGATTCGCCAATTTTTTGGGAAGTTAAATTCTGTTAATAATTAGGCTTGGTCTATGAATAGAATCATAAACTCTTGGATAGACAACATAATACAACATTACAACTATTGGGAAAGAGCATACTGAACAATAGCTTATAATTTTCATTTTTATTTTAGAATCATACAGACCAGTCACCAGTACATTACATTATTACAATGATATTGAATCTGAAAAGTTGTCTACTTAAAAATAGTACAATAGTATCAAATAAATATATTTTTTAAACATACCTACCATGTCTACAACATTTAAACATTCTGAAAATTATTGATTAAACCAATAATAATCAATTGTACACTGTTATAAAATGCATTCATCATTATGTTTAAACGTTAAAGAAATAATTTCTGAAAATAAAACTTACAATGTTGTCCTTAAATAAGAATTATTTATAATATAATAAGATGGTGAAATAATCACATAAAAATAAAATAAAATGCATTTTAAAACGATTTAACCATTAGGGTTGAAATTCACTCTCGAATATGTGGAAAAACATCTTAATTAGTTCTTTGGCTTCAGTGTCCGTTTTACTGATTATTGTTATGAACTGAGGAAAATCATTGGCTAAAATCTATTTAAAAAAAAATTGAGTTTTATGAACAAAATTAAAGTAGATATTTTATTTCATCATGTGTAAGGTTTATTCTAGAATGATCATTTGTTAGAGGTAAGTTAATACTCCTAAAATGTGTTTATACTTTATAGTAGATCTTACCGCTGAACATTTGCTTGTTGCATGTGGTCCCTGTATTTGAAGTCCTATTATAGTGTCAACTTTTTTATTTCCAAATAATTTGGCTCGTTCTTGGAACACTTTTGCGTCTTTGCCATCGCTATAATTGCATTTGATTAGCAATAAATCTGTCTCCTGAAAAATAATAGTCACTTTTAATATACTATTTTGAATGAAATTGTTAATGTCATAATACCTATATAGGCGATTTATAGGCTGAAGACATTTGTAAAGATGTAAGTTAAGTTAGGATAAAATAAATACTATCAGACTTCAGGGGTAATCAACCAATACTTACTAATGTATTGTATTGCTAATAACTAAAGGGCGGAATGGCGGACGTTCATGCACAAAAAAACTTTAATATATTATGGTTTATAAAATTTAAAAAATGCTCGATAAAACGTCATAATATGCCTTAAAAAGAAATGTGTAAAAACATCAAAATGTGGAAAAGTCAAGAGTAAAAAATGCCCAATAATTTTCTAAGTCGGGAAAAACAAAAAAAAATTAAGGAAAAATGGAAATTTTTACTCAAAGCAAATTTTTGAGAAAATGTTTGAATTAGCATTGTCTCTACATTATACAATTTTTAATAAGAAATCTTTGGTATATTTTTTTTATTATTATTGTCGTCCAAAATTTGTTTACCCTGTCAAAATACTTCAAAACAGCATACAATGTTTTTTATAGTCATAGTTGGTCATAATAAGTGAAAAATAAAAATAAAAGTTAAATGTAAATCCACAATAGTGATTTATTATGTTACAGAATTTTAACAAAATACGTAAAAAAATCATAAAAATCTCAGTTTTTTTTATTTTGACATTCACAAAATTGTTTTTGCTTAAACCATAGATTTTAAAATTTAACACAAGATTCCCCATAAGTTTTTCTATCTTCCACAATAAAAAAAATTTACCGAAAACTTAAACATGTTTTTTAGATAACATTTATCGATAAAAATAAAATTTCTGAATAGCAATTGAAATAGACAATATTTAAATGTTAAATGTCAAGTAAAACCTAAAATTACCAAATATGCATTACTATAAACTAATGAAATATAAATATGCTTTGAAAGAAAAATGGATTAAAATATGTAAATATATGCAAGATAATAATTTTTCTTTTGTATTTTATAGGTCATAAGCTCCCTACTCTGCAACTTTTATTATTAAATTAAAAAATATGCAAATGCATGAACATCTGTCCTTTACTAATAACTAATAAGTCATTAGATATAATTTTTTCATAATTTATTATAACATATTGTTTCCATAAAAAATTTAGAATAAATGATTTTTAAATTACCCTTCTAGTCGTTAGTCCTAACAAATTTATATAATTTTAATTTATATTACGTGTGATATTAAAGCTTGTACAAATCGTGAAGCTTCAGTTCCACATCCAAATGCAACAAAGCAATTTTCTCCAGACTGTTGATTACATTTGGTGAGAGGTACAACTGATTTTCTGGATTCATTTGTAATTCCATACCTAAGAAATAATACAGCCACAAAGTCTTAGGCATGAACAAATGTTTTTACAATCTGTAGACCACAGAATAAAAAAGATTTCTTATTTAAATAAAAATAAATAAAGTCTAAGAACTATATAGTTAGGTAGGCACCTATTAGCCAAGTAAAATGTAAATATATGATGATTTTGATTTGTAATTCTTAAGTAGGTAATTAAATCTATTATTTAGGTAGGAATGAAAAAAATACTAATTTACATTTGATTTGCAAACTTTTGAGATCTGTCAATCTGGTAACTACTTACTTGTGTAACTCTTCAGATAACTCAACGATGATGGGCTCTTCATTTACTGCCCAGTTGTCACCTTCGTTCCATGTATAATCGTATACTGTTCTCCAGTTGTTATTCCATATATTAAGATCGGCTTTGACAAATTGATCTAATTTAAGGGCAAACACTCTTTTTATAATAGTTATAGTGGTTTACAGCGGACATGGATGACTGATGAAAATATCACATTATCACATTGAGGATGTAGGTAGTAGGTACCTACTACCTAGTACCTACCTACTTATTATACCTATTATTTTCCTGTTCTATTCATGTTATGTAGGTATATTAGTCAAGAATACCTACCAGCCAATTGGTTATAATAAAACTGGTAACAACTGAATTGCAATTCTCGACTGGACTCGATCACTGGCTGAGTAGAACAAAACAACGAAATCTTTAAGGATGCACAGTCACGAACTCTAAACTGACCACAGGCAACTACCACTGTTGAATTGATTGTATCCCTCACAAAAACACTGTATAATAATAACCGAATACAAAGTTTATGAGACGTACATAGGGTTAATTTATTTTTAACATCACAAGAGTTGAAGAGTACAAGACATAATTTTTATACTTGCAGGTCATATTATTTTTGTATTATTTTTTTAACCTTTAATTTTAGATTCTGAATAGAGTAATGAATTATATAATTTACAATGTATGTTTTTTTTGTACTACTGTAACTGCTTGGAATATAAAAAAATTTAAAATTTATAATCTTCAATGCAAAAAAAAAGAAGAAAATCCAATTATTTATTTTCTTGCCAAATTAATAAAAGTGGCGATATGATTATGGACTTACAAATGACAAAAGCCTTAGGTACCACACATACCTACAACCTACTTGAATCCTAGTCTGGCACTTACCTGGCACTATCTTAGTCGGATAAAATTCCTATCAATACCTATAAACAATTTTTTTAATTTTAATTTTTACCTTTGTTTAGTTGGTCCTAGCACAATTGTGCACCTCTGACAATCATCCACAGTTATCGAACCGGTATGGTCCAGCAAGTAAATATTGGAGTCTTGGCAATTGCGTACAACAAATTGTTGGCCGCAAATTGACCCTGGAGACTTATATGCCGTGCAGCCATTCAAATTTTCCATTATATAATCCGCAGGGTCCAAGTGTTTTCGTTCTACCCTGCAAACCCAATTAATCAATCATCATAAATTGTACAAACCTGTTGTAGGTGTTAACACTCAACTGGTAAACAATTTGAAACTAGGAAAATATGTACAATTTGAGAGAAGGGAGTGGCTTAGAATTTTGGACCCCTAGTTTTGAAGTCAGTATTCTAATAACTTATACCATTTATGGTTAAGTAGTTCTTGGTTTTTTTAAAATACATTTTAATGTAGGGACAAAGCAGTTATATTTTGATTATTTAAAGTGGGTATGTGAAGTTACTTATTATATAACCCATGATCATAACTCATAAGTCTAACTGAAAAATAAGGGCCTCAGCATCTCCAATTTTTCTTTGAAATTGCCCTTCTATCAGCTATCAGGCAATTGACATAACTGGTATAAACCTACTATTGAGAAATAAATTTAAAATATACCTACCTAATCATTAGACGTCCTGAATCAAAGCACATATAAATTACAACAAAACATAAATATAGTTACCATGAGTACACCAGTTTTTTTGGCTCTTTCACAGCCCCACTGGTTTTGCAACAGAAACCTCCCATTTTTTGGACAATCGTTGAATTGTTACTTGTTTCCTTGATTTTAATATAATGGTTACAAACATCTGTTGCCATGGCAACTTTAGTTCATACATAATGAAATCATTAATTTCTATTGTGTACCAACACAAGTATTATTTAATGCTATTACTCAAATAATAGCATTAAAAATAATTTATTGTATGATGTTTGATAAAGTTTATAACAATACTATCACCAAAAAATTGATTCTAATGATTAAAAATAACTACAAATGCTATATAGACATAAAAAAAGCATATTTATTGTAATAATAATGATCTCAACGATTTTAGTACAACATTATTACATCCACCTTCTGACAAAAAATTATATTCAAAATGTGTAAAGCATACAATGATGACAACCTATTACAATTCTGAAATTACTGATACGTGTATGAATAATTCATTGTTTTTGAAATCCAGGCCAGTATGGTGTATTTTAATAAGGTATAATTTTTTTTATAAAGTAATGTAACATTGTAGTCAAGTTAAGTTATATTTGTTTGTTTTATTTAAATACTTAAATAAACTAGAAACATTATTCTGGATAATTGTAATGCATTAACCAATTTATTATGTCTAATCAAAAACCCCAATTAATAGTATGTGCATCAGTCAGGTCTATAATAAAAAAAAAATGGGTAAAAGCATCAATATATGTATACTAAATATAATAAATACAAATAATATTATAAGAACAATAAAAAAAAAAATTCATTGACATAAAACTTATTAAATATCCAATTATCCAAATAATAATAAAAATATAGGTATTATAAAAAGAATTACTTAACATATTTAATAATTGTTTAATAATAACTATTAATAGTAATATCAATTAAACATTAAAAGAATATAAGATTACAGAATATTTTAATTTCAAAAAGTAAAATAAATTGAATTTACATTAAAGTAATTGTATATTCTCTGTCCAATAATAAAATATAAAAAAATTGGTTTTTCTAAGGCTCTTCTGGTCCACTATAATTGGGAGACGTTGGCGAATAACTGGGCGATGATGGTGAATAATGTGGACTTCCAACACCAGGTGAATATGTCGGCGAAGTAGGAGAATACCTAAAATAAATGTTTTAAGAACAGGCTTATATGAGTTCGACAACTAATTAGCTTACCTTGGACTTGCCATCGAGAAATTGGTAGGTGAATAAACAGGCGAACTGGGACTATATGACTGATTGTATTGTGTACCTCCTGCATTTGGTGTATGTTGTAGAGAAGATGGAGAATAAGAAGCATTTGAAGGTGAGTACATTGGACTGGTAGGGGAGTATGTAGGACTGACGGCAAGCGATGGTGAAGTGGGAGAATACTTGTAATTGCTAGCCCCAGATGTAGCACTAGGTGTATATGACGGCGAAGATGCTGCATATTGTGGAGAGCTTGGACTATATGAAGGAGATGTCGGACTGTAAGACGGTGATGTAGGGCTGTACCTGTTTAAGATAATTATTATATTTTAATTTATGTCTTTAGAAATAAAATATAATTAATATGCAATCAAAAACCTATGGCTAACATTTAAATATTATATAAGAAACGTTGTTCTAATATTTTAAATTAAATTCCAACAGGTGAATAGCTATATTATAAAAATAACTAACAATGCACACAAAACTAATTAGAATAACTAAACATTGTTTATAAATTAAAAATACTCGATTTTGGGTTATAAGTTAAGACATTTTTAAAACAAATTCAATAGGTAATTAAATCAACTTTAAAGCTACTTACGAAGGTGAAGTTGGACTGTATGATGGAGATGTTGGACTGTATGATGGAGACGTAGGGCTATATGAAGGACTGGTAGGGCTGTATCTGTAAAATGAAAAACAAAAATTATAGCCCAACTCATGTTTATATTAAATGTAAATGATTTTAAAATCTGTAAATATTTCTTTCATTTAAAATTATAAATTGTACTTACGACGGGGATGTTGGGCTATACGATGGAGACGTTGGGCTATATGATGGAGATGTCGGACTGTAAGACGGAGATGTAGGGCTATATGAAGGAGATGTTGGGCTGTAACTAAACATAAAAAATAAAAATGTGTTAATATTTATTAATTTAGGTTAACTTAAACTGTTATTTTAAAAATACATACGAAGGACTTGTCGGAGAATATGAAGTGTGAGAGTACGAAGGGCTAGTTGGTGAGTATGATGGACTTGTTGGGGAATAATTGTAGTTAGGAGACATCGAAGAGTACTTTGGAGTGTTTTGTTGTGTAGCAGAGTATTGTGGACTTGTTGGTGAATAATTAGTTGGAGTCATAGAAGGTGATAAAGATCCAAACTGTGGGCTAGAAGGATAATTATAGTTTGGAGACATGGAACTAGGGCTAGGCACATATGGACTAGTGGCCATGCCTGGAGATCCAGGACTACCCGGAGTTCCCCCAGATGACATCCAGAATGGAGAAGTTCCACTAGCTTCACTTGATCCTGCTGGTGAAAAACCAGGTCCTCCAGGAGTCATACCAGTTTCCAAACCTAAAAAAATAATAATTGAATATTAGAAAAAAAGTTAAAAAAACTACACAATTTAAGTTTCTAACTTGAAGACCAATTATTTTGATAAATTGGTGTGGATGTTTGATCCCACGGCGTCATAGCTGGTGACATAGAAGGTGTGCCAGCAGCCATGAACATGCCACCACCACCCATACCCATATATCCATTATCCATCGGTATTTCTATACCGTCTTTAGCTTTTTCAGCATCCAAAAGCAAATCGAAACAACCTTTAAAAAAAAAAAAAATTAATCAATTATCAACATTTAATATTTTTACTAAAAAAACTATTCACATGTATTGACAATATAGTTTTGCATAACAAAAGAACATTGTAGAATTTACAGTACCAATTAGACATTTTTAAACAGAATCCATCTAGTTATAATTATATTAATGCATACTTAATTTTTAATAAACAGTAGGTAAAAATTTATTGCACACAAAATACAATACAATCATAAGCGAAGAAATAATGTGCAAATTATTAAGGTCAGACAGATTTCTATCATAAAAGAAACATGTCTAGTAAAAAGAAATATAATAATTCACCTGTTCCCATTCTAGGCAATTGTCCCATAATAATGTTTTCAGATACACCTCTCATTGGATCAACTTCAGCATGTGAAGCGGCATCTAATAAAACATCAACTGTTTCTTCAAATGAGCATCTGAAAATATTGAATTATCATATTCTAAATAAATTCAAATATAAAATTATATTTAATAAACAATAATGTACCATGAATATTTACCTCATTAATGCTCCTGTATCTTGCCTGTTAATACCATGTCTAGTAATGGCCATTAAATGGCCTTTGGCTGTCATAACATCGCACAACAATGCTAAATGACGATAATTTACATACAGACCATAGAACTGCAACACAGTATTCATTTCTTTTTCAACTGACTTACGTACAGCTTCAATACCCAAAACCTAAAATTCAAGACACAATAAATTAATAACGAGGTTTTTAATTAATCTAATTTTAAGCACAAAATAAAGTTTACCGAAAATATTTCACAAATATCATTTGAGAATGTTCTCACAGGATCAACATCTCTTTCACTTAAGACTTTCATTAAACTTGTACCATCAGTTTCTAACAACCAATCAGCAATTGCCTTAAACTCTCCAGTATCCGTGATAATTATTCTCTTTTTGGAATCTGTTTGTGGCAAATGCATATACACTTTTCCAATAGAATCAATACCCTATAAATTGCAAAAAGAAATTAATTGAGTTACAAGAAATACATAACAGCAAAGTTAATATATTATTATTATTAATACTTTTATTATTTACTATTAAGCAAATACTCACTTGTAAAGTCATATCAGATAACATGTTTGCTTCAATACATCTCAGGAACATATCATCTTCCATTTTATCAACAGTATCTTCATCATCACCACCATTCATTTTTCCATCTTCACCATTCATTATACGTATACGAAGAATTAACTTGTCAGCATTATCATCATTGAATATACAATTGAGATCATCACCAAATCCTGCATTGATCTTTTCAGATATTGCTTCCATAGTCAATTTTTTGTCTAAAATAATTTATATATATATTATTAGTAACTTTTAATCAAAAATATGTTTGGTTTTATTAAATACCAGTCATTCTTTTTCTATCCAATTCAATTCGCAACAACCATGGGGAAATCCGGGTAGGATCAAAATCAGGCATTTCATAATAGACATTTACAAACTCTTGGTCTTCCCTAATAACTGTATTTTGAGGATCAGGATCATAATAAATAGCTGTGTTTGCTGTGACTTTGCGCAATGTTGTATGCTCGAGGCGACATAAAACGTTTTTAGCCTTTTCTGCATCTCTAGCAGCTGCTCCAGTCAAAAATACAGTTAGTGATGGCGCTTTGGGCTTTTTACTTATATTAATAATTTCCTAAAAGTTAAATAACAACATTAACTTACTGATGATAATTATCATAATAAAAATATTACCTTTAATCTAGGTACTCCTAGAGTTACATTTTTTGAAGATACACCAGCAAAATGAAAAGTATTCAATGTCATTTGAGTAGCAGGCTCTCCTAAACTTTGAGCAGCTAATGCTCCAACCATCTCACCAGGTTGAGCCTGAAAAAAAAAATTTGTTATGGGTAAGGATTAATAATAATAATAATATTTTATTGTAATTTTCAAAAAAACTAACCTGAGCTTGTTTAAATCTGTTTTCAATTTCACCAACTAACCATTCAAATGCCTCAGAAGAAAGACGGAAATTTTCAGATACTAATTTAGTGCACAAAGTAGAACGCACCAAACATTGAAACAATAAAGTAGCATTTTTATTAGCTTTCTTGCTTAACTCATCTTCGCCAGCTACTATGACACATTTGTCCAATAGCTTTTTAACTCCTATAATCACAAACAAAAATATCATAAGTGTATTTTATTAGAGAAAGAAGAAATAGGATTAATTATTGAGATTTAAAGTATACAATAGAAGATATGGTATGACACAAAATGTCAACAGTCAAAAGATTCCACGGACCAAATAACAACTTAAAATAAAATAAAATGATGTGAATATAATAATAATGATTGGACAAATTTTCAATTTTTCAAAAAAAGCTCTTTAGTAGTAGTGTAGTAGGAATTCCTTCCTGTCACGAGGGAGACCAGGGTTCGATTCTTTGCCAGGGAGCCAACAATTTGACGTGTTGCTTTATCAAGAAAAGTACTTCCTAGCAAGAAACAACACATTATTGAAGAATGATAGTTTTTATAGTTATTTAATAAAACAGTGTTGGATCAAATGTAGGTGATTTATAACACATTGAAAAATAACATATCTGTTATAATATTTTATGGGTTTAAAGGATATTAACATTTTTAAAAGAAGATTCCAAGGCAATTGTTATATTTTAGGTGAAGTAAATACGTATAAAAAATCTAGTGATCTGTCAGCAGCAAATGATGTGCAGCAAGTGGTTTCTTTTTTAATAAAATATTATTTATTTGTTAACATTTTGTATCTATTGAAGTTACAATCAACAAAATTTACAATTTATATACTAATATATAAATCATATTTAGTTTTACGAGATTTTTAAGATACCAAAAATGTATAACTTTAACTAGGGTCTTTAACATTTATATGCAGCAGGCAACCTATTTTTTTTTTTTTACATTTCAAAAACCACATTTGTAATAAAAATATGTATACAATTATTGAAAAATGTATGCTATGCTTAAAATGAGTTTGTGGGCCTGCAACCACTGCAGTGGTAAAAATTTAGTGCAGCCTTTAAATAAACTCAGCCATTCAATAATTGTTAACAACTAACCAGTGCTATGTTAAAATAATTTTTTTTATATAATATATGTAAATACTAATTAGTAAATATATTGAAAGTATACCATTCACAACTTTTACAGGATTCAAGTCAGTCGGTCCTCGTTTATTGATATGAAAAATTTTCTGAACATTCCAAATCATCCGTTTCAGATTACAAGGCAATACTACTTTGCTTTCACCCGAAGGGAATATCTCTCTTAAAGTATCTCTGTCATTGGTTAATTGTTCCCACTCTTTTTCTAATTCAGCAACAGTATCATTACTACCCATCATATCTTTTAAAACATCTTCAGTAAATATTTTTCTCATATGTCTTTCATTTGAAACATCAAATTTAAATTCATTTTCAAATTTCTTGTGTGATGGTTCTATAGTAGCAATACTTTGGAATTCCACTGCCTCTCCGCAAAGACCATCTTCTCCATAACGCAACTGAATCAACTGACCAACAGAGTTACGCACAGTTCCATCATAGTGAACCATAACAGATTCCATAGCTTTGATCAAACGTCTCTGGATATAACCTAGAAGAAAACAATTATTACTATAACTTTAAATAAAAATTATTTTTATCAACATTTACCTGTTTCGGCAGTTTTAACAGCAGTATCAATAAGACCTTCACGACCTCCCATGGCATGGAAGTAGAACTCTGAAGGTGTTAATCCAGCCAGATAAGAATTTTCAACAAAACCTCTTGATTCTGGACCATAATCATCTTTAATAAAATGTGGCAAAGTACGTTTTCGAAAACCGAATGGTATACGTTTACCTTCTACGTTCTGTTGACCTACACAAGCAATAACCTAGATGTAAACAAAAATAAATTATATTAATAATTAAGAAAGAAACATAATATCATTATTAAATAAAATACCTGAGAAATGTTAATGTTGGAACCTTTGGCACCAGACACTACCATAGCTTTAAGACTATTGTATTCAGTCAAAGATTTTTTAGCAGAACCTCCAGTTTTGTCACGAGCATCATTTAAAATTCTGTTTACTTGATTTTCAAAAGTCTGACGAAGAGTATTACCCGGCGTCGGCTCAAGATCCATGTTATGTGCTTTTTGTATCACCTCTATTACATCTTCTTTGGCTTTTTTAATTGCTCTTTGAATCTCCAAATAAGTTTGGGGATCAGCAATAGTATCACCAATACCAATAGAATGGCCTTAATATAAAAATTACAAATTAATTTTGAACAATTAATTTTGATATGATATAACTTCTAAATTACCTTCATATAAAAGCCAGTTATTTACTACAGTCTGAATATTACCATAGAACCGTCCACATACTTCATGTCCCAATTCCAACATACATATATGAAGCAATGATCCAGCTGATGTACCTAAAGTTTTCTTACATAATATTCCCATTACCAATTCACCGTGCTCAACCATTACCTATAAATACAAAAATAAAGATAACTATCAAATTTAATTCTGTTAATTTTTTTAATTTTATTTAATCAAAAAACAAAACTATGCTAATTAACTACATGTAATTAATAGTCAATACTTTTAATGTTTAGGTTTAATAATAAAATATGTTTGAGGTTATAAATAATTATGGTATTTTAAAATAATAAAAATCTATATCATAAACTTTAAGTTTCTTTTCCAATCTTTTGGAGATGATAGTAGAAAGTTTAAAGTAATAACATACTATCATTAACGAGCATTGGTTGAACAAATAACTGATTATTTTATTATAATTATTATTCTAAATTATATAAAAGGTGTATGTATGTGTTATATATGTTCATTATTCATTACGCAAAAATAATAACACAAGCTTAACAAGATTGGGCAGTAAAGAATTTAAAAAAGTTACTTGCAAATGTATAAAGAAGTTACTACAGCATATAATACAACATTAAATTAAAACCTATTAAGTGTAATAAGAATGTAATATTTGATTTAATTAAAAAAATGAATCAAGAATATACGACTCTTGATTATATTAATTTACCAGTGTTTTGGAGATAATAGTAAAATTATTATTAACACTATTATTAACGAGCACTGGTTCAATAAAGTAAAACTATTTAATATAACTAAATCAAGTTTGTAGTCCATACTTTTAATATTTAGGCAAATGTTGTTAAAAGTTCAGAATAATTATGGAATTTATAAAAAATAAAAACCTATATTAACTTTTAGTTTTTTTTCCAGTGTTATGGAGATGATAGTAAATAAAAAGTAATAACATGCTATCATTAACGAGCACTGGTTCAATAAAGTAAAACTATTTAATATAACTAAATCAAGTTTGTAGTCAATACTTTTAATATTTATGCAAATATTGTTAAAAGTTTAGAATAATTATGGAATTTATAAAAAATAAAAACCTTTATTAACTTTTAGTTTTTTTCCCAAAGTTATGGAGATGATAGTAAAAAGTAATAACATGCTATCATTAACGAGCATTGGATTAACAAATAATTGAATATTATAATTATTAATTGTATAATAATAGTCAATGTTCGGAACGTTCACTAAAAAAATGAACTCGTTCACGTTCAGTCCTTAAAAAAGAAACTCGTTCACGTTCATGTTTTTTTAAAACGAACTCTTTTAAAAAATGAACGCAATTTCACGTATTTAATTTTTTTTATTCTTTATTCAAATTAAATATATCATAGGAATTAAAATGGGAAATATTAATATATTTTATAAATATATTTATTAAATGGTAAATAAATTGAACGTCTTAAAAATCGATAAAGTTCGTTAAAAATATAAACGTCGTTCACATTCACGTTCTATTTTAATAAAACGAGTGACGTTCACTATATATGAACGTGAACGCGTGAACGTCGTTCATGAACGACATTCTTTCCAAACACTGATAATAGTTTATATTTAATACTTTTAATATTTAGGCAAATGTTGTTAAAAGTTTAGAATAATTATGGAATTTATAAAAAATAAAAACCTATATTAACTTTAGTTTTTTTCCCAATGTTATGGAGATGATAGTAAAAAGTAATAATATGCTATCATTAACGAGCAGTGGTTTAACTAAAAGCTGAATATTATATCATACATTTTAATATAATACAGTAGTCACTCGATAATTCGAAAAACTCCATAAATCGAACTAAACGCTAAGTCCCTTGAGAAAACCTCTATAATTAGAAAAAAATACATGTATTCCGGTCCCCGCGATAATTTGAAATGTCTGTCGGTGAGGCACACTCTACAATTCGAATTTTTTTTTCACGAATCTCTATAATTCGAATTTCTTTAAACACGATTATATGTACGTTCATATGTACATATAAGGATTATGATAGTTAAATATTATCGTAGTTTAATGTTATCGTATCTTACCTACCTAATCTATACCAAAATAAACCTCTGCTATGGGTAAACCGTTATTGAAATTGAACAAACGTAATCAGTCGTAGCTAACGTAGTCAGTCGCAATATGGGTCCCGTAAAATACAAGTGTTTGTCGATAGCCGACAAAAAAAAAGTGATCGCAGCAGTTGAAGCACGTGAAAAAAAAAAGATGTTGCTCTACGTTTTGGTATACCAGCTTCTACGCTTTCAACAATACTAAAACAAAAGGACCATCTTACAATATTAACACCTTATTCATCGCGGATCAGACAGAAAAAATGTGAGTACCCCGATCTGGAAGAATGTCTTATGGCTTGGTTTACTCAAAGTAGGCAAAATAATATTCCAATATCAGGACCTATTTTAAAAGAAAAATCTAAGTTGTTTGCTACCAACTTAGGTATCACAAATTTTCAAGCTAGTGAGGGTTGGTTAGAAAAATTTAAAAAACGTCATGATTTAACTTTCAAAAAAGTATGTGGAGAGAGTGCAAGTGTTGATCCGTGCATTTCACAAGATTGGAAAAATGAGTTAATCGATCTATTGGTTGATTATGATGCTAGGGATATTTTTAATGCCGATGAGACCGGACTTTTTTACAAATGTTTACCAGATCGCACTTTGACATTTAAAAACGAAAAATGTCATGGTGGTAAAAATAGTAAAGAACGGATAACAGTGATGTTGGCCGCGAACATGGATGGATCCCAGAAACTTAAGCCCTTAATGATCGGAAAATTTGCTAACCCACGCTGTTTCAAAAACGTAAAATCTTTCCCACTAATGTACCGGTCAAATAAAAAGGCATGGATGACAGGTGTATTATTTACAGAGTGGTTGTTATGTATTGATGTAGATATGAAAAAGGCAAATCGAAAAATTTTGATGTTCGTTGACAACTGTACCGCACACAATAATATTCCTCATCTTGAAAATATAAAAATTCATTTTTTACCTCTCAACACTACATCAACTCTCCAACCACTAGACCAGGAAATAATAAAAAATTTTAAAACGATGTATCGGAAGGAAATTGTTCGAGAAGTGTTGGCGTGCATTGGTGAAGTTCCATGTAAAATTTCTATACTCACTGCTATGGAAATGGTACACAAAGCATGGGAAAATGTTAGTGCACAAACCATCGCGAATTGCTTCAGAACTTGTGGTTTTATTAAGGACGGACAGACAATTGGTGAAGGTATTCCTGTTCAATGTAAGGAAGTTGAAAGCACATGGAACAGACTAGAAGTTCCTGTATCATTTGAAGAATTTGTTCACTTTGACGATAATGTCGCAACTGCTGGTACTTTTACTGACGAGGAAATTATTCAATCTACTTCAGCCAATCAGCACAATTCTGACAATGATGACGAGGAAGAGGAGGCGGACGCGGAGGCTCCTGTCATATCGTTAAAAGAAGCAAAAATTTTTATGTCAGGATTACGTAAATCTTTTGAGCAATCTGAAATGGACGAAAAAAGATGCGATACAATTTTCAATGCTATCAGTAAGTTAGACAACGCTATGGACCAAATTGTGACCAACAATTTTTCACAAAAAAAAATAACAGATTTCTTTAAAATGTAATATGTATGTAAAATATAATAATATTAAAAATAAATGTAAAATATAATAATATGTATGTATAATAAATAAATATCTATTAATAGTTTTAAAATATACATTGTAATAATATTTATAATAAGTAAATGTAAAAATAAACGTAATACATACATACATTATGTATACCTCTCTTTAATTCGAATTAATTTTTTTTCCCTCGATAATTCGAACACTCGGTTAATTGAAAACCTCTATAAATCAAATTTTTAACTCGGTCCCCTGAATTTTGAATTATCGAGTAACTACTGTATATGATTTTTTGATTATTACTCAAAAATATGAACAAAATTTATCAATTTAAAAAAGTTACTTAGAAATGTACAAAGAAGTTTTACTTGCAAATGTATAAAGAAGTAACTACAGCATATAATACAACATTAAATTAAAACCTAATAAGTGTACTAAGAATGTAATATTTGATTTAATTAAAAAAATGAATCAAAAATATACGACTCTTGATTATATTAATTTACCAGTGTTTTGGAGATAATAGTAAAATTATTATTAACACTATTATTAACGAGCACTGGTTCAATAAAGTAAAACTATTTAATATAACTAAATCAAGTTTGTAGTCAATACTTTTAATAATTATGCAAATGTTGTTAAAAGTTCAGAATAATTATGGAATTTATAAAAAATAAAAACCTTTATTAACTTTTAGTTTTTTCCCAATGTTATGGAGATGATAGTAAAAAGTAATAACATGCTATCATTAACGAGCATTGGCCTAACAAATAATTGAATATTATAACTATTAATTGTATAATACATAATTCTATGGTTATTACTCAAGAGTAATTACTCAAAGTATTACTCAAATACTATATCACTTAAAAGCTTAACAAGATTTATCAATTGAGAATCTAAAGAGAAACTACAAATGTATAAAGAAGTTTACTTCAGCTTAAAATAATAAAATCTAATAAGTGTACAAGGAATTTAAAATTTGATTAAATTAAAAAAATTAATCAAGAATATACAAATCTAAATTATATTAATTTACCATTATTTTGGAGATAATAGTTGAACTATAATTAATGAGCGCTTGTTTAATAAAACAAAACTATTTAAAATAACTAAATTTAGTTAATATTTTCATGAAATTAAAAATAAATAATATAGGTTATCCTAGCTTATTATTGTCTGATATTCAACATTAATTAAATATGAACACAAACCTTTGTATCACCAGGTGATATCCATTTGTAAGGTCCATTATCCTCTTCATCAGGATGAGTGGAATGGGTGCGTATCATATTGACATTTCCAGGGATAATTAAAGAAAAGAGTTGTTTTCCTGTCCACATTGGTTTTGGTTTTAAAATACAAGGAGTTGGCATTTTTCCATCCCAGATAGGAAGATGCATTAATAAATTCATCATTTGTTCCTAAAAAATTAAATTAAATTGTAAGATCCATGTCATATAGATAACTGTTAGACTATAGATAGATGTGCCAGATTTTTTTAGCATATTAAGATTCAATTTTAATTTACCATCCTGAAATAACAGTGAGGTAGTTTAAATAATCATTTTTGAGTAATCATAAATTTGAACTAATTTTTATACCACAACTGAATATTTTCTGTAACCAGATCTATAGTTACCCAACATTTAAGTCTCAAATAGTGAAATTATCTATGATTAATGATAACCTTACTTTAACTAAGTATCATATAATTTTAGTTAATTTATATGATACAAAAATTTAAAAGAAAACAGTTATTGATATTGTTACAAAAAATTGAATGTCACAATAAATTAATAAATAATATTATCTATTTAAGTGACTATTCAATGAGTTGTAAAATTAATTTATTATTATATTATTATTTAATTACCACAAATAAAAAAAATTGTATTTTCTCCACTTAACAGAACACATTGAATCAATCATTTATGTTTTTGGTATGATCACTGTTTTAATGTAACAAATACAGCCCGAGTAAAATTCTAATACGTCAAAAAATACTATTTATTTATTAACTAAGGTTTGATTACCATTAAAACTGTAACAGTTCGAAAAAAAATTTGTATCGAGCTCAAAAACATAAATATATTTAATTATAGAGAACACTAATTTAAATAAAATGTATAATTATAATATTTATTAGGCATCAAAACATTTCTTTAGAAATAAAAATAGAACTAAGGATTTTTTTAGTTAACGTATAAAGCAAAATAACAAATAATTGTACTAAGAATGTAATATTTGACTGTTATTAAAAAATTAACTAAAAATATACAACTTTTGATTTAATTAATTTACGAATATTATGGAGATAATAGTAAAATAATTACTAATATTATTATTAATGAACACTGGTTCAATAAAAACAAAACCATATAAAGTAACTAAATTTAATTAATAGTTAATCATTTTAATATTTAAGTAAATAGTTGTTTAAGGTTCGGAATAATTATGATATATAATAATAACTTATATAAACTTGAAGTTTCTTTCCCAATTTTTTGGAGATGATAGTACAAAGTATTAAGTAATAATGTGCTATCATTAACAAGTATTAGTTTAAAAAATAACTGAATATTATACCCTAAATTGTATAGTAGGTATATAATTATATGATCATTACTCAAAAATAATAACAAAAGCTTAACAAGATTAGGCAGTTGAGAATTAAAAAAAAAATACCCATAGATGTATAAAGGAGTTACTACGGCTTAAAAGATGCCTGACCATGGTCAGTAAGTGAAAGTAAGCTAAACCAGGGTTCGATATGATAAGATACGTTCGACCAGTGTCAACAATTTTCATTCAAAAATGAACAGAATACAATAAATTATATAATATCTTTTTTTGTATATAATTTTAGATCATATACTAGTTTAATATATTATGTAGTACATATCTAACATCTAAGCATAATATAGTATAATATATATTTGATTTTATGATATAAACTTGTAACTATTTAATTATTCATTTAAAAAAAAAAACTATTCCACTAGGTATATAAAAAACTGCATACGTATCACAACTTTTAATATTTATAAATGCTTTACAAACAATTTTGAAAAAACTATAAGGGGATCTTATATAACATTTGCAAGCTTTATGGCCGAATAAAATAATCTTTTTCAACAATTATATGAACAAAAATTTCAAAAATCAAATATGGTGAATAACAAGAAAGTTCTGAACATGGATTACATAGTTACACGGAATATGGTGACAGTGTAATAGTACATTATATGGTTTACAATGATTATGATTTATTATTTTAATATAGTATATAAAATATCCAATGACAAAAGACCATATGAATGTTGGTAAAAAAAAATTTTTTCTACGGCCAAAAAGCTTGAAAATGTAATATAATGACCCCCACAAATACATAGGTTTTTTTTTGTAAATTTCAAAATTAATAATTTTTTAGTTACTAGTTGATATTATAAAATCAAATAGATATATAATATACCTTATGCCAAAAATAATGCATAATTGACAATTGTATTCTGCTTATTCGTGTATGTAAGTTTTTGACACTGGTCAACTATTCTATATATTGCCAACCACAGCCAGGCGTATGTTATTTTATCAACCGTAGTTAGACATCTAGACACAAGGTAAAATCTAATAAGTGTACTAAGAATGTAATACAGTGAAACCTCCTCCAACGGACATCTCCCAACGTTTTCTTAGAAACTAACTACAAACTTTCTACACTCCAAACCTTCTTAATAACAGATGAAATTTCAGAGACCAAGTGTGATCGGTATTTAGAGGTTTTACTGTATTTGATTTAAAATATACAAATCATAATTAAATTAATGTTGATAATAATTTACCAGTGTTTTGGAAATAATTAAATTATTATAAACAAGCACTGGTTCAAAATTACTAAGGTATTTTAAAAATATATTACCCTTTAATTTCTCTTCCAATGATAGCAGACAGTATTAAAATGCTATTATTAACAAGAATTGAGTTTTACAAATTATTGAATACAATATAATAATTTATAAATTATAATAACATAATCAGACGAATTACCTTTTCAATAAATACATCTCTTTTTGTCATTTTCCTGATAGCTGTCAATGTGTCTTGTACAATTCCCATGACAGGTTTATTAGCTTGGGGAGTAATAATTTGCCTAGGAGTAATATGAATATTTTCTACTTCAGCTCTTGTTTCCATAGATTGTGGAACATGAAGGTTCATTTCATCACCATCAAAATCAGCATTATAAGGAGATGTACAACTAATGATTACGAATAAGATATTCAGTATTTATTATATTATAATTACTTTACTAACTTACCTTAAATTCATTCTAAATGTAGACCAAGGTAAAACTCTCACTCTATGACCCATCATACTCATTTTGTGTAAAGTAGGCTGTCTGTTAAAAACTACCAAGTCACCATCTTTAATATGTCTTTCAACTTTATAACCACATTGCAAATGTAAATCTGAAGGTTTGGGATGAAAACGTAAATCAATTCGTTCACCATTATCACGTATAATGTACTTTGCTCCAGGGTACTGTGAATTACCACGACGAACTAATTCCAGCATTCTAATAAATACAAAATATATGAATAATGCCGAACTGTACAAAAAGTTGATTCATTTAATGGACCATTAAATCATGTTAAGGGACAGTTAGCTTACATTTGATTGATTCAATTTGTATAGCATAAGTATACAGGTGGGATTTACCAAGCATGCACATCCCCATTTTTTTCTTTAATAACAAAGTCTGATTTTGGAATATTTAAATTTACTCTGAGACCATATTTTAAAATTCTCGATTATCTGTACTACTTAAGGACTGTCTGTGGCGTTACAAACTCCTGTTTTTCAAATGAAAACACTCCTTTATATAATAAATTATTTAATGAATAATTTTTTGAAAACTTTGATGAACTGAATTTGAAAGTATTCTCAGTTGTAAAATGTTAATACTATAAAAAATAACATATATAATAGGTACTGGATTTAATATTTATTACACTTAGACCATTTCTACAAATTATAAATGTTGTTAGATTAATATGAATTACTAAAAATTTCAAATTACTATAGCACTTATATCTTTTAAATCCATTATCACGGAACTATTATCCTTAGTACAAACATTTAAATACATAACTCAAAAACAATTAATTTTACTTTGGATTTTGATACATCAAAATGTTCAGAAAAATTATCTGCTAAATAATTCATAGTCAAGGGGGGTTCTTATTTGAAAAACAAAAGTTAGTATCCCCTAGGACAATCTTTACATAGGACAAGATACCTCAAGAATTTGAAAATATGGTCTTAGTATATTTAAAAACTCCAAAAACCAGATTTTAAACAACAGAATTATTAGCCTTCTAGGTATATCATGCTATATAATATATCATGTAAAAATTATTTTTTAATACTTACTGATCAATGTTAAATGGAGTAACAATCTCTGGAAAGGTCATGTTTTGAGCAATAGTACGAGGCACACCAACTTCATCAATTCGTAAATTTGGATCAGGTGTTATAACAGTACGAGCAGAGAAATCTACACGTTTTCCCATCAAGTTTCCTCGGATTCTACCTTCTTTACCTTTTAAACGCGCTTTAATTGCTTTTAATGGCTTGCCAGATTTTTGCATTGCTCTAAAAATGTAAGCAAAATATAATTTTATACTATAACATTTTTATAAAAAAATTGCAAGTTGGCGAGTTCAATAAAATATGTTTGGGCCACATAAGCCATAGAATAATTATAATCATTAGATTTTAGAATTCCGAAATATACAATAATGTTCTTAAACTTTACCTTTACACTATTAAGTCTACAACAATTCAAGTATTTAGTAAACACTATACATCATAGATAACCATTTGACTATTGCTGTTGCATATATGCTTTCTTCACATTTTAATATAGTAGTCAAACAATTAAAGTTGACAAAAATTAAAAAAAATTCCATCCCAGTTTAATATAAAAATGTTAAATTGTCAAAACTATAGGTATTTCCATAGGTATATAAATTAATTTATCAAGTTTTGGAGACCAAAATAAATTATTAATTCACTGTTATAACAAGCATTTGAATAATATGGAATTTTATTTTATTCTAATATATATATTAGTTCTATAAATAACACAAATAAAAATTACCTCGGTAGGCCTGGACTATCATTATCAACCAAAGTTGCTACATGGTATTGTAACATTCTAATATTTTCAGCTATAATATGTGTAGCAGCACCTGACTGTTCATTACGAATTAATTCATTATTACATTTTATGATGTCAGACAGTTTATGAGTCAAATCATCCTATAATACAAAAACACAATTCAAAGTCATATCGGTAGGTACTTTAGTCATACAATTAATGACTTACTTGATTTCTCATTGATCCAAACATAACAATTGCTGGACGTACAGGTAAAGGAGGTACAGGTAGCACTGTCAGTACCATCCAATCGGGACGTGCAAATTTAGGGTCCATGCCCATAATTACAACCTCTTCATCAGTAATGTGTTTTAAGATTTCATAGACTCTTTCAGCTGTAAGTGGTATTTTTTTCTCTTGGGAATCTTCATTGACATGCTTCCATTCAGCTGTTAAGTCCAAACCTACACGCCTTATAGTTGGTTGATAACGACCACAACCACCATGACCTTGTTTCTTTGGCTATTAAAATTGTCAAAATTATAAAACAAGTTTTATAGTTTTATAAATCAATATATTGCATCTTAATTAATCTTACAGGCATATTTGAATCATTAACATTATCTTTATTGATGTCAAGTTCATCACCTCCTTCACAAATATTTTTGCCTTTACATAAATCATAAACAAAAGCTAAACGTTTTCTCTGTTGTCCTTTTGACTTCATAACAATTTCTTTTACTTTGGGATGAGTCTATTGAAAAAATATATTTTATTAAAGGAATAACACATGTTTGATACCTATTTGATATCATACTTTGTACTCTTCAATATACATTGTACTTACAGGGCTAACTAATAATTTGGAACAGTAAAAGCAGACACAACGTAGAATTTTTATGGCTTTGGTTAAAAACCCTATGTGAAATACTGGTTTAGCCAGTTCAATGTGGCCGAAATGTCCACAACATTCGGTCATGTTACCTGTTAAATGTATACAAATTAATACAAATAAAACACGTAATTAAAGACAACAGTTTCACCAACCTGCACATGTTTGACATCTTGAGAAACGATCAATAACGCCTTGCCGGGGGTCCATGAGTCCACCGAGCTTGGGACGTCCACCTTCCATCGTTTCTGCAAAACGAATGCCTCCTTCGGTGACAGACATACGCCGCTAAAATGGTAACATAGTTAATAAATGTTGCAGACTCATAATGATCAGTATAGCAATTTAGGTATTATAAATCGTGTAAACTAACGCATTCGTCCGCAGATAATATACCAAACTGTACACGTTTGACAGTTCGAATTGGCGCCTTTGAGTCGCTGGCAGCCATGATTATCGAAGAGTTTGTTCAGTGTTCGTGTTAGTCCATGAATTGTTATGATATTACCGATTTCCAGCACGGCACGAGAGCTTAAATTTATAATATCACGTAGCGCGAAAAATAATAATTGTCGATTTACAATTGCGGATGCGAGTACGCGACGGGAAGCTAACACGCCGAGAAGTGAATCCGTCTACGGACCCACATGCAAAGGAGCAAAGGCCGTAGAACGATAATAAATAAATACTTTATCAATTGACAATTTTCTTTACGATTTTTCGGACGAAAATTATTATTTTTCGACAGTGTTCAGTGCTGTGTTCACACGACGCATCACACGACACAGACGCGTCGGATCTCGATAGTGGCACAACGGCACCGTTGCGCCAATTCGCACAATCGCACTTTAGCATAGACAAGGATACAACTATATAGGAAGGGCATAGGACAGGTTTAACCACGGTTATAATGATACTACGAAAAAAAGGTTAGGTTAGGTTAGCCGTGGAACAAATAATGTATGTACGTATACATAATATATATATACATTAGCTCGGTATTCTTCTGGTTTACCAAAATGTTTAGCACCCGGTATACCATGTTACCGAGAAATTCAAACGGTCAATTTTAGCGATAGCATATAATCACGAAGACTAGAGATAAGGAGGCCAAACTCTACCACAAAAACGTCCCGTACAACCATAGAACAATATCGCACACTAATTTCTCCACCAGTATGCGTGGCGGTCAAATGCGAGGCTGGCTCGGAGCATAATTTACTAACCCGTATTAGATAGGGACATACTCGACTTTATTAAGTTTAAACAATAAATTTATAATTAAAAAACTAAAAATCGTATTTAAATTAAAATTACGCCATCGTATTCGGAGTAAATTTATCTTTAAGAATAAAATACAAAAATAATATTAATGTTCCATATTTATGTAATAAATGTACATATAAATAGAAAAAATAGGTAGGTAAACTGTTACGTTTACATATAACACAATACTCGAATAAGTAAAATGTGATTACTATTTAATTTTAATTAATATATAAAAATCTCGTGTTACAACGGAAAAATGTGTGTATATTAAGTAGGTCTCAGAGAGTGATTTAAACTATTTTTCATACCAATAGGTTGCGCAGAAATTGAAAAATTTGAATATACTGGAGGCGCCTCACTGGACACCTAACCTTACTGGAGGCGCCATCTATCTATAAATTGTAGTAGTGGAAAAACTGAAAATGCTTTTTTCGATGGGATTTATGTATAATCTCTGTTTATTTATAGGGTTGCCATTGGTTATATATTTTATTTTATTAAAATATTAAATAACAAATTCAATAAAGTTTTAATCATATAAAAGGTGCCATTTTTTACGCGTAACAAACACTTATCAAAAATTTCAACAAACTAAAAAATTGGACGTGTTTTGGTTCATATAAATTAAAATCGTTAAAGAGATTCATTCAGAGCAATCAGAACCTCTGCGGAGACGCGATGATAAAGCTGGAGATTTCCGCCAAACTCTGCCAGTCATTCGTAGATCAACAGCTAAAAATGAAATAAAAAGTGCACGGGATCGGTTAGAAAAATTTAATACGCGAGTGGTGTTACAAAATGACAACTCTGTAATGTTTTTCACCTACCTAATTCTGTTTTCATTCAATTACGCACCTCGTGGGGTCCGCTAATATACTGCTCGCATATTGTGATATAATACAGTGGATTGCCCAGCTAGATGGTTTAGATGCGCACGTAGATCACTTGAAGTTAATCTTAACTTAATATTTGGCTCAGGCAACACTGGGCGGGACAGCTAGTGATAATATTATATTATGTTTAACGAAAACAAAGACTTGGCAGATATATCCGAATAAAACTATAATACGATTCGCCCATATACGATTTACCGAGAGTTGTAGATAAATATGACTTGAGTCTCGCCGTTCGGGTTTAAAATAGTATTTTAATATGATGACCGCGTTACACCGTTTTACAGGCGTGGATTTCCAGGAAACTAAAATCAGGCATCTGTGCAAAGCCAACATATTATACATGTACGCCGACTTCGTTTCGGACGTGACGTTTCCGTCGGACGCGACAAAGCTCTGCGGGGCCGTCTGCCGGTCGTACCAAAGGTCCATAAGGTACCTGGAGCCGGGCGTCACGGTGTCTCTGATCAACTCGAATTGCGATTACACGGGAGACAGCGAGACACGATCATCGCGGAGCGCACGGCGAACGCACGCGGCCACGTGTCCGGACCTGAGCACCGCGTGCGTGTGAGCGTACAACGTCCGTTGACAGCGCAAGACGAAACTGATGAAGTACACGCTGACGCCGAACGAGAGAGGATTTCTCAAGGTGTTGGCGTCGGACTGCGGGTCTTCCAGTTACGTCACATGAATCCTCCAGCAGCTAGTTTCCGCCTCCACGCACGCAAGTCCTCCTCCAAGTCGCTCATATGTCGTGAACGAGATGAGAGATCTGCTGTACCTAACCTGAGATCTGCTTATAAGTTATAGGGTACCTATAACTTTATCGTCCGATTTGAGTTTCAAACGTGAAACTATTTAATATGTGAAAGCCTTTAGAAATTTAGTCGCTTTGTAATAATACTGTAAAGATATGAACTATTATTATACGTGCCAAAAAGTGTTGTATTTTGCGTTGCCGGTCTGTTACCCGCAGTCTTGGAGTTTATTGGTTCGTTGACTTGTAACCGTCGACAAACGGGTTATTGATCCGATAAAATTGATAAAATCCAAAGAAAATGCCCTGAGCTTTTGAGTCTCATTGGCATTCCAGTCCCTCCGGTTAATATACTGCTAGACATAACACCCGCGATTTCATATTTCCTGTCACCAGGTAAACGTAATTTTGCTATTCATAATCCCATAAATAGAATTTTACACTATACTGCAATAAGTAACAAAATCTATCCATCTTTGAATTTTTCTTTGTTGAAATTTAAAAAAAAAATTGTTGTTTCATTCTATACTCTATATTATGTTATCGCCCTGACCTATGTTATACGTGTATCTTATGTACTCTTTTCTCTGGCGGGCTATCAATAAATAAAAAGGTTTTCTGCAAATGTTCACTCATTGCCGAGGCAGATTGTCAGTTGACTGCAACTACCCTCGTTGCAGGACGGCCGCTGCAGGAATCTCAAACTCAAACTGTTGTTTTGTTAAACAAAGTGTTGTTATTATCTTGTATATTATACAATTTATCACTTAGAAAGAACCTTTCTTTCGACATCGAGCAATTACATGTAAATAAAATCTACATTTTAATTGTTAAACTTTAATTCAGATTAAATAGGGGTATTGTTTACTACAATGATTTTATTCCTTTAAAAATATGATTCACATACTCCACAATTTGGGGTAAGCACCTTATCTTTTCTTGGTATCGCTCTGGCTCACTTATTTAAAAGCTCAGTGTCCTAAAAATAATATCGATATTATTGTGGGTATTTGTATTAATAATGAAATTACTTGCCTTTGGTGCTTTAAATATACTTTTATTTCGAATGCCATTTAACTGATTATATTTTTTTTCTTTAGGATTGCCAGTTGAACAACCGGGGGCATAACAATTTCGACTCATTTTTAACTATTTTTATGTAAAACGTAATTTAATTTAATTTCAAAATAATCTTATTAATTTTAACATATATTTCGGTTTGAACTTGATTGAGAATAATATTCAACCACACCGTAATAGAAGCACGTGATTTTGTTCCTATTTAAGCCGAATGAATGTCGTTGTTTCAAATAACTCGTAAAAATAATGGTGTGACAGTTAACGATAACAATAATTTCGTAGAAAAGAATAACGGACTATAGTCTTCAAACTTTAAGGTAGGAATAGTATACTAGATATACAAATATACAATATGCACTTGAGTTTCATAGCTTATCTCATATTTCATTTCTGGTCATTTTCATAAAATATCTCAAAACTCCAATACGAAACAACGACGAACTCTGCACGCGTTGTAGCGCTCCCTCGACGGCGATGCACTGCACACTATATAAATGGCACAGCGTCAATATTTACGTGAGTTTTTTTCCAAGTGTTTTGAGGCGGGTGATCTAAAATATTATGAAGATGGAATACAATATTGTCATATTGAACTTAAGATATTGGAGTATGCAATTATTAGTTATTAATTTATTGAGTTTATATTAGGTGTATCAGAATATATAACGATCTCCAGCTTCCAATAGAACATAATTTTATAGTAAATAATTTTTTTTTATTCTTATTCATAAAATACATTTGCCTGCTGGCACGCTAATATTCTGATGGCCATTTTTTTAATATTTTTTTTAGCGAATTCCAAGTTACATCTGAATAATCATTTATGGGATTAAAAATTGACATAGATTGCAGTATCCTTTTCGTTTGTATATTTACAAATATTTTGGTTTTTAATTTAATACAGACTGCAATCTCCGTTCTCATTACAACATACTTGTATTGTAGATTAAATTAATTTTTTTTTTTAATGCATTTATTTGCGGGTTTTTTGGACCCCTTTTCTTTATTTTTCTATGTAGGTAGTATTGATGTTTTTTAATTTTCAATGTATTTATACATTTTTTCCATTTTTCCAGTGATCAATAAGTAACGTTTCAATAATCATTCTTTAATCCAATTATTAGTCATTGATTTATTGGGTAAAGGTATCAGAATAGATTATTCAATCTCTAGCTTACATTAAATAGGTACAACATAATTTCATAGCCAATACATTTTTTGCTTCTTAAAATGCATTTGCCGGGGGTGTCCCTTGGGCCTAGACCCCTTCCCATTTTTTTGTCATATTAAATTTCATTAATTTATATTCACTTATATACTTTTGCCTTCAATCCCCAACTGACTACTGATCATATTTTATTTATGTTTTCTTTTGTATATTTAATCTTTCTGGTTTGTTCTTTAATGAAAGCTGCAGTCACCGTTTCTACTACAACATTTAGTTTGTATTAGTTAACTTTTATTGTTATATTAATTTGTTTTATTTTTCAAATTCAATATCTGTGGGTGTCCCCAACCCCTTTCTATTTTTTTTTATAGGTTTAAATTTCTTTAATTTTATATGATTTTTCTAGCTATTTCTAAGAGACATCTAAATAATAATCAGTCATTATTAAAATAAATATTTTAGATTTTTACCTCAGCGATGAATGTATTGATTTTACAATTATTCTGTGTGTTTGTCTGTATTACCTTTCGGAGCACTAAAAATACTTTGGCCTTATTGGAGGGTTCTTCGATGGTGGTTTCGGATAACAATAAATTGTGTCTAGTTGGCATTTTGGGGGGTCAAAAGTAAAAATTTCACACTGCCTACTTTTCAAAATAATTAGAAAAAAACAAAAACAAAAAGAGAGAAAGTAGGTATAGTTAGAAATTCTGGTGTATAATAGAAGGAGTCAAGTTTCCCTTTAGTTCACTGTAATGGATGATGAGTCAAGTTTGAATTCAATGATTGTAGTAATGGTAGTATCTATAAGCTATAAAGTTGCATATATAATAACAAATAATATATATATATTTTATATTTTTATTATTGTTATAATACATTAATACCGCAACATTCAGTTTTTATGCTATAAACTCTGGAAATTTTTTTATTTTTATTTTAAACCCATTTTAATAAACTATTTTGTTGGTTGACATGTTGTTTTGTGTATTTTATATTTGTGTTGGATTAACATAATTTCTGTTCACAATGAATATCTTAATCTGTTGTTTTTAATCTTTTTACAATACCCACCTATGTCATAACTTATAGGTTCCAAATTGTAATACTATACATTTTAATTTTACAACACGAAGACCCAACATTTTTTAGGAAAAAATGACAATTTTGTGTCTTAACAATACGTAGGTACCTACCTACTTTTTGTGATACCTACCCATCTTAAACAAATATTATTACATTTTCAATAGGGTATTTTCTAATCTATTTAGCTCTTGCACAAGAAAAGAGAAATATATAAGACGTATAGTTTTTATTCTTTTTTTTACATAAAAATTCATTGATTGTCGAATAATCAAATATTACTACGCTTTTTATTTTGAACTAATTTGCATAAAAAATAAATAAAAATGTCTTATTTGAATCTCATTTTATTACATAAAAGATAGGTATTCATCCGGTCATTGCTTTTTTCTAATTCTCTGTAGTCTATAGCGGATGTGAACCACCGCGTTAGCGGTTTCCGAAATCGGATCTATAGCATCATAAATCTTAGAGGAAGCAATAAAACGAAGCACAATCCTCCCCCATTGGATATTTACAGTGTTGTCGCCAATAACATTGTAATATATGAATGTAAGGAGCTAAGGTCTTAGACTACCGTACTTAGTTTTTGAATGTAATAAAATGTGAACAATGACGTGGGTTTTTAATTTTTTAATTCTATTACCTCATTAGCATAAAACCTTTTTTAAAACTTCTTTAATTATATTTCAATGGTATAAATTTTGCTTCATTTGCCATTGAATAGGTATTAATTTTTTTTAAATCACCATTTTTACATATATACCTTAATATATGTATATATATACTTTTTTTTATTGAGTTCATGAATATTAAATTCTACGCCTTAGAATAGCCGCCGGGCCCTCACATTAACGCTTAACTTTCACGAAAAAAAGCTTTTTTCCCTAATGGTCTCATGCTGTTTGCTTAAATAAACCAACCATGAAAATGATATAGAATGTATAAATAAACTACGTTGTGGGACTTCTTATTTTGCTTTATAAAATATAAAAATGTGTAAACATTTAGAAAATGTATTGTAAAGCGTTAGTTTTATAAAAATAAATATGTTTTACAAGGTAAACCAACATATTTAGCTAATTATGCATTAAAGTATTATACAATATTAAATGGGTACCTGCTATATAAGAAACATTTATTATTTGATAAACATAATTTAGTGTAATAATAATAATAAAACAAGGGAAGGTGCTCTGCTGTATAGTAGTTGTCGAATATTTGATGTAATAAATTTGAATTCAAAATGATTGGTAATAATTATAATAGTAATATATTCTATAACCAATGGCAACCATTTAAATAATAAAAGACATTTTTTTTCTTGGATCCCAAAACTAAATTCCCGTGTAAGTTCTTCTCATTAAAATGGAAAATTTGAAAATTGGTAATGATATGCACATCCTTGGGTATAGGATTACCTATGTATACTAAATTTCAGAATCTTGAGTACAATAGACTTGGCTGTGGATCACTTACAAGCAAATACACACGCCAACATTGACTCTTGTTAATATAGATTTGTAGAACTATTAGTAATTTATCAAACTTTTTGCAGCAGGTAATACGATAGATTGAATGTTGAACTACATTTTGCCAAAACATCACATTTATTAAAATATTATATATTTATATACCTATTTATATCATAATATATGATTGTTACTAACTTTTAAGTTAATACCTTACGTACCAAAGAGCATTGTAAGTAGGTTCATGATAAAATTAGCTTTTAATTTGTATATACTTTGAATATAATATTGTTGTGTATATCGTAAATAATAATATACGTATACCAAAAAGTATTCGGTCCGAGTGAATAATATTTTTTGTAATGCAACAATATAACTAAAATCGGCATGTGTTTTATGAAATTATAACACTCCTTCAGAAATAAAATATTGAGTCCAAGCTTAAAATTAATATTAAATTATGTTAAGACGACCATTTTCTGAAAAAGTTAAAAAGTTACCGTCTGAAAATGCTATTGTTAGCATTTCTATTTCCCCAAGTATTGAACTGTCTTTAAAAAGCCCCTTTATTCTTTTTTTCTCGGATTCGCTTTTTAGATAGTGAGACAGTTTGTGGGGGAAGAATGACAAAAATATTGCCGTTAATATAAAAAAAAAATATTTTTACCAACCAAAATACCAAATATATATTTTATACACCACACATGGTATTTCTTTGCGCAGTATGGATTTATTTTTTACTTAATGATTTATTCATAGTTTTAAGTTGTGAATTCTTAATGTATCATCGTGTTATATATTTTACTTCGTAAGTAATTTCAATCATAACTCAATACAATAATTTAGATATCGAAATTAATGATTATTTATTTTAATATTAATATGTTATATTATAATATGTAATACCTGTATAACAAATAGAAAAATTATTTTAGTTGAAATCACTTTTAATACCTAATAATATTATGAATATTATAATACAAATGATATTTATAAAATAATAGAGACTGACACACAGTTTTTGTTTAGAGTGGTTTTTAGTTGAATTTAAATTCACATTAAGTCACAAACACAACTATTTTAGACTAGCCAGTTTTTTTTTTAAATTTCATATATTTATGATATTTTATAGTAAAAAAAAATATACGATTTGGTATAATTTTACCATTGATATTGAGCTTAAACGCAGTTAAATCAGCTAACACGTTAAATACTCGAGTCAATAATACTTAAAAGGATATCCAAAGGTATATTTTCCCTAGGAGATGTTTTTATACAAGCTTTAATACACGTGTGTGTATGTAGGTGACACACCACCGAACACCGTGTGGGTGTGTTGCACTTTCGCATATTATACCGATTCGTCGTCAGCCAGACGTTTTGTCACCATACCAATATTACGTCATCAACCGTTACGGTCACCACGTTGGACAACCCGTCTTCGATGTCATATTCTTCAACCGATTTGTCTACCGACAAGATTGGGCTTCTGATGTTGATGATAATATATTAATATCTATAGAATATTGGCTCCTGTGAGTGGAGTAATTTCAATCATCATGGCGTCACTGTTCATTATTATAAGTATTAAAACATTATTTATGTAACGTATTCCTTATTAAAATATAATGCATTAAACTATATCTACATACTTATATATATTTATTTATATTCTAATAAATGATAAATAAATTATTAAAAAATTAAATTATTTTTAATGTATAGTTATTCAATTATTTAAATTAAACAAACCATTACGAATACAATTAATTGGCAACTAATTTAACAAGAACTTTTTATTTGTATTAAGTTTATTTACTTGAAAGATAAATGTTAATTGTTTCATTTAAATATTTAATTCAATCTATTACATTACAAACAAAATTGTGATAATTGTACAACAAAGCTAAATTTGAAATTCTTTTGTCAAATTAAACAAGCAACGTTTCTATTTCAAATATCCAATTGGATAATTAAAATGATTATTCAAGAGAAAGTTCAATAAATAAAACATTTCAAATCAAATTTAAACAGGATGATAAAAAAGCAAAAGTGTCAAAGTGTTTATTTGTTTGATGTTGGTTGTCGATCTAATTATAATAATAATAACTAATAAAGCAAAATGTAACCGTAATATAATATATGTTATAGGCAAAGTAGGAAGTCGGGCATGGTGAATTTCGAGGGCAAAGTGAGAAAATGTGTAACATTTTCCGGGCATTGTATACAGTGCCCAAATGCAATATAAAAAACTCGAAAATAGACGCCTCAAATATTAGTTACCTAGGTATTAATAGTTTTTAAATATATTTTATAATAATTTTAATAATTTTATTTTGTTAATTTTATTTAATAAAATATGATGTTACATAATAATATAAATGCAAGTAAATTTGTTCTTAAATAAAATTAGATAGGTTTATTTCATATGTTCAAACAATTAATACAATATGCTATAGGTGTTGGTATTTGTTATGTATGAATGGCATTCGATATAAGTGTGCGCAGTGCGCTTTATTTAAATCACTTTGTTCACATGAATCCGGGCAGGGTACACTTTGCCCAGGCTCTCTCGTACAACGCCCGGTCAATGCATGGACAATTTGAAATGATCATTCTTATATTGCCCAAAATGTTGGGGCATTGTAATATAATGTCCGGATTTTTTACTTTGGCCGTAACATAATATGCATTGTTTGTTTTTAGGTGATGGACTGTTTTCATATAATATATCACATTGTCACTTCGTACCTATTATGAATCTATATTTAAATAATTTTTAGTATAATTATAATAAAATACAAAATAACTGATATTGTGTTGAAGATTTTTTGAAAAAAAGTTTTAGTTGGTACAAAAATAAACCGTATTTAAACTATGGAAATAATACTATAATATAGATGTTTACGTTTTACTAAATACATACTCCAAAATAGAATTGAAATTATAAATATTCCAAAGCTGGTTGGTGATATTCATAATGTGATTACTGATTACTTTCAAGTTTTAACACTTCATTAATAAAACTATTACGGTTACAAACGGAAATGATGAATTACATATATACATTTTTTCGTTCAAAATAAAAATAATTTGGGTAGTTTATAGTTTTTAATTATAAGTAATTATAATGCGATTTATATTACATACATTTAAACATTGAAGATTCTTATAATTTATTCGTCATTGTTTTTAATAAGAAAATAATGCAATGAATAGAATATTTTTACTACACAATACACATGAATATTAATTTTTAAAAAATTTACCATATTATGAACATACGATGTGATGATTTCGTCGAGGATAGCCCTTTCGTCCTCAAACGATTATATTTTTACCACGCCAGACAAAAATATATTTTTCTGAATGATTAATGATGAAAATAAACATAAATATCGCTTTTCTTAACGACCTTTCAATTGTAACGAATATAAAATGCAACCAAACCTCACACCCTATGCAATCAACTATAATAAACCATACTACCCCCACATTTTTTTTTCACTTGGCATTACTATGATGACAAACACTCTGTCACCACATCATCTTATTGATCTTAAAATACATGTGTATATTTAGTGTGTGTGTGTATATATATATATATATTATAATGTACATAGGTGTTATACACACCAGAAAGGGTAAAATTTGTGTTGTGTCCCGCTGCGTGTGATCAATGTGTGGGAAATAAAAATAAACGGATAGCCATGATATTATATTAATGCAATATTACTATGACTACTATATTTTATAATATTTGTCAGTGTATATTTACATTTTCTTACTATTTCGTGTACGTATTCTAACATTCATGTATTTATTAGGTATAGATTTTTATTGCCGGCCATAATAATTGTTAAGTACATAATATGATAATTCGCTAGCTGTTAGTATAAATATAATATACAATATTCATTTACATTTTATTAACAGACTTGATGAAGAACTACTTAATGACGGAGTTGTATTTATACAACTGTATCTCCAGCAGTTCAGCTACTGTCACATTGGACTTTTTATATTTATCTAGTAAAAATTAGACGACTAACCACATTTAAAGTATAATATAGAAGTTGTGAAGGGCACGGACTAGGTGGTTGAACAATTTGGATATTATAAATTTAATATGAGCAGGTCGTATACTGTCCACCAACTGAACGAAACATTGATCCTTTATTTTTAGATTTCTTAGTTCAGTCAGCAAAAACTTCAAGAATAACGTGAAATAAAAAGATCATGGATTTATGATAATAATTGTTAAAAATATATAGACGCAAGCTCAACTTACCACACTAAATTATCAGCCATTCAAAAATTAACTCAGTTCAATTTATAGTTATAGATTTTTACTTGCTGAGTGAAAAATTACCATTTTGTGTGATGTTGACTGTTGTATTGGTGTATGTTGGTAAATTAATAAAGTACCTATGTAGTTGATATAATATTTAACTTATATAAAACTACATTTTCTAATACATTTTTAAATTAATTAAAAAGTAATTGTTATCAGATTACTTCACTAAATTCCATACGTACTTACTTAATATGTATTTAAACTATACAAACTTTACTGTGATAAATAAATGTTAGGGTCCCTAAGTCGGAAAAATGTTTTTCCACAGCTGTTTTCATCGGTTTTTTCAAATGCATTGGTCATATTTTTAATCCAAATTTATTAAAAGTTTTTAATAAATTATTAAGTCTCTTTAATTTACTGACAATATAGTTTAATTCTATCAAAAATATTGGATAGTCATTGAATCTCAAATAATTGATGATGGGAAAGGGTTTGTAGGCAGAACAACATGGTAATGTGTTGTAATTTCAATGAAGAAGAGCGCAAGGGTCATAATTTTCATTTGGTTCTGAGTTGACTGCATTTTATTAACATTTCTGTATGTACTTATTTTTCTCCAATTTCCTTTTCGTTTTCAATTTAATGTCAACTAAATTATTTGATATTTTTTGAAGCAATAATTTTACTATTAAATAATACAATTTAAAAAGTGCTATCTCATTAATAATGTTATGTTTTGAAAAAATAATTTCCTATTTTCATTCAAAATGCGTACTGGGATCCATTCCGGATGGCAGTGAAGGCTTTCGTCGGCCACAAAAATATCACCCCGAATGGCGTTCAGGATCTATTATGCGGCCCCGCCGATATTTCGTCTCGCGAGTATGACCGATACAGATTACAAGCTGCCTTCCTACTCAATCCTTTTACGATATGGCTGAGGACATATTACGCTGCAAAGAACATGACGAGAAGATAGCTGTGGCTGGAGCAACAGCCAATCTATAGATAGCCAACCAGGCCGACTGAGTTCTTCCCGCGGACAAACAGGGTCCAGTAGAAGGCGAACACAGGCTGGAGTGGTGCGAGCGACACAGGTTCAAGAACAGGATTCACAAATGAGATTCTAGACTGGAGGACCGTACTTTAAATTATCCGTGTATATTTCGTAAGGTGAGGTAGAACAACATGTAATCGTCCGATGTGTATGAACTATTATGTATTAACCCAATTTGTATACATAAATATAAAAGATGACTCAGCAGTGGAGTAGTATTGTTCACACAGAGCCTCCTCTGCTGCCGGGTAATCAGGGGAAAAAATATAGTTTATATTATATTTTTTATAATGTTTAAATATATTTTATTTTGTACAATTTAAAATTAGAACATGCTTTTAAAATGTATTCATTAATATTAGTTCGATGTTTAAAAAAATATTATAGTTAAATAATAAACATTAAATTAAAATAACGTGTTTTTAGTCATTATAAACTACTATAAAGTATAGAAATTGTACCAACTTAATTAATAATATAATGTTAATGGATTGTGTATAATAAACTATGCAATTAAGTTTATAATATTATGTATTAATAATCCTCGTACATTTTAGAGATTCTTAAAACGATATACCAAAAGTAAGTATAATATATCAATATATATTGTTATGTTTAATATATATTTGTGAGCTATATATTTTTAATAACTATATACTTAAAATATTGTATTTTTTTTTTTATTAAATATGGTTTTTCCCTATACGTATAACCAGTAAGCAATAAATCGAGAACCAGAGGGGTGCCAAAGAGGTTGTATCCAACCCTCCTTTGTTTACGATTGTGGGAGAGATAACCGGATGGAGAGACTTGAAATAAGACTATAAGAGAGACTATGAGTGAGAGTGAGAGTGAGGGAGGGATTGAAAATGCGCGAACAGTCACATTTTGACGTGGGGTGGAAAATTCGATTTTAATTTAAATTTTGATGGACACGCGAAAGTTATCCTGAGTAGAAAGCATGTCAAGATGACACGATTTTACTGTAATATCTATCCCAGGAGGGGCCCCGTAGACAGTGGTCGAACAAGAACAAATCGTGGGGTTCTTTTGTTGTGGGTTTTGGACGACAGACGACAGCCAGACATGCCTCGCGATGTATATAAGTAACATTAATTTTTTTTTTTTAGTTTTCCCTATAGGCATCCTTTACTTTCATACATACATACCTAAACAACCGGCGCGCATAAGCGTTTTACTTCAGAGTGCATCGGCGGACAAAGACTTATAAGATGGCGTAAACGATTCTCATTTTGATTGCTTAACGAAGAAGAAACTTTCCCCTGATCATTTTATTCTTAAGATTTGCATAATACTGCCGTTGGCTAAAGGGTGAATGATAATCAAAGGTCGTCGTCAGCCTTTAATTATGAAACGGAACGCAAAGGAATGACGGTAGGCGGTAGAATATCCGATGAATTATGATCCTTGGGATAGTCATTAATAGGCGTGCTTTACGGAATACACCTGATGGAAAATGCCGCATTTGTGTTTCGGAACTTTTGCTAAGAGAATCCTCCTCTCTTACTCTTTGCTCTTTTAATTTTATGAACATATTATGATTAATTTACTAGAATAATATACGAACTCTGAAATGAGATTATTTGATTAAAATTATTATGCCATGGTGTTCCACACAAACATCTAAACAAGTATGAGTTTACATAAGCACATTAGTAACAAATACAATTATTGTATAATACAAAATATGTAGGTAAGGACATTAATTCAAATCCAGAATAAGTACGAGTACTTAATATTTATTATGTAAAATAAATTTAGAGTTGGCAAATAACATATTTTGTTGCTATTAATGTCATTAATTATTTATTTTTTTATTAATAAGTATAAGATATATATCATTAAAAATAGATTAACAATCAAAAAGTATTATTAATTTTGATATATATTATAATAATATGATATATTATGTATGATTAGTGTAGAATAATTGTTTATTGTTAAATTAAGCTATTTATTTTAAACTAAATTTATTTTTGTCATTTAAAATTATTGAATAAAAGTATAATAATTAATAACAATAGTCGAACACTTCCAAGCTGTATAAAATTAATTTCTGTTGTATATTGTGAATCCACGGGGTTAGAAAAATATTTAATTTGTATTCATGTATTTACATTATTCAAAAATGTTGTTTATCGATTTACTACATTATTCCACTAAGTTATTTGTGATTAATTAAATACATAAAAGAAAATTAACTAAGATATGTTTATCAACTTATCGTACCTACTTCAAACTTTTTATTTAAAATGGTAACATAGAAAAAATTTAATTTCTTTTTTAAATGTAATTTTGTAGTAAGTATTTATATATAACATCTAAATTTTAAATTTCCGGTTGAAATATTTTACACTGAACAATGACAACAATACTTAATATAATTGATTTTAACAAATCAGTATTATTGAACTACGTAAGTATGTGTTATGTATTATGTATTACCTACTATTATGGTTTGAAAAATGTCTATACATTTCAGTTAAAAGGTTATTTTAATTAAAACGTTAAAAATAAACTAAATAGGTAATTAAATAAGTCAAATAAAAAAATATAAATATTTATATATACGTCATATAAGTACAATTTGTGTCGTTTGAATTTCAAAGTTTCATAACAATAATCGTAATAGCTGACGTTTACTACTTAGGTATAGGATATTATTTTAAACAATAAAACGTATCGCAAAATTGATTTTTGCAAGCACAACACATAATATAGTTAGTATATAGTGTATTTTATTTAATTAGAATTTGCCGACCTCTGTATGCTAGCATTTTTTTTTTTTGTTCTGCGCATCTTCGTCATAACTCTCACAGTTCATCATGGTACATTAACGCTTAAAATGACGGCCCGTTGCCGCCGCCTACCAACCTCTTGGTACTAATTTATACGTTTCATACAGGATATGGGCAAGTCTAAAGTGTATAAGAAATATCATAAATCACAATTCCAGAGCAAGATGTCTGGCAATCATATATTTCTGAAAATAATACAAGATAACGGATGTACATTTTTTTTTGCACTGTAAACATTTTATGACAAACGTTTAAAGGGTAGTGTGCTGTTTATTATTATTCATTTTACTAATTAAATGTATGCATAGTAAAATTTGAAATCGAATATTAAAGCAATATGTACTTAAAATATCATTATGTATCTATATATATATATATATATTATATTATGTACTTTCGTTATGGCACATGAATAATATAATTAATAGTCGTTTATTTATATTAATGAACAATTAATGAACAATTTATTTATTAATACAAATATGGTTGTTAGAGCTAGTTATTTCTAGTAACTTGACGTATACAATATTGAATATTTGGCTTATAAACCAATACCTACGTGGCTACGTACTTATTAACTTTTGAATTATTATTTATATTACACGCTAGTAAGTCAAAATACAATACCTTTATAATTCTTAACGATACTTTGTTAAAATCTTAATGTTATATATTATATTATTATATTACACTATCTGAGTAACTGAAGTTTTATTAAAGTCGTCAGAATATGTATATACATAATATTCATCTACACCTAACTATTAACTTTGCAGTAATTGGCAATTTTCACAATTTGGGAAGTTTCAAATTTGAATTACAAATTGTTCTCTTCAAAATTCCTTTAAAGATAAAATACAATTTTAATTTATCATTATTCGTCTTTTTCACCAAGAATTAATTATAATATTTTTTGAATTTAAAAATTAAATAGGTTCCTATTATTAACTAAAATACCTTAAACGTACAATAATAAAATGATTTGGTTTTCAAAAACGGTTAATTTTTTTGTATTTGGATATCACAAACCACCTAGAGTCTAGGTCCTAGACTGTAAGCTGATATTTTCACTTTGTTGACTCTGAAACGATTGTTTTATATACATTCAAAAATTTATATAATATGCATATTATTTGGTAATATACACGGTGATGAGCATAATATGTAATAATTTAAGCGTATATTCTATTAGAATTTATAACTTACTATGTATTATACTTACTATAATTATATAGCAAGTAGTATGTATATTATGTAATATGTACACTATTATAATATTACTATATACTACCTACATACGGTTATCTGATTGAAATGGTACATTTCTAAAAAGTCACGTTACATTTCGAGAACGTTTCTACAAATTATGTAGGATTAAATCTCTAGTGTAAAATGAATTTTATTATTTTTAATAAGCAAAATATGACTTTCTCACGTATTGCAGCATCCATTATAATATAAATGTATCAGGATGAGAGAATGAAAAAAGAAAAATAATATTTTTTGTAGTCATTTTGCATTAATATATTACAATAATATAATATAAATAAATCGTATACGGTTCATAACATTTTCATTTTATTCTAGCTAAAATATATTTAGCTAAATTAATTATTTATTGTTATTATTAATTAATCAAGATACACAATTGCTGATTGTTATATTTTATACTGATAAAAGCTGACAAGTATAAAATTATTTCCAAAAAACTTACTTCCATTTTATTCAACATGAAACAGTTTACAAGAATTGTGTAAGTTTTATATTCCACAATAGTATTTTAAATTAAATAATTCAGTTTTCGAATTTTAAGAATTTATAGTATTTTAAGTTACTTTAAAGATAATCGAGAACAATAGGAAATTGTCTATGTAGTTTATTCTACCTATAAGTAAATTTTCTAATGTGTGAAAAAAAAAATTAACTAAAGTTTAATTAAACATATACTTTGCTTATTTTCTAATGATTTCAGAATTTTGTGTTTAGTAGGACAATATTATAATTTTCAATGGAGTTTCATAATTTTACATTCATATATTATGATATATGTGTTTTAAATTTTAATTAATACTAATTGTGTATTGGTGTACCTACCACCTATGTATTAAATAAAATGTAAATTATTAAAGAGTTCAAATTTCCCTTTTTACCTTAGTATTTTTAAACATTAAAATAATAGTTTCAAAAAGGGCTTTTAAAAACTAAGTAAACAAACTTAATCTTTTTGAACAGAATATCATCAGAATAAATATATTTGCGAGATCGTGTTACGCAGGAATGTCTGTATATTTATACTTCGTTCTGTTTGTAGGATTAATTCAAAGTTTATATATACAATTTGACAGAATAAAATTATAAACCACTACGGGAAGTATCAATAATATCATTAAGTCCGTTCAGCTTCTAAAATATATAATATTACACTATGATTACGGCTTTTCGTTAGCTTATAATAGCTGCGCACATATATATAGGTCTGGCGTCATATATTATGTATGATTATTATGGTATTAACTAAATGTCATAGAAGATCACTAATTGCCTGACAGAAGCAAATACAATATTATAGTTTGGTATTGTATTAATGACAATTAAATTAAATTGTATTCAACGTTAAAATAATAAAAGGAACCGCGTAGCTATATATATATATACGGCCTGTCAATATAACGGGATGGGTATAATAATAACAATGCTGTAGCCCAAAAATGTCTAGTTAAATCGTGCGCCAAATTTTTGCGCTGTCAACTGGGGGATTGATCGGATTTTAAGCGGTCATATATAGTTGGTGAAAAATAAGGGAAAAAATGTACCTTATGTCTCCCGGGTCCTGGAATAGTAGTATCAACACCACAGGGACCGAGTGCGTTTTGATAAATAACCCAATTTTCCCTCTTATGGCAGCTATTAATTAATGGATTAGGCCGCCGGTAATAACTCAGCGAGAGTCTCTCAGCCCTATCGCGTCCCGATATGTATATGTAAGGAGGTTTTTTGTTTTTTTTTTACCATACACCACAATACCGTCGCGCCACCGTGTCGTCAGTGACCGCGAGGAGCGCCCATCGCCATGCGTTCCGTGTTGGAGGTTATGATGTTTCGGGCTGAAAAGGGATCGACTAGACCACGGCATTTCCGCGCGCGTCACCGGCAGCCGCGTACGTCCGTATCACAATCGAGTGGCCGGCGAAAGTTCGTGTTTCTCGTCTCGATGTTGTAGTGTTTTCGTTGGCTTTTGTGTGCGATTGTGCGTGACTTTTAAATTTTATATATTTTCTTACGATTCCGTCGCCGATATTGAGTGTTTATTTAGTGATTTAGTTGCTAAGAAAATTAGTCGAGTGTCTTAATAGAACGGTCACCCGTGTGTGTGTGTGTGTGTGTGTGTGTGTGTGTGTTTGAATATTTGAGTGTTTTTTTTTTTTTTACTTTTTTTTCTTAAAAATGACCGACAGCAGCTATAATTCGCCTGCCAGGAGTTACGGGTCACCAGCTAGGAGCTTGAAAATGTTAGACAGGGTATACGGTTCTCCGGCTCGGTCGTATTGTGGTGATCATTCTTCCGCAACAGAGTCGGAAGGTGAAGAAACGTTGGAGTTATTAACTGAAGTACCCAGTTCGCCAGACCAAACAATTTTAGATGGTTGGCTAAAATTCAGAGACAACAAGAAAGTAAGTACATGATAACATATTATTGCTTAAAACAGTGATGTAATTACGTGTGCAAGGGGGGGGGGCACGACGATCCACTTGCACCCCCCGGTATTATGTAGCTAAGATCTGCTTTTGCACCTACTTAACTTAACTGAAGCTGAACCTAATCCTTAATAAAAAATAATATAATACTGTTTTATTTTTTTGTAGAATTGTTTTAATAAAATTTAACACAAATAAACAAATAATAAAATAACGTTATGTAATAATTATGTTATTATACTTTAAATTATAATCGTACCATTATCGTTGACTTAATACACTACATAAACTAAATTGTAATAAAATAAAGTATTTTTTTTTTTTATATGAATATAACATATTATATAGTGTATTAGATACACATATATATTAGTGTTTAAAATATAAAATTTAATTAATAGCAAGCTGGTTTGGCTATAACTTAATTTGTCTTGATGAATATTTTATGAGTTCGACCGTATTAAAAACTAAAATCCAATCGAACGTTTAAATAGGTATCTATAATCCAAGCAGGGTTCCATATCGTATTTAAAGTTTTAGTATTTTTTTTTCAAGGAACTAGAAGAATAAATTATTCTAATATAATTCAATCAATAAAAACTACTGTTACTAGATTTTAATAGAAGTCTTTTAATCAAAAAATGATTTTAATCGTAGCTTGAAGTATCTAAATATTCAATATTGTCATAATTTTGTTTAAAAAAAACAGTTTTTAATTCAATTTTTTAACGGTTTTCTTAGTAACTAACTAATATGAAATTCACCAAACTGCTTTGCTAAAGTACCGTTTGTGTTCAGTTTCCATTCTAAAAAGGTGTTGTATACAACTTTTGAGCTCTTTTATGGCCCAAAAAATGTCCACTAAAGAAAAATGCATGCATTATTTTTATGGTTTGTTTTACATCAATAGCTCTCTCATTTCACTCTCAATCTAAAAACTACCGAGGATTAATAACATTTTAAAAGTTGACTATATAAAATCCGAAAACAATACATTTTTAGAACAAGAATTTGAATAGGTTTTCAAATAAGGCTTTCAAAAAAAAAAAAAAAATGGTTTGTTTAAAAGCTATGAATAATCTATTGATATTATAAAGATGCATATTGCATATCACATGTTGTAAAATAACGGTAAAAAATGTTATAAAAAACGTTTTAGGAGGTCTATACATTATGAATGGATGTAAAAAAAGTGTCTTGCCAAAGATCAATATATATTTTCAAAAGAGTTTTAAAATTCAATTTTATTTAGAAAACCTTATATTTAGAAGATCTTTTTAATAATATGTTCTTCAACTAACAAAATATATCAAAAATATAATTATTTTAAACTTAAAAAAATATTGTTAATACTAATGATAATTATAAGAATTGCAAGAAAAATTACTTAATAAAAAATTATAACTGTGATAAAAAAAAAATGATAATGGAAATTTTTTTAAGTAATTCTAGTTGTTTTATGACATATATCTACATCTAAAAATATTTACGAATTTTTTATGAAATTAATTTTGTTTCCTAAAGTATGAAAATTAACTACAATATAATTTGAATACAGTGAATGAATTAATTTATTCAAAAAAGATTAAGCGCCTCTATAGTTGTGTGTATTTACTGCATATGGTTTTACTTCATATTCCTATTTATGTTGATTATTTAAGCCGTAAGGTGTTGTCTTAACGCATATGTAAAGCTACTGCCTATAGCTTTTATATCGAAGAACGTTTTTTTGTAATGGCAGGATTAGGTAGGCAAAAACAATTATTGGATCATTAAAATAGCTTAACAATTTTCATTCAACTTGTGTACAGATGGGAAATTAAATTGATCATAAATTTTACTTTTATTACGGTATTTTACGAATTTCCCAAGAGTTATATCGACTATAATTCTGAAAAACATCAAAATTACGTTGGAAAATATAACATATTTTTAGGTAATCTGATCCTCGCTATGAATTGTATAAGAAATTATTTCGATCTCATTGATTTATAATTTTTTCAATTTAAAAGACGGCCAGTAAATCCATCTCCAATATCAGCACTTTTTAGTTTATATTATATGAAAAACATAAATTGTTTTATTTCCTTATTAATTTATGTTATCCTTTATTATTTTCAACATAAAATAATTTGATTTTTGACAAAGAATGGGACAAACATACACGGCGACAACAGAGTACCTACTAACTAATGTCTAAAGAATGTCTAATATAATATTAGTTATAAATGTATATTTTTGTTTAGTTTCGATATTACTATGCATTAAACAAATTCTTTAATTTTTTTAAAATAATATTTATTAAAAATAAACTGATGAGATAAATTTATTCATTAAGATAATATTACTTAAAACGATTGTTCGCAAATTTTCAAACCATCCGACGTTATTATATTGATCAATATTTAGACTGCGATGACAACAACTTTTCCAACAGTGTTTTTTTTTTTGTCTTTTCTCAGTCAACAATGGTAATAATAATAAATATCCCGAAGGTAGGTAAACCCACAAACGGTTTTTATGTAAGTACGTATATCGTCTTGTTCAGCAGGTACATAATAAGAAAGATCTCCTCGTTTTCTCTTTCCTGTTATGTACACAGAGTTACTCACAGTATTAGTTTCCGTCGGTTTAGGTGCGTGCACATGCAAACAAAGCGATTTGTCCTGCGAAAATTTCAAGTAAACAAGGGGTCAAACGTAACCAATTAATTCCGAATAAGTCTTAGCGTTGATATGTATAACATCATATAGTAATTTGTAATATAATAGTACCTATATAATATTATTAATGATGTCACTTTAAACTTATATGATGTAGGTAACAAATTATTTTAACTTTTCATAACAATGCCACTTTTTATTTGTCTGATAGTTATTTATCAACTTACCGTATGAAACATTGAAACCTTATCAATATAATACACTATATTTGTGCAAATATGCAAATAAAATAAAAATATTAATTTTTTATGAACAACTCTGTCAATTAGTTTTGTTGATTTATTTTTTATGTTTATCTGATTACATTATTAATTTGTCATTAATGTTTTTTTTTAGAAAAATATTATATAAATTGTATAAATAACTTTTCACAAAAACGAAATTTAACAAGTCACTGTAGTATTAAAAATAACTGTTTAATTTATGTAAGACAGCGACTTAAATTATTTTTGAGAATATTTAAACAAATTTTAAAATTAGTTATTAGTCAATCAGACATTTTTATTTTTATATTATTCAGACAATAAACGCGTGCGTTTGATCGATTTTTGTCAACGAACAACGTTAGCTGTAGAAACATTTTTTGCATATTCATAATATTCAATACAATGTATGCAAACAAATTGCTGAATAATAATGGTTTTTTTTTTAAACGCTCGGTGATGGGTTATAAGTTTTAATATTTTATCGGTCCTTGAATAGTCCTTTTTTTCATCATATAATGTAAATTTTTCCAGTACACAACATAGCTTTAAGTGTGTAATGGCCGGGGAAACATTAGTCATCAAATCTTATGCAGCGCATCTCAGGTTTGAGCGCATTACAATAAATTATAAGTTTTCAGTGTGTGCGAAATTATATGTATAGTAGAAATATATATAAAATTAAACACTGGTATTTCCCAACAATTCTTTTTAAGAGAGTGTTTCATTAGTTGATACATCATACTAAATCTATGGAAAACATTCATATTAAAAAAAAATAAAATTGAAGTCTGATGATAAAAATCCATTTGGTTGTAAAACCCAAACAATATAATATTTGCACGTACGCATGTTTTACGCAAGGATTTTTTGCATAGGCTTTTTTTTCTCTTTGAGGTTTGTGCATTACAACAAAAAAAAAAAAAATATATATATTTTCACGGTCGGGTAAAAATAGTACGGGGTTGGTGAATATATTTCCTATACAAAAGATATGCTTGTTTACATCAGAGTATCTATATTATTATTAAACACTCTTATGTGGCAAAGTTATAACGTGAATCAGTTCAAACAAATTATAAAATCAAATATAATAAAATCAATGAAAGCATGAATCGAGAAAAAAAATCATCATTTTGATTTGAAACAAAAATATAATTTGGAACCTACTGTTGAAAAATCCTTTTTTTAAAGTTTAATATAATTATATCAGCAAACATTATAATATGTTGTATTACATATTAATTATATAGGTACCTATTCGTTATATGAATATAAAGTTAAAATTTAGTAAATTATAATAATTGACTACTGTATTTCTGTATTTAATTTTATCTAATAAAATATTATATGATTCAACTGATTTGTATTAGTTTGATTGATGTTTCTCAAACAAATAGTATAAAATGATAAAATATCAAAAGGTCATGTTAAAATATCAAAAGGTCATGTTCATAGACGACTGTAATGACAATGTTAAAAACTGTTGGACACTAAAAAATTATACTCACTCAAAAGATTTGAAAACGCTTATTTATATTTTTTGTTGTATTTTCTTTACCTAAAAGAAATAAAATGTAAAAAAGAAGAGCGTTTTACAGGTCCATAAAAGCAGCTGTAAAAAATAAAATATAACGATTTTGCATGTTGTTTTTTTTTTAAATAACATTATCGACTAAAGTCCGAAAACCCTCCATTTTCCTACTATGAAAAATATTGATAAAAGGTAGTTTAAATTATTACTCAAACAACAGTGGAATATTAAATATTACAAATAAGAATATTATTATAACTCATTAATCAGGAAAACGACAGGTGAATTATAATTTATATTATAATATTCTAGAGTATGAACACATCACATAAACTTTTGTGTAAAGGTATAACTAACTACTTACGATATAATTTTTATAAAAGCGTAAAAATCTATAGTATTATGTATAAGTAGGTATACAACTAATACTAGTAATACATCATATTCAAATTGTATAAATACTTTTGTAAATATACGCAGTAAAATAGTTATCTAGATTTAAACTAAATTTGTTTGTAACAAATGCCAAAAGTTATGTTATTTTCGTAGTTATATTAAATATAATAACATATTATTATAACCATACATAGATATAGGTGTCAGAAGGCCTGTTAACTTTTATCAAACAACAGATTTGATGCATCTTTGATAGGTGAAGAGATAGAATGACAGGTAATTACATTATTTTAACGTAGTTTTACGTGTTTAAACCTTCCGAAAAGCATTAATCGTGAAAATTTATTTCTATGACGCGAAAATCGATTAACTGTCGTGTTGGAAATTCTAATATCCGGATTAAACATGGAATTCCTCAAAATCAGCATAATCGTAAAACATAGATAATAATTTGTATTTAATTTATTATTATATTAACTATTAACATGACACTTTTATGATTACAATAATAGTTTAACTCCATCATAAACATTCGAGATGTACGTGCAAATTACCTAACAATAATAATTAAAATACTTTTAGCCTATATCTACCTAGTCTATATAAAGGATAATAACATATTATACATACAAATATTTATATCTGTTATTACAAAATAGATAAGATATGATGATACAAAATAGAATATTTAGAGGCATAATAATATCATGTTTATGACTTACCTATCTAATAAATAATAATAACCAATATTGGGCGCATGTAAATTCCACCGGTATATTTTTTGACTTATGAAAAAAAATGCAAACGCTACCGATACTAAATTAATGCAAATTCCACCGATATAATAAAAAAATCAAATCCAAATTTTTATGCACAGTTATAATATTAAATATAAATATGTATATCACACAGTAAATAAATTAAAACTAAATTTTCCATACGGTAGCCGGTAGGTAAATACTAAATAGTTTATGAGCTTTATCAGAACATAATGTCAACTTTACAAATGGATTCCTATCATAATCTTTACTATAATAATCAATAAAAACATCAAACGTTTAAGCCATAAAAGTTCAAGTCTATGACATTGAACTCATTTCGTATTTAATTTAAGCCTTTTTTTGGGAAAGAAAATGTGTGTTATTAAAATTGAGTTTAGTTTTAACTTATAATTTATAAACAAAATTTGACAAAAAATAATATCAGTGGAGTTAACGATTATTTTACAGGCCAATTATTGGTACCAGTGGAATTTACATATTTTTCACAGGTAGGTAATAAAGTTGTGAGTATCGGAGACATTTACATATTTAAAATATACAATTGGTGGAATTTACAATCGCCCTTAATAATACGTACCATTCAGTAACTAAATGTAATTAAATATTATACTGATTAATGTATTTTAAAAATAAAATCAAACCTACAAACAATTATTAATACCTAAGGTACTAATCAAATAATATAAATTATCATAATTCATTAAACAAATTTTTTACATTAAAATTTTTTATATTTGCATACATAATATTTTTTATAATATAATAAATGTAAATTATTTCTATTGCGATAAAAAATACTATTTCTATTATCTCGACTTTTGACAGTCCCTTGGTCCTTGGATCAAGTGTGCCATTTGCATTCAGTGTCTTCTTGCGACACTTAATGACCTCTTACTTGGTTGCACTTGACCTTACTCACTTACCTACATTCACTATTATACCGGAACTACCTTTTAGGAATTATTTTGTCGTATTTAACTTTATATTGTTTGTAACTCAAAGATTGATCCTTTAACATAAATTATTATTATTATTATTATTCTATATGACGTATTATGTAAATGTATGTACTTCAGAAGTAATTTATTCAATATATTTTAGAATAAAAATTCAAAAATGACTATCAAAAAAAGAAGTGAATGTTTTGAAAAAAATATAATAGTTTCCGATTTGGGTTGTTTTAATGTATTTATAATAAAATTTAAACTTAAAACTTTAAAAACTTAATAATTTAGGAAAACTAAAATGCATCCATAAAATACTGCAAGTATATATTCAGTAACCTAAACAAGAATCAGCTAATTCTAGTAATATATTAAAAATTATTTATAAAATTAGGTATATTTTCCATCCATAACTAATGTGTATATTATAAAATATAATCATTATCAAGAAAATTAACTTAATCTTTGAATATTTCAATGAGATGTTTTTAAAAAGTACCTCAAAAAATTAACTAAAATGGTCGATGTATAAATGTCATAATTTTTCATATTTTTAATCTGTAGTTTTTCCATTTTTAAACTGAAGTTCAGCGAAACTACCAATAGAATTGGAAATAGCTTGTACTAAATAATCTTAAAATCTTCAATCTTGTATATAATTTATGAGTTTTATATTCTTCACACTATACGATATTAACGGTAATATGATGCTAAACTATTATAAAAGTAAGTGTCAGCAGGCAGTATTGTTATATATTATGCAAAGTAGACGTGATACGTCTGGAATGATAATTCATCGTCGAGATAATTAACTTTGACACAGTTTATTTTTTGTACAATTAATAAGTTCATGATTAGTTTTTGATCTAGTTTAGTAATTTAGTCGATTCGTGATATTTGTCAAAAAGACCTTTATACTTTGTTCCACGTATGCGAGTTATGTTCCTGGTAGTGATTATTATGAATTTTTGGTATAATAATGGTTATAATTTATAACCACCCACTAAAATCTAAGTTTAATGTATAATAATCTTTGTTTCTTAGTCCAAATTGTACGTCAATATTTAAATTTTTCAATAACTAAATTAAGTATAAACATAATATAACATAAATTCAATCGTATTTAAGCCTAAATACTTTAAAAATATAATAATCTGGTCAAGTTTGATCATTAAATTAGTAGTACTACTTAATTAGTTTCACTTCGTCTACATGGCTATACAAATGACAATGACTATAATATAACGTACCTAATTAGTATGCTAATTTAATGAAATATTCATAATAAGTATGACATACACTACAATCAAAACAAATTTAATGTAAAAGTTTAATCAACGTAGATGATTTAAGACTATGTAAATTTATTGATGACATATTATTTATGAATTTTATTATGATCGATATCGACATCATGCAACATGTTACAAGCTGTTCTTCTATTCACATAAGGTACTATTATCTGTCATTAGAATGGTGTATATTATTAATAATTTGTAGTTATTACTGAATATTTAATTTTACAATCACTGATTGTCATTATCTTCAAAATTACCTCGACAATTTTATCTTGGTCTGACCTTTGATAAATTCAAATCCAAGATATTCACCTTTGGCCGCTCTCCTACATAATCTTTCTCTTACTCCATAAACGGTGCCAACCTGCTACCTATTGAAACGAATGTATGTGATATTGGCTTTATTTTAACTCCATCTTTTTATCCTTGGACTCACATTGCCAATATCACATGCATGTCGTTTAAGGTTTTAGGTGTTATTAAAAGAACAGATGGGGAATTCAAACTCTCAAACTCTCTTAAAGCTATTTTTTGTTCTCTCGTCAGACCTATTGTTGAATACGAATCAGTTGTTTGAGATCCATAGACTGCGGACACTAGCAAACAACTCGAGCGTGTCCAGCGCAGATTTCTAAGTCTTATTAAATATACTTTTAATACTAATTGCGTACCTCGTGACTATACTCCCGTTCTCCGTTTTCTAAATCTCTCCGCCTTAGCCGATCGTAGTCACCGACATCATTTATCTTTTCTTCAAAAAATCCTCTCTGGCTCTATTGACTCTCCTTCCCACCTTGCACATATTATAAATATAAAAATTCGAATTCTAAACACTCGTAATAATTCATGGTTTTCTATTCCACACTGCTCAAACAATTACTTGAGAAACGAGCCTCTCGCTAGGACGATGAGAATAGCCAATCCGTCATTCCTCTTCTAATTTAATTAATTTCAACATAATATATAATTCACCTATATATTTGTTATGTACAAACTATGCTTTTGTAAATATTGGGCTCGAGCCCATAATTATTATAAATAAATAAATTACTGCCTACTGGTAGGTTTCATTTCAAAGAGGGGGCACCACTGTGATATTGTAATGAGCTCGTTTAAATATTTATACATAATATACTACATAGGCGTTTATCGGGTCGATATTCAATAATAATTAGTTGTATTTTACAATATTATAATATTATGTAACGTTGCCTCAGCACATTTTAGCTTCGTGGGCCAGACCTAATTATTTACATTTTTACTCATTCGCTAAAACATGTTTCTACGAGGATACTACGTCTAGATTGTAATTCAAAATATACGACAACACCTACTATACTCTGGAATATTATAAAAAGGTATGAATGAAATGATTATTTCGGCAAACTATTCATTGTCAGATGCAATAAACCCACACATATATTTACGTTTTTCGTAAACACCAATAATAATATTATTGTTTGCATAATATTATAGGCGTATAATAATATATTATCTGCGCAGCATTCGTAGCTTTCGTGCGAGGAATCGCGCACTGCCGGAGCTCAATATTAAAATACGAAATAGTTACGCGTTCGGGTGGATATTATTATTATGCAGATCGGCTTCGTCGCGATGGCCATCGCCGCCGCGCCGTTATTCTGGACGAAAAGTTTCGGGTGGAATATTATCGTCTTGCTCGGCGGCTCGCGGGTCACTGCCGCCGCCGCCCATATACATTCGGCGGCGCGTTCATTGTCGTTTACCGATTTCTCCTCCCCCGCTCACCCTCAACTCGAGCTGAGCGAGTGGGCGGGCGGGCGGTCTGCTGCACCGGAACTCCGCGGGGTGTGGTTGACGCGTATTAGATCGCGATGGGTCGTAACGATGACACAGTCGGTCGGTCGGACGGGGTTCGAATTAATAATAAATAAATACCCGTCGTTTCGGTTGCCATTTCAGGTATATATATATATACTCGTATGTATATTATATAATAATATATTGTGTAATACGATATATTATATTATTATACGACGACGTAGGTATACGATATCGACGAACATAATATCTTAATAATATAATATATTGTTATATAATAAAAACAATACATCTAATTAAATAATCAATACGATTATGTTTTGTTGTTTTAAATACGTTTATATATTAGGTAGACAGTTGTGTGTCATTTATCGTGACATTTTCCGCCTTGGTTTTTTTTCGTTACTTGCATAACTTTGTTGGTTAAATATATTTGTTGTCCTGTTCCTATACTGTACCTATCTCGGTCAAGCCTGTATCTGATAAAGTCAGGTATCGAAATGCCGAATCGGGTTTATTTATCAGAGTACATCTTCAAATTTCAAAATATATAAACCTAAATATTTGAGATGTTTTTAAAAGTTATCTACGCATTATTATATATTATATTGAATGTGTAATATTTTATTTCATCCAACTATTGATTGTGATATATTTTTCTAACTTTAACAATCCGGTTAAGCTATGTATAGTTACCATCCTAGCTATTGATTTAATACTATGATGATAAGTAGGTGTCACGTACAGAAATTAATTAAATTTATTTTGTTAATACTTCATAGTAAAAAGATAACATGGTGATTATACTTTTCTTGTCCAAAATAATGAATGTTCGTTAAGTATATGAACAATATTCCATTAAACAAAATTTAAATTGTTCAGATTTAAAAAATTATATAGTACAAACTATAAAAACAATAAGTATAAACTGTATTTAAAACCTGTGAAATCATCATTTTTTTATCATCAATTTAAACAGTGTACCTATTGATTATAATCAAATAATATGTGCAATATTAATATACTAACACTCACGGTGAATTAAAATTAAACTTGATTAAACTTCTTTCATCAACTATGAATAAAATAAACTTGTAAAACATCATGGAATAGTTAAGGCATTATTTTCAAGTCGAACAAATTGTCTTCAATCCTACATATAGTAGGTACACGATGTAGATGTATTATGCTTGGAAAATGAAAATATTATTCATATTTTTAGAATTCTTAACATTCCCTGAAGTTCGTTTATAGTTGTGTGTACGTGTGTCAAGTGAATTTTTCAATCAAAATACGCGTCGCATGTGCCATAAATAATTTTGCTTGTATAATTTTAAAAAGTCGGTAAAAAAATACCTGCCCAGTTTTTATATTTTTGACATGCCATATTATATTGGTACATTTACATTTAATATATTAAGCATCAATACATAAATATTGATGCTAGTTTTTCATTTACATTATTTATGGTTATTCATGATACATAAAACATAGAATGTTAAATTATTATAATATTTTCTTGTTACAGTGGAGACACAGATGGGGCGTTATGACAAAACTATCACCAGCTGCAGGTGAGTACATATAGTTAGTTATTTTGTTTGTATATTTTTACAATATGATTTATGCAATTAAAAGCAGTGTGCAGATATATATTTTAATTAATCAGGATGGGTTTATTAACCAATTATCGCCCATCGTGCAAATATTATAATGGAAATGCATTCCTGGTTTTTATACTTTCCATTTAAAATGTTTGCTGATATTTACAACTACTGATAATTTCAACCTTTAATATCGTTTTATTCAGGAAAGGTTAAATGTTTGTTTTTTAAAGGGTCAAATATGTTATGTTGGCATTTAATAGGGCAGTATGCATACTTTTCGAAACGTAAATAATATCATAAATACATGTTTTCTAACGAGACACTATAATTATATTTATGGTCAATTATCTATCGTTATTTTATAATGAAACTAAACTAAATTGTTGTTAAATAATATAATGAATGGTAGTTTGAAATTAGGTTTTAAAAATAGTATGTGAGTACCGCACGTTCTAACACGTTGTTTTGTCTTTTAAAGCAAATAAAACTACTTCTGTATAATAGTTATTATATTTATCGAATTTTGTATTCTAAACATAGTTTATTATAATAATATATATAAAATAAATCAAGAATTATACAGTGCACAGGTGATCCTAAATCTAGAAGTTATTCATAACTGTGGGTTTAGAAATTAATATTTTAAACTCAGTTTAACACGTAACCATGAGGTACACCCTACTTGTCTAATAATATAAATACAATATTGTTTAAACGTATTTTAAGTATGAATACAAATTAAACTCTACCTATATACTGGATTTTTGGAAATGGTGGATGCTCTCTTTATTTTCGGCTTCACGACGGAATTTTCAACTTGCCATAGTTGCCAATTTATTCTGACCATAAAAAGATCTCTAGTGTGTTGCAATTTCCTCTACCGTCAAGTCCAAAGTAAATAATGATCCCGTGTGTTAACGATTGTGCCGATGAAGTGGAGAAGTATAGAGGGTGAAAACGAAAAAAAAAACAACACGCGAAAACACAGTTTCTGCGTTATTTTTCTTTTAAAAGTTCCCCTTAGGCTACCTCATCGATAGACCAACAATTTATTTCTCCTCCCCTTTCTACCAAAACATTTGATGAAATTGGAAAAGTACAACTAAAAAATCACAATTCATCGGTATATAAATGGTAGACATAATATATATGAAAAATAAACATTTATGATGTAGTAAAAATAATTTATTATAAGTTTAAATTCGTGTATTATTATATGGAAAATTATGATGTTGAATATTTTGTAATGAATGAGTCAAACGAAATGTTGGTTTTTTAATGTTAAATTCAAAACAAATATCGGTGGGGAGAACGATGATATGTTAAAAATAATAAATTCACTGCTACGCCAGTGGATTACAATGCATTGGGCGTCATTTATATCGTTTAGTTTTTCCGTAGGGGTCTTAACAATAATAACACGCGGGGCGAATCTGCACTAAAGTGCGGAAATTTGCATAATTACAACAATGCGTGTGTTTTGCATGCGGCGAGCGTCTCGTATTATTTAAATTAACAAATACACCGTCGCCAATGTTGGAAACATTCTTCAAATAGGCATGCTCCTTTCCTCCTCGGAGCTTTTATTACGTACAGTTATAATATTATGTTGTGGTGATATTTAAGTTTATACAAAAACGGCTATAAAACAAAAACAAAAAACCTTTTTACTCGTATTTCGTATACAAAACGAAAATAGAAGAACGGAAGTAATAAGCAAAAGTGTTTTAAAATCAATATTATTATTAATATAGTTAATATAAAAAAAGTGTTAAAAAATTTGATCATTTATTTTGTTTCGTGTTCAAATTTATTTTGGTAAATGTTTTTTTATACTTTCTGATAGTATTTTCAATCAAGATTGGGTGTAGAATAAACTTTCAGCGTGTTAACTATGTTGTGTTAGGTAGTTAAAAAAACAAATCACGAATAATACCTAAATACAATTTAATAATCAAAGCGTGTAGTATAATATATATTTGTTTGCTTAGAATTAAAATATACCAGTAGTAGTGATTGTAGCAGTTTATTATATAATTTTTCTACATTAAAATGAATATGAATCTGAAGACTATTTCATAAAGTATAAATCATAACTAACCAGTAGACTTTTTAAATAAAAGCATAATAGAAGTTATAACAGTACACAAAATAATACAAAAAAACATATTGAATGGTATAATTTCATTGACTTATTTTATTATATTTTATTTTAGGAATTGCATCATAAATAACATTGTATAGTTCGGTAATGAATTGCATTGTACACAGCTATATGTATAGAGAACATTACTATTCTGTTGTTTTTGCTGGATAAATTATATTCTCTGTATATTAAGCTAGAATGGTACAACAAAACAATAAAGTTAAAATATAATATTTTATGACTACTGCATGAATATACACGAAGTTATTTGGTTGTTATATATTTCCTGTATTTATTATAAATTGTAGAGTTACGTTTTTTACTCAGTTTTCTTTATCACTCTATTGTTCATTTTTTATTTAATATTATATTGTCTTGGCGTACTTATATACGAATAAGTTTATTTGTCGTTGTTAATGTTTAATGTGTTCATAAATTATATTCTTCGTATGTATTATACATAATAATATTATAATCGTGTTCGTATTTCATAATTTGATAATTTTTACTTTACGCAAGAGTTAGCCAATTGCGCTATTCAAGTATTAAAATTGCTATTAAGTATTAAAAATATACTATAAAATACTATATAATACAAATACTATTAAATGTAAGGGCCCCATCAAGACCTATCACGGGCCGCGGGCTGGACACTAATGGTATAGAAAGTCAAAAATAATATGTAGAAAATTCAGCCGGGTTGTAAAAAAAAAAAACCTAAAAAAGTGCAAATAATACTACGACACTACGCGTGCCTGTGTGTGTGTTTTTATTCGTTTCTGGCGAATAAAAAACAGTTTATCATGTTAACGGCATGCTATTATTGTATGGATACAATCGGACAGGTCGTCCCTCCGTAGTTTGCAGCGAATAAACAAAACAGATTACGCCGCCGCGCGTCCATTTTTTTCGGATCGTTTTTCATCGTTTTCGTCAGGCGAGCACAATAATAATATAGCGCGGACGACTTCCTGCGAGCGGACGAGGTGACGTCACGCATCGACACTGCAGCCTCGCCGTGGAAACGCAAAACATTCTTTTCGCGGACGTTATAATATATTATATTCGCACGGCCGGTGATTTAATAATCCGTTTCGTTCGTTTCGCGCTCCGAGGCACGGCAGTTTGTTTGTCGCGGTCGTAGAGCATCGCCTAGCCGGGGAAATTGCGTCTCCGGTTTCCATTTCCCCGCAGTGCCGTTTGCCCGGGTACGGTTCGCCGGTGTTCGTGCACGACAACTTTACTCTCTCGTCTCGTCGTCCCACTGCGCAGTCGAGTGTCGTTTGTCGTACGACAAATATAGCTATAAGACGACGATTTAACCCGGCAGTCCGGCAACGAGCGCGCTACGACTTACGAGTAAATAAACGTACAACGTATTATATATACAGGGTGATTATTTTATCGTGATGAGCCAACCGACGTCTTAAAAAATATTACAAGGTATTTTAAATGGCAAGAGTAAAATAATATGATGCACTGCAAAAAAAATAATGATAACTTGGATTTTCTAAGTTATATTACTCGTGCCACAACCGGTCCGGCGGTCCACCATAAATTGTTATCAAGCCGCGAAAGTAATTAACGACGTTTTTACCTTCAAAATCCAATCGTCACGCACCTACGTAATAGCATTCGTAGCGTAATGACATTCGCAAGGGTAAGACTGCAAGGCTAAACATAAAAGTCATAAAGTAATTTCCCAATGTTTTCCATTGCACTTGGGTCCATATGGGCCATAAATCCGTCATCATTTAATTTTCGTACTAAAAAAGCTTGGCACCACAACTGTGATTTAAGATGATATCATCTACCTTCACTGGTTTACGATAAAAGAATCACCCTGTACATACAGCGACGGCGGCGTAATCATTATATTATTATCTCCGGTGTGCCAAGCGAACAATTTACTTCGCCCCTAAACGCCACCGCCGCCCACGTACCGCGGGGCCTGCAGCTTGTTGTCGGATTAATAATAGGAAATGTAGTCGTTTTGGAGCAACGCGCTGCAGGCGATACGGATCGTGTATAATAATAATATAATATAATATAAGATAATATATATTGTATATTATAATAGTATTAATATCAGGTGAAACGTGCTCCGTTCATCACGGACAGACGGAATTCGGAAACGGAACGCTTATTTAAACACCACGTATAGGACGTAAGGTATACTACATAATAATAATATGAGCGTAAATGTAAGATAAGCAGTGGTATATCGCTTGGTATACGGCGCGTATTCATTTCCCTATAGTTATAATATAGCAAGCGCACTCGCTAAATTTACGATGAGAGTTTTCGACGACGTAAACAAAATAATATTATGCTAAAATTATTTGCGATTCTCAATTCTCAGATGGTACTCAGTATATAGGTATCAGGTGATGATTACCAACAAATATTTTGAGAACCAAAGACCAAACCACCAACAAAAATACCCGATATTTTACGGCCAGGTGTTTTTAATTCATTATTTGTCATATTATATGTACTGGCTTGGGTACATGTAAGCGTCTTCATAATGCCGACACACTACACACGTGTGCTACTTGTGATATCCCCGTTTTTGGTTGTTTATTAATTGACTAAATTGCTAAATTGTACATAGCATTACGTTTGCACATTATATTACAACACTATGTGTACCTAATATTTAACATGCTGTAATAATAATATATACCTACCTATATGTGTGTGTGTGTATATTGTTATAATTTATAATAATATGCTTTACTTCATACTCGTTGAAATAATAACGTGAGAACAATAATTCAAAGTACATTTTTTTAGAAACAGATAAATGTGTCCTTTAAATAATAGTCACGTGTAACGTTCTTTTTTTGGAAAAACACTACTATAAATATCCAAAAACAACCTTCTCGAAGTACTTACTTACTACTTGTACCTACCTAATTTTCATAATAAGGGCTTAGAGAGAATAATGGTTTCGAGTGAAACGAGAAAAACAATTTTTCGTCTTTATTATACGGTTTTAACAATTTTTCTACCCACTTTCGAGAATAAGGCGTACACCCACGATTTTGTTTTAGCAATACTATATCACTGAAGATAGGTCGTAGGTACTTTAATAGGTATGTATAGGTGCAACGGGAGCCGGATTAACGGGAGCTGTTCGTCTGCGTAACAACTATAACCTAACCTAACCTATAATCATCATTGGTAACGATATAATATGTTTACGGAATAATACATTTTTATTATTGCTTTATACAATACGCACACACCATAGCTGGTGGGCTGATTTGGACGACGCCGGCGACGACGGACAAAGTGCATTAAACGACGTCATTGGCGTTATATAGCGACGTGTAAAACGTTGGTCCGAATGACCGGTTTATCGATTGCATTCCGCGCACACGACACGCTCGCATTACACACATCATATACTACAGCCGCCCTGTGTTTTTCCTTCTCTTTATCCGTTTTTGGCGATAAAAAAAACAGAAGAATACAAAACAACGTTTGCCGGGGATGCATGTATAGAGTGGTCGGTATTTGCCCAGAGCAGCTGATGGAGTTGGCGCGATTGTCCGCGTCGTACATTCTACTTGTGTGGGTGTGTGTGTGCTTGTGTGGGTGGGCGTCTGTGTGTGGGTAAATGTTTGCTGTACGTTCGGTCGCCCAACGCCCTGCCGCGCGCGATCGTACACTGTGCAAACACTGCGCGACTGTAATGATATAATATATAATATGCCGTGTCGATTTTTTTTTTCAGCCGCCGCGGAATTATTTTCTGATTGTTCGCGGGCCGTGTTCGGCTCGGAATTACGGCTATACACCGTACTAACAGTATCATATGTATAATAATATATTGGCATATAATATGTAAAGGCAACGCAGGTATAGGTATAACCCGTACACCAGTGCAGTACGTATAATAGTCGTATAATACCTACATATTATGTGGACCGAACGTATATTTCACCGTCGTGGCGTGTCGGCGGATATAAAAACGACTGTTTATTTAATTATATATATATTATTATTATCATACGGTCTTGCCGCCACACCGAAACCGTTTATTATCGTCGTATATAGAAATTCCGCTCCGCCGTTAACGCCGCGTACTACACGCCAGCTATTATTAATTTTATTAATTATTTTTCGATTTTGAGGCTTCGTTTAGGATTTTCGGGGACGATAATAATTGTTATTATTTTCATAAACGCTGTGAAAACAAGATGCGATAGTCAAGACGTTATGGAGTACGCGACTCGCGTTTCCGAAGTATGGACTATTTAACTTTGCTGGTCGCAACGTGATAATATGGAGTTAAACTACTTAAGCGGTTAAGCTTATTCATTTTGTCGATGTAATAACGGTCAATGCGACAATTATGAATCGTAGTAACACTACTACAATTGAAATTATTTTTTTTGTATAGATGTGACAGTATTTGTTTGACTTAAATATGTAAAACGTATTTTGTTACGGCACCCGCGGGAAGAATATACGTGACAAGTGGTTTCGAGCATAATGCAAAACTTTTATTAACTTGGAAAACTTTTTCTCGGTAAATTAAATATTTTTAAATTATTTTTATATAGCGGTTAGTTGTTCGAAACAAAAATTAATTTTTTTTTAATAAAAAATGAATTACTATTTTAATTTTAATTTTTTTTTTATAGATTTAAATAAATTATAATTATAGCGTTTAAATATTTTTATTGTTATTTTAAAGTTACAACCATTCGATAGTCATATTATTATTTTTTTGCTCTACGTATTCTTTATATTTTCCGAAGTTGCGAACAATTTCAAATTAATATTAATGGTGTATCCCTTTTTTAGTTAAAATCATCTATATGCAAATACACATAACACAAGACGTGTTCAACGACTACAACAAACCGTCCGAAAACTGGGTTGTATGTAGTAGTTATCAGTAATTATGATTTAACACCATTTGAGAAAAGGCGAACATATACGGACCTATACGGGTTGTTGCATAATAAATTAATAAGCAAAAAGGGCGAGAGAAAGAGTAGGTACCTACCTACCACGCACCACTAATCGGGTGGAAAAAGTTATAGGGAATCCTTGCCCGATAAAAGGTAGTTTTTATACGTCCCCTTCTAGTTCTCTTTTGATATAAAGCCATCTATCTGGAATTATAGTGGACACATTTTTTTTTTTTTTGGGCTTCGTCCTTTTTGTCTGATGTGTTTAATAAATTACTGCAGATTGGGTTGCACGACCTCACTGAATACTTAATGTAACGTACAATTGTCTCTCAGTTCTTTATATAGATAACGTACCAAATGTCCATTTTAGATTCTATTTCCTTTTCTTCGCGTCAAAATTTTAATTTATTTATCAGTATTGTACGGTGTACACGATGTGTATTTTATTTTATTCTATAAACCATAGTATATAATCCAATGTAAAAATATCCCTACCATGGTAACTTTGAATGCCAGAGGGTTATTGAATTTTTTTTCGGAAATTGATATATTTAGAGCGGGAAGCCGTGTTAAAATTTCCATTTTCTATATAGTTAAATACATTAACATTAAATTAAATTATTACACTTTAAAATGTATATTATATTAATGTAAATGTATATTTTTAAATAGTGTATTAAGTATTAACAATATTAAAATTATTAATAACAATTGATTTACAGCAAAAAAACGAAGTAAACCTACGTTCAATCGAAAACTTGTTTTTCTTATTTAAACTTTGTTTTCTATTACAAAATATCTACAATATAGATGATATTTTAAAAATTACGGGGAAGCTATAAATTTTAATAATACACATTCTGTTCCATGTTTTGAGAAAACACTATTCAAAATTTGCTATAAATATGAGCTTTAACAATATAGTGTGTTTTATTGGAAGTTGAAATATACTTTCATAGCCTATATAGGTATGTCACAGTATAATAAGATTAATAATTTAAATTTATTTCGCCAAAACTCATTTGTTCAGAATATATTTCATAACCATTTTAATACTAATATGATACCATGCGTACTCACCAACATACGTATATGTTAATAGGGTACTGCAGGGTTGTTATCGCCCCATCCGGGCGCGTGAACATTTTATCTCCACCAATCTATAATAATCGATACCTCGCTTTAATAATATAATAATTCAACGAATTTAAAGAAAAACTTAATATTATTATAGGTATTTATCACATATGGCCATAAGGGTTGTTTAAAAACAAATAACAAAACCGATACATGAAATGATCAAACACCAGAAGTGTTTTAGACCAGGTTCCATACATTTTTTTGACAGCTGGAAAGCTTATGCTAATTTGCTACAGCATGGATTTCAACATATTCTAGTTAATCATAGTTAAAATTTCGTGGACCATTAACTCAGGGGGTAACAAAAACGTCGAGGAACGATCAAAGCCAAATTTATAAAGATCCATTTGATAACATTTTAAAATATATATAGCAACATTTTGGCCTCTATATCTAAATTTTAATTTTGTTTGCGTAATTGTTATTATGATACAAACATTTTTTTGGAAGTATTAAATAAAATTTGTTTATTATTATCACTTATGAATTATTATATTATGTATGTAATATTTATTATTATTATGGGTGGCGGGGTGATACAATTTTCTCGTTATAATAAACCAGTAACGCTATACGAAATAATAGTTTATTTAATCTGTGAACAGCTAAATGTACAATACTTGTGTTCCGAAACATGTATATGGATATTGCAGCCCTTATTTTAATGCGCAGTGCGTAATACATTGTTATATAGATACGCATTCGCGAATGGTTAAAACGGTTCGATTAAAAATCGACGTGAATTGATGGTAAGACGGAGTCTGAGAAAAATAATGGACACGTCGACGTTTGTATAAAATGATTGGGACCACGGTTGCCGTTTAAAGAACTTAACTCTGGTATAGGATTTAAATATAAATAGATATGTAGTTTAATAATAATTCAAGATTTTCAAGATGAAAAATACGATGCGTATCGATACGGAATAGTTACGTACCGACTCGCATCGAAGTCCGAGACCGATACAGATCGGTACGAATCCATGGTACACCGCACGTGTGACTTCCAGAACAGTTGAATATTGAAACGGTAAGTATCGATACACTCCAATTTCTCCCTTGAATATTTTGATTGTTCGATAAATCTGCAGTTGTCGTGTTGAATTCCGTATACTTAATAAGTAGGCAATCCTGACATTCCATTTACATATTATAATATGTACCTATAGAATAAGACACGGACACTGTATAGTGGGTTTTATAAATACCTGGTTTAATTCTGTTACCACACGTTACCGCACATTGCAAGCTGCCAGGTTGTTGGAAATGTTCTATTTTTATTTTTGTTATTAAAATATTGTTACTGCGGTTCACTCCCGCACTCGATATATATATATATATATTTTTTTTTTTTTTGGGAGGGGCTTACACAATTTTCTACTTCCCTTACACAGAAATACATAATTACCAGTAAAATAATAATTTAACTTAGGTATATAAAAAAAATGAAGGGGGCTTTAGCCTCAAAGCTTCCCCCTGGGTGCTCCACAGCTGTGGTCATAGATTACGTGCAAACTTTAATCTAAAAGCAAGGTTCCATCGTGTTGTTTCGTGGAAATCCGGCTTTATTTTACTTATTTACTGTTATCAAATTTAATTCAGTTCTAACTTCTATGTATAATTACGTATTATAAGTGCCATGCCATGTAGCGGGGAAACTATTCTTGATCATCTCCTTTCCGACGAACCCGTGCCGTTCGTTTCCTGATGATTATACCTCGGGTGTTGTGAAATATGTGGGGTACACAAAGTAACCTTTAGTGTTATCAGGTTTCTCTTCAAAAATATACAGTCTAATATGTCCTTTTGGCCGTTATTTAGAAATTAAAATATATCGTAGGTATTTACATATTATTATATATATATATAATATCATATAATATGTGTAGGCTTAGAAAATCTGAGGAATACTTTGGTAACATTTTCACGAAACGTGCTGTATGACGAATTTTTTGTCCAATATTATTGATTAAATACCCAGTAGGTATACAATAATATGTATATTTAATCCTTTGCACAATAACGCTATAATATATAAATATCAAGTATTATCGTGCATTACCATCGGTTCATTTATAAGCCGGCGACACATATGTGCATTTTGGTGTAATGTGTAACCTGTGATTTGCAGATGATAAAAAACGAGTCAGATCTGACAATCATCCGATGGATATTATTTCAAATAATTTATGAGGCTGTGCTTGTTGTGAAAGTGTGTCCGTTACACAGTCGCGGGCCCCAAATAACCCCAAAATGCACTGTAAAAAATAAATTATTTATCAATAGGCACCTAATACAAAAAAAAAAAAAAAATATTTGTATTCATTAAATTAAATGTTTGTCATTCTATCTACCTGCTTCTTATATATGTATTTTAATATTTTATTTAAGCCTCGGCTTCTATAGCATACAAAAGGTTTTACATTTATAGTTTTACATACATTATTTACAATTATATGAGTTACAGATTATACTTTATACACTATTTATAAGGTTGGACTTAATTATGAAGGTGATCGTGTACCTTATGTTGTCTGGGTGAAGGGCTTCTGATGGAATGTTTGAAACGCCTGCTTCCCGTTTGTCAGCTTCAAATGTAAGGGTGCCTTCTATTATAGTATGATACATGACGTAAAATATAGTACGTAATATATATATTATTAATTATTATAACAATACTCTAATAATTATAGAATATAAAATATGGTTAAGGATCATCATTTCAAATTTCAAATTTCGATTTTCTTAAGGAGCATATAAATCTATATGACCAAGCGTCACTGCAATGAGATGTGATCACCGATGGATGATTTGAAATACTCGTATTATAAATTTGTGTTCTCAAGTTTAAAAATAGGAAAAAGTCATGTAATATTATTTGGGCTAAATGGGTCCCTAAAATTAATCCAAATAGGTTTTAATATTTTTTAATTTGTTCAAATGAGTACTGTCTGAAATATTGCGCGAAGTAAAGAATATGAATTGGTCGATCTATTGATCATCGGTTTATTATATTCATAGGATAATAAATAAAAACGTATATATTATTGATATGATGAATCTTTATTTTGTAGTTGTAAAATATATATTGTAGTGTGTATCGTAATTTAAAAAAATGAGTTTCGTCTTTTTCAAAAAAATGTAAAAATGTAATTCTATCCACATTCAAGAACATTTTTTCTAATTTAAAACTATGCACTAATATATTATTATTATTTAATTTTATATATCAATATGGTTTAATGGTAGGTAGACATCACGCAAGCTCGTCGTTAAACCATTAACGTACTATAAAAAAAAAAAAACCGTTTTGATTCGATAAACTTTCAATAACAGCAGCTTTTAGACGGCCGCCAGTTACGAACACGCTCACTCGTCTTTTGTCAGCCTACCGCTTCCACCGCCGCCACTGTGGGCCGTCGGCATTTATTCACACACACACACACACACACACACACACACACACACACACACACACACACACACACACACACACACACACACACACACACACATAAAATGCCTACGAAACGGACGACGCGGAAAAGCCGGGACGATATCGTCATCAATCACTGACACATGCCATTCCCAAACATCACCGCGCCACACACACGCACACACACTCACTCACCACTAATAAATGTATATATAGTACTATACAATATAATAACGCCGACATCCATTATTATAATAATATGTATTTTTGACGATATGCACTTTTGAGAGTTGTTAGACTTTATAGAGGCGGTGTGCGTATTGTGTGTATTCGTCCATCATTCATATTCGTTCCGTTATGAACGAAACCGAGTTAAGATTAATTCGAGATTCGTTGTATAGGTATTTTGTTTTCCTAGTGTATAATATAATATGTATATAATGTAACTACGCACAATACAGACACACACATTACATATTACTATTATTATTATAGAAAACCCTATATAGTACAGGAGGAACACCGTTGTCTACTCGATGTTCATAACAGAGTGCCTATATAAATTTCTGTTAATGCTTTTGTTTTACACGTAGACTTAAATACAATTTTTTTCCCTCTAGCATTATTGTACATTTTATATACATATTGTGATGTATGCACGCGTTCTATTATATTCGGTGTACAATGGATATTAATAATATTCCTACTCAAGCACTCGACTACTTTTGTACGGGGCGGAGAAGAATTTTAAAAACGGCCCGTCGCTGATATATTATATAGATAATCAAGGTTTAGAAAATACGTATTTTGGTTTGTTTTGCTTTAATATTTATTTTACTCGTCTAGTTGAAAGTATTAACGTGAACATTTTTTATTCGTATGAATTTATTCATTTATTTATTTTGTCGAGGAAAAGTTAATTTATATTTCTGTACGAGTATGCAAGACGTTTTTAGATGTGAATTACCTGTATGATAATATACAATAACCATACGTATAATATTATAATAATATAGTGTGTTGAATAACATTCAACGGTTTTAAATAAGATTTCGATGGTTGATAAACTATTGTCATTATAATACACCCTCTTTCACTTTCTGATAAAATTGGAATATCTATTAGAAACACATTCAATGTGTATGTATATATATATAGATACAAATTAATACAAAAAATTAAATAATATAAGTTGTAAGTTAAATATTTTGTTTTATTAGTTTTGTATTTCAATTTATTATTTCAACATTTATACACCTACAAATGTAATCTATAGATCATTGTCATTTACAGACACGCTGTTCTAAAAAGTTTTTGTGCAACCTCAAGTTAAAATCGTGTTAAAAATATGAGTTTTATCTGATAACTATAAATGTAAATGATATAATTGATAAAAAGTTACATATCAAGTTGGGTTATTCAAAAACTTTGGTTTCGAAATGGTATCAGCTTTTTAACTGATTTGAGGTACAGTACGACGTTACGCACTTTCAAGTGTTATCAACCAAAAGAGAAGTTGTTAAAGTCTTTGGGCCATCCGTTTAACAAGTCCATTTATGTCTGTCGGTGTAAAGGAATGGTAGGTGAGCTCGTTAAGACAATGACGGACGAGCATTTCGTCAAGAATTTATTTCCGAGCCGAGAGACAATTCCCGAAGCTAATTCTGTGCGCCTGTTATCCCTTATATCTCGCACTACTCGGTAATACAGTTAATAACACTGTGCAATACTGTTTCCACCAATAACTAAAACGATTTATCAGCACAATGACCATATAGCTGATGCTCGCACATGAATATAACGGTTTTTTTTCTCTGGTTTTTATATCCCTTGTAACTTCCGATGCATATTTTACGGCTCGTTAATGCAAAATTCACTGAATCTCCTGAGTCACGCGTCAATTGTTTGACCGGATACACATCATTCATATGCGCCTCAGAATCCTTTTATACCCGAAGTTTCACCGGAATGACATCACGATTTGCGAGGAACCAATAAATTATAAACGGCCGTGTTCGCACTATTGTAAAGTTGTTTTGAGGGTAGATTTTATGATCGAACTTGGTTTTCCTGTACTTTGTGGGAATATGATATGAGCTATTATTTATGTCGTACACCCTCGGTATGTCTAACTTAGTGTATGTATGGTGTCGAAATTAATTTAACAACGCGTACAAACTTTTTAAACACTTTTCAAATTATTTATAAAACTGCAGACTTGAGAATGATTTGAAGTGAAAGTTTCCAACTAGGTATCACATACAAACATAAATAAGATTTTGTAACTTATTTAATTGTTATTGAGGTATTAAAGTTTCTACAATTTTGCTATCATTATAGTTGGCATTTTACTGGATATGATGCGTATTCCGATTTTGAACGGTTATCATTATAATGACGTACCTATACTATAGCTCAAGTGCATCCGTAGAAATGTTATCAATATTTTTGCTATAATCCATCTGCCTCAATAATTATAAATTGTACAGGTGTAATTTTAAGACACTCTCAGGATATCCCAATCATTTAATCGACAGAAAATTGACAATATTTTGCACTATACATACATAGAATATAACTGGAAAAATGTTTAAATTTTAAATGTCGAAAAAAACAAACTTCGGTGGTGTAAATCGTTAATTTTCTCGTGATGTACTTTGGGTAATGGACCATTTAGTCAAGGAAGCACATGGGCAACGGGCAATATAGTTTTTATTTTATGTTGGAATGCAATTTGGTCATAAACCTTTTACAGGCAAACTCAGAATATTATAAGGACATTTTGGGACTTATTAAGAGCCCCACTAGGATCACTTGAAATCTGATTTCAGTCATTGGTGTGCAAAGGCTTGTTGGACGACCAACTAATTGCTTTTCATTCGGCATGTACATACAACAAAAAAAATTGTCTATATATAAAGGCACTTGAAAATTAATTTCCTATTCACAAAATGATTGTACTAAAATATTACCTAATGCTAATGGTCTAATATATTATTTATAACTTTATAATGAAAATAAAAATGAACATGATTAGACATTTTAGTTTTAGAATATTACATTTTATCAATTTAGATTATTTTTTTTTACTAAAAAATATTTGGCATCAGTTTATCTATTATTAATATTAAAAAAAATACATTATGCAATATACTAAAATATAAAATATCAGACGAGAATACAAGATATAAAATGTATCATTGTCATATTATATGCTATCATTTTGCCTACACAATGCGCCGGGATACTTTTTTTAAATCGTTTTCAATATATTTTATCTTATTAAAATAAAATTATCATCATATTAAATATGTATAAAAAAAAAATGTAATCCCATTTTTAAAATATCAAATCTTATATTTCTATACTTTGATTAATATTGAATGGATTAAATCTGATTATTACGAATAATTAAGATAATATTATACTTCAATTAATGTATAGTATTTTTGATATTTTTTTGTAATATTTACAATTTATATACCAACCTTATATTAATAGCTTTATCAATGTGAAAAACTTTTATATTTATAAGATTATAAATTGAAAAATTATAACTATTATTAATGTTTTTATATTTATTTTATACTTGATTTTTAAGTTTTATTAGTTTACCGCAATGATGATTACAATCAGTTAGATATATTATGAACATTTGCTTTTATAAAAATACCGTCTAAAAAAGTGTAAATATAAATCAAATCAAATGATTGATTATATTCAGGTATAAAGATACTTTAGAATATAACTTCAATAGCCAATTTGAGAGTTTTCATTTGTTTCTTAGTTTTAAATATATTTTTTAGATTCTGAGAGGAGCGATAAAAGTATTTATTTTACAATGGTCTGTTTTATTTTGTGTCTGGAGACACAATATTTTACCAAATGTTTATATTATAATTGTCTATATATGATAACATTTTGAAAATATTTAAAATATTTCAAAGCTGTATATTGAGATTTGAAATTTGTAATTTGTTTAGTTTTTTTTATTTAAATATTAATAAAATAATTTTCGTTATGTCAAAAAGCTTGAAAATTTAATTCGAGGTTCCTTATAAGTTGTTTCAATAGCAGTTAAAAAAAAATTTAAAATAAGTAATATTAAGTTTAAATGTTTGGCAAAAATTATCAAAATCACGAACATTTTCAAATTATTTTTTAGTTAAAAGATGTTCAAAAATAAATGTAAAAATTCAAACATTTAAAACAAGGTTTCTCATGAGTATTTCATACTGTGGTCAAAAAATATAAAATAAATACATACATAATTTTTTTTATAGATATTTTAAGTTAAAATTTGAACAAAATTAGATATTTAAATAATAAATAACAATTTATGTTATATTGTTGTAATTTAAAAATATTACTTGTGGGTACCTATTTTAAACTTTTGAAGTATATTATTATATTTTACATACACAAATATACAATGGAATGTTCAAATGCAATGTTTTTGTAAAATATTAATTCAATCAATACTGTATCACTAAATTAATAGTTGAACATAAATTACTTTAATAGCAATAGTACTATACTTAGTAATATAGGCTGACAGATTATCCTCGCACTGAATCGCTTTTCGTATATAATTATTTTATATCATTGAGTTCAAATTGAACACATCCATTACAGTGACACCTAATGTAAAACAGAGCGGTACCTACTTGCATTCCACCTTTTGTAGCTTAGGTTTGAAAATTGAATACACATTTCCTTATCAATAGTTTATACTAGAACCAAAAAATATAGAAAAAAATTAAAACTTTTACATACATTAGACGTTAGAATGTTGAAAGAATTCGATATTTATATGAAAAAAAATAATTTCGTTAAAATTCTCAAATAATTTTTGTGAAAATTTTAATATTTTACGTATATTATTATATTTTATATACAAAATGACATTTTCAAATCATTAGCCGAATTGTATTGCCTCTTTACAGTTAATACTGTATATTAGTTACTAATTTATAATACTATACTATATTTTATTATAAAAAGTAGAAACTCTAAATAAATATACAAAATCTATACAATAATAGGCTAACAGACCATCTCCACTCAAAATCGTTTTTCGTATTCAATAATTTATCATTGAATCCAAATTCCTGGTAATTCATGATAAAAAAAGATTAATTGTGGTTGTGTAAATTTCTTATATTGTAAGTATATAATATAATCCTTCTTTCTACTCATGAAAAAAAAGATACCTGGTGTGTTTTTTCAGTCAATTTTTTCAAAATAGCACCATTAGCTTATTATAATATTATACAGAGTAAATAGTTGTCATATTTTTGAATTGGTCATTTAAATTCTATTTACGTTATATAAGGAACATTGAATGTATGTTTTTAGCAATCTAGTTTAAACACATCAGTATAAAAATTGATTGAAAAATAAGTAAAGTACGTATATTTATAATATTTATATGTTATAACGTATTAACTAATATAAAAATGTAAATTTTCCGATAAATATTCCACTTTTGTTAAGATAAATAATAATAATAATAATAATATGAATACAAGAAGGGTTGTCCTCCGTGCAGTTTTTTTTATCGAGTTACGTATATTTCATACAGTAGATTTACTGCGAAAAAAATAAAGCTATAGGTAGATACCATTATGTTTTTTTTTATCATTCTTGATATTTGAAGAAAAAAAAACTTCTGTATACATTTGATGCAACTCTTCATTTCTTCTGATTAATGGTTTCGAAAAATTATAATAGGGGTTTCAGTCAGTTTTTAGTATCACGTGCACAATACTCTTATACATTTTTAAAAAAATAATTTTTATAACGAGATGATCCGAGTTAATCATATAAAAATATTCATGAACTGCGTGTACGAGGTCATCACGAATGTTATGCTACGGAAAGTGCATGCAAAAATTAATCTTGAGTTTAGGTTTTTATGTTTACTCGTATTTCAGTTCTTCAAAAAGTAATTAAAAATATATAAATTAAATGATAATAAACTTTGGAGTATAAAAGAAAAACTAACGCTTCCATTTTTGCATCACGTATCTCGATCATTGAATGTACGGATAATGGGGATATATACCCAGATAAGCCAGTGAATGGAGAAATCACGTTCGGTGTACTAAATGTTAATTAAATCTTTGTTCGGACTGTTTAATGTAAAATGTACAAGTAATTTTAAATGAAAAGTGAACGTACTATTTGGCACGTTCGTTATAGATCACTAATAATATAGTAATATGTTATGACTATGCACAAACACGTTTTGTATCCTTAATGCACGTGATAGACCTAATTATGTTATAATTTTACCATATTGTTGTGTACTAAAATACATTACATTTACAAATTGATATGAAAGTGTAATTAAATCAGTTTAACTACTAAAATTTAATTAATACAAACATTTGAATTACCAGTTATTAAGCAGATAATGGTATCGGTTTTATAATGTCGTTTTCATTTTTTTTAGACATTACGATACAATTTTCAAAAAAAATTAAACTAATTTTGAGCTGTAAATTGATAGTGAACATTTTCGAATTTTTCTTATAAATGTTGATAAAAAGGTTACGGTCAATGTTTAGTCGAAAAGATTGAAAATTTAACATGATTTCTCATAATTCTTACTTAAGGCAATTAAAAATATTAAAAATACACTGGAATAATTTTTTATAAGTTAAAATTGTAATAAAATTAGTCAATCTCACGAAAATTTTCAAACTTTTTTGTAGCCAAAAATGTTTTCTCTTTTTTTAATTAATTATTTTTTTAAAGATATATTATTATAAATAGTTTTTATCGATACCTCGTCTTTTATCTTGAATTTTGGTTTGTGTAATTATGCTATTATATGATGAAAAATACTTAATGGTTTTAATATTAGACTCAACATTTCGTTAGACGGCATGATATCTTGATATAAACATGACATTTACAATAGTTTCCACAGCACTATTGCGTTCGTACTCTATTCTCATAAGTACCGTAATAATAATACCATAAAAACCATAAAATATTACGTGCAGATGACATTTTATTAGACACGGATGTCTACAATCAGACTATTGCTGCACAGTATTGCGTAGAAGGCGTATGTTTACAATTGGCTTGTTGCGGCTTATCACCCTAAAGCGTGTCCCCTGACGATCCACGTGCCGTGGTTGCTGTTAGCCTGTCAAATTAACGTCACTTTGCAACATCCATTCCACATAGTCCCTTCAGCTCTCTCACGGTACTAAATGTATACATGTTGGTTTAGCGGAGCAGTAGTTTTTTGATATAATAAGCAAAACGGAAAACAATACCGGCGATGCAACTGCCGCGAGAGCGAGCGAGGGGGTGGGGGGGTGGGGGTAAAGGGCGGGTTTTCGGTCGAAAATGTCAATCAATTTGCTGTAGTCAATCGACAAAAGGTCGACATTTCGCTTTTGGGCTACGCCGTTACGCCTCAAAAAACGAAGAGGTGACATCAAAAAAAAAAAAGTGTAAATACACTCCTAATGAACACGCACACGCGTTAATAATCACCATCGGTGGCTGATTCTGACAATTTCTAATAAAGGACGCTGAATTGATTATTTTCACGATTCATGAACTCGTATATTATGGGGTATAATGTGCGTTCGTCTGATCACGTATATATACTTACGTACATTTTGCCACCGCTATCACGTACACCACACGCATTTTCAAGTACTTTTTTTTGTTTTTCGTTCCTGGTCCCTCTTCTGCTCGATAAAAAAAAAGGCCGCGTATAGCCGCGTTGATTCTAGTAAAAATTTGTTAAAATAATAACCACCCAAGGCGCCGGATGCAGCAAAAAAAATTGTTCAACCTTTTTTTTTTTGCCACCCATTGTGAATAATTATAAACTAAAGATTTATTCGCCACAAACAATGTGTGTTGCGTTTGCTAAAATAAAATTCATTAAAAATAATTTAATTTAATTTTTTAAATATTTTCCTGTTGAATTAGAGTGTTTTTTTTTCCCTAGAGTACGATACTATCGTTTTGAGTTTATAACTACGTACAATTCCTTTAAAATAATAAATATGTATATTGTATTTATATTTAATGAAATCGAGGAAAATTCACACAGTTGTCTGTTATATTTATCTCACTAGTAAAAAATTAATTTAAATTATTTTAAAGAGAGATGTTTTGTTTATTTTATAGTTCATATCAAAGTCCATAACCATTATTTAAAAGTTATCACCGATAGTAAACTATATTATGAATAGGTAACAGAAATTTTCAGTGTAACGATTTCAAAAATAATATTTCTATGTAAATTACAATCCATACAACTTTTTTTTTTTTAGATACTAGGTATAAATAGTACAAACTAAATTTAAAATCTTACTTAATTTTGTTATTTAAAAATTGCTAGTAATATTATAATTTTAAATTAATCACTTTAATATTAGTTCATATTATGCATGTTTTACTTTTAACTAGTAATGCAATTCATCCGAAAAATATACATAACATGCATAACATTACAACGTCATTACGTAAATGTAATTAATATTTCTATATTAGTTTTGATATATAATGAAAACTCTCTATAACATAATATTAAATATTACTTTATATTAGTTGGTTTTTAATTCATATGAAAATGAAAAAAGTATTGACAACACAACAACTTTAAACAAAGATGAAATACTATTTTAAATAATTGTTTTATATGTAAGATACAATAATTATGTTGTAAGATGTAAGTTGTAAAAACGTGTTTGCAGAAAATTTAAAAAATAATACTATTATTAAACTAATAATTAAAAATTGTCTTTTCTTTTTCGAAAACGTTTTAGAAAAAACTTTCAATTACGATCGAATTTCCTAGGTACCTTACGCTTTGTTATTGAGAGTTTACACTGTAATTTGTATTGATCTTCAATCCAATTGAGCATTTTATTTATTAATACATTAAATATATTGATATGCTTTTATTATTTACTTCCATTAAAATATTATATGTGACTGAATTAGATGTACAATTAATCAAAACATTTTAGATTTAATGTCTAAAACTTTAATACTGTGCATATTTATAAATATTAACTATAGACATTTTTCCTGATTATATTAATTTTACATGGTGAAAGCATAACATTTAACATTGTAGTTGGTAATTAACTTTTACAACCAGACGATAATTTCCCGTTGTAATAATTTGTATTTGACGAGTGCGTCGTACTGTTGCTCTTACTGTAGAATAACAAACATAAACTAGAACAAACCTTATTATTTTAAATACCAATTATCTTAAGAAATTACTTTTTAATATCGAAATGGTTTTAAAACATTGATACTTACATACTATAAAATCCATATATTCAATTTGTTATTCGATTTTACTAAATATTTTAATACAATAAATTGGTGATAAAATATTAATGGTATGGGAATATCTTATGAAGACTACTAAAAGCTTCTACTACTGAATGCTGAACACGGAAAGGTCGACAAATTTTACGGTGTAGGGATCCTTGCTGTACTTTCATGATTATAATGCCGAATATCACCCAAATATGCTTTTATTAATGATTGTTGAATAATTAAAAGTACATTCTTTGACATCATTTTATTTAAGTTAGATCAACCGTAAAATATAATAATAATAATAATTAATCACTAATATTTTACTAAATTTGCAATCTCTTTAGCATATTTAAATATATATTTTTTGTATATAAGTCTACAAGGAATCGAGAAAATAAGAGTCTAGTTTTCACACGTAAGAGGTTATGTTTCAATTTTTACAGTAGGTTACTGAATGTGTCTAAGAAATAATCACTGACAACTTGCAAACAATACCCACCTAATGAAGAAAATGGAAATAAGTGTGATTTTAATTAAGCTTCGCTCATAACATTTGTTTGAACACCAAGATTTATTATTGCATTTCAATGTATCAGAGTATTCGTATATATTAAGGTATATACAAAAGAAAATATTTAAACACACGGTTACGAAATATGGGTATAATTTATTTAAACTTTAGAACAATATTTAAATAAATGCAAATTGCTGTTATATATATTTATAAATAAAAAAACAATATATTGAGAATATCCTGTATTTTTAAATACAATTAGATTACTTACCCAAATATTTGAAAATATTCTGGCCTAAATGTGGATGACATACCATTTCTAATCAGGTTTAATAACGAAAATATATTATAAACAAATGTATTGCTTATTATTTAGTTTTTAAATAACACTTGAATATAAAAAAATTAATAAAATAATGGTTTAATAATAATTATCATAACAGTCCATCTTATTCGATGAGTGAACTGATTACATACATTTTACTTCATAAAGTTTGTTCTATTCGTATTAATATTCATTACAATGTTTGGTAGAATTAAGAATAATGTCGTTAACTCCATAATTCAATTTCTCCGAGGAATGGGTAATGATTATTTAATATAGACGGATCCGGTCTGTGTTGGTCAAAGATGTCATCATCGGATGTGTAATTGGTGTTTTTGGCTTCATGAGATTATGCTCTGAATCGAGTAAAAACGTAAGAGATAGAGAAACTCCATAATTTGTGCGTTGTATAGGGCGTTTTTGTGTGTAATTTTTTAGCGTCTTTTTCCTTGTTCTATTCGTGATAGTTTCATGCTTTCTGTTGGCGATGTTACCATTAAACAAATACGATTGTCATGTTTACATACTAATTTGCAAAATACATTTTTTATTATACCTAATTTATGATATTTTGATTTAGATATCCCATAATGTGTATAGGTACTAGATCAAAAAATAAAACCCATCTGAAATAAAATAATAAAACTTTCAAATACTTATTATGCAAAATGTACATATAAATTATGTGTGTAGTTTCATAAAAGTTTAACAAACTTTATAACTTCTATCAACAAATGTTTTTATCTTTTTAAATCAAAACTTCTGGATACCTACCAACTGTAATAGAAGGGTTGAATATTTTAATCAGTTTTACACTATTTGAAATATTATTTATACGAATGCGGTAAATATTTAAACTACATAAATAAGAACATCCATACATGTATCTACGGTATATAATACTAGCTACATATTATATAAATATCTAATATTGCATAGGTAATCACTTAAATTATTACTTATATAAATAAAATAACTTAATATCACGATTTTTAATGAAGCACGTACTATAGTTTAATATTTCTTAGTATCCATATAATAGTGTATATTATGAACCGTCAATATTATTTGTTCTAAATCGAAGTATGTACTTATTTTAATTTTAAGGAATACCTACTATTAATTGTTTTCAAAATGCATTTATACCTTAATAAAGATAAATATTTCCAAGGATCATATTATGTTAAGATGAATATGACATACAGGATTACTAAGTTTGTACATTTTTGACAGCAAAAAACATACATAATTAAAATATACACAAACCTTACTAAAATAAAATTTATTACTAGGATATAACTACTATAAACAAATTTGTTTTTTTAAAAGTCATACCAAATCATTTTAATTTTATCCCCTCCATGTTATTATATTTTTCTGATTACCAAGCAAAATTATCATTTAGTCAACCTTTACACAAATGTCATATTGGATTTTATATATTACTACGGATTCTGTAATTCATGTAATATTATTTATTGTGTGCTTTCGAGAGATCATTTTCGTAATGTTATTAACATTTTTATGAAAATCCACAGAACAACCATATATTCACGAATAAAAAAGTAAAATCTAAAGGTTAGGTACGGTGGTATACTTTTTTTAACAAAGTATTTTTTGATTATTTTGTAATTATTTAAAAAAAAAAATCAAAAGAAACATTCATTTTTGATATTTATTAGTTTCAGTGTGGCGTAATAAAATGTTAAAATAATTTTGATAATTTTTTGATACCTACATAGGTTAGATAAGTAAATATAATTATGAATTAATATAGAATATTATTTATAATATATAAAAGCTTGAGGCGTTCTGTCTACTACTTTGAATGATTACACATTTATACACAATAATATTGTTAAAAGGTTAACAATCAATTAATATTTTTATGATTATTTTCATTTATTATAAAAAATATCTGACTATGTGCTTTGAAATGTATACAAATGTACTGTAAAATATTATAATATCACAACTTAACAACCGAGTGAAAAATATTGAGTAAATATCACTCAAGCTGTGATATATTTTAAACTTATCCAGAATAAATGAAAATATTTTCAATGAAGAAAAAGAAACCTTCCTGTCACTTTTCCTTATTGACACTAACCATACCGTTATTACAATATTACATAAGTAATATTTATTCTTCACTTTTTTCTATCCATTATTTTGCTACAATTTTGTATTTTCATTCAACAGTTCGTCAATACCGTCTCCGGAAATCAGTGGCTCGTGATTATGTTTAATACTTGTTAGTTGTTATAAATTATAATATATATATAATATTGTAAAACATATTATATTATACAATATACGTTGTAAATACGCGTATTATATACGATATATATATATATATTTTTGTCCCTCCCCGACGAATTATGGCCGATCCTCTTTTTTTTACCAAAGTCGCCATGCCTTCACTCAGGCCGAATATATTTTTTTGATTTTAATATATTATAATACCTAACATGTTATTATTATTTTTCCTCGAGCTGTGTCGTCGTCCCACTACTGCACACTTCGCCGGGCAACTCGGTCTTTTCGCGCGCGGCAGTGTCAAACCAGCGACAACAGCTGCGAAACCGGACGGACTGCGCGCCCACATATATTATTATAGTCGTGCCCTTTTAACCCCAACCCCAACCCCAACCCTCACCCACCACCCGCAACCATCACGCCACCGCGCTTCCTTTACCCTCCGTAATCGTTTTCGTTCTCCTCGCACCGGGTGCCGTAGCGCCGCAGCCATCCACCACCACCTCCACCGCTGACTCCTCCACAGCCGAAACCGCTGCCCTTCACTTTCGCGCCTAAAATCCACTCCTCGCCTCCTCTCACGGCTCGCCGACAATATCCACCCCTCGTGGCACGTGTGTGAGGTTCCGCGCAGAGTCACCATTCGTTCGATCCGACGCTCGTTGGCGGTCGCGGCGGAGTGCGAACCGCGTCAACGATGACACTTATAATCTATACAATATAATGTACAATGTACGTTTTTATAGTTTAGGTATGCTTTATAAATACATATAAACTAGCGTGGTGGCGGATCCAATTCGTTGTATTTTTAAATGATATACAATATTTTATAGGTACTCATTTTCAAATTCCTTTGAAACGTGTAGGACATTTTTCTTTAAAGGGGAAAATGGTCATAATACAGTTCTGTTTGTCTACAAATCATGCATCAATTTGAATTTTAAGGGCTACTATGCTCCCTACGTCGTTAGTCATACATGTGACCCATAATCGTCTATGAAGGGTATATTTTCGCGTATTTACAACACGTACACCGTGATTTCTAGTTATGGTATTCGTTTTTTTTGAAAATGTAGATGTTTTCGTATTATTGTGTACATAAAATTAATTAACTGTTGGACTAATATTTATTATTTAATAATAAAGCCACCTATAGCCACCATCAACCAGATTCTATCTTGTATTTTTTAGATCCGTATCAAACACAGCTTATAACGTAAATTTGAACATATTTAATTTAATTAACTAACTATAAACATTGGTTACAACTTCCATTGAAGGGATAATATTAAACTTATACTTTTTTTTTTATAATAATGTAAGTAATGAATTAGAACTACCACGTTTTAAAATAATTAAGATTTCTTTCAATAGGTGTTTAAATACGAAAAACCTTTAAGCCATTTACCATTGTTTAGAATATTTCTAAACTGTAATTAAATCGAAGCTAATGGAAATAAAAAAAAACAACTCAAAATTGTATTATATGCATTATCAGTTAATCAGTATAAGTGCGACTGAAAATTAATTAAACAGTTAAAGTTTAAACAGTGCGAGCTGCAATGGAATTTGCTTGTATAGTAAAAGTTTAAACAGTCTTCCTATACCTACTGTGTAGGCATTTATGACCGCGCTATAAGCATTCATATAGCTTTAAAACGACATGAAATACAAATTGAAAATGAATACCTACTCGAACAATGTATTTGACTTAAATATTTCACCTTCCAATATACCCATATATTTTTTGACAGTTATGTACTTATTTATTTTGAAACTTAACTAATGGAAAAAATATTGAAATTTACAAAATTAAGTTTTCTCGAGAGTTTAGTATAGAATATAAAACTATCTCAGTTTAAACTCGTACTCACACAGCCACACAACCATTGTAGGAACATATAAAATAAATCATTTAAAATATAACATATGAATATATCAGTTCATTTTTTATTTTAAAATAAAATACTAATATTATTTTGTACAATTTATAGTAGGTACTCATTAGAAATTAGAATATACTTTTCCCTTTTTGTATGACGATTCTTTTAAATTTCATATTCTTAAGCAGAATATTAATATGAAAATATCTTAAAAAAAAAAATTATATTATAATGTATATGTAATGTATAAATTATAAAAACGTTTAACTATACTAGATTATGACTTTCAAATTGACTACTTATGACTTTGATTATATTATGATACCTACAGAAAATACTATGTTATTGTGCTTTTTTTATAAATTATTTCTAAACATTTATAAAATATCAAAAATTTAACAAGGAAATTATATAATATTATCTTTAGATTTAACTCAGATAAAATTGAATACATAAAGTATTATTGTATTAGTAAGTTGGTATAATACCAATTTAAATTTAAGGTACGAATGTTAAAGATTTATAATTTATCATCGTTACAAAACGATTCTATAATCTTTTATAAGATATATTAAACATGTCTAGAATAAAAAAAAAACGATATTTATTCTACTCGTAGTAAAAATAGTTGTAAAGAATAAAAAAGTAGCTTTCCAAAGTTTGGATACAAATAATCTTTTTTTCCAACTTGTTTGGATAATAGTTTATACTTACTAATAATTCTTAATACCTCACGTACATAGTTGTTGTAAAGTTCTAAGAATTCTATTAGTTTTCAATTGTTATTCAAAATTATCAAATTGTTGTTTCTGTTTACATTGTTGGTTGAGTTTTCGATTTTAATAAATCCTGTATACTACTATACTATTGCATAATTGTACATTATATTAAACGCATTATAGACCATTTTTAAGTTTTTTTCTTTTTGCTATCGTCAGTTTTAATTTATTGAGTAATATTGTAATGTCCTTTTTTGAAATATCACCATTCATTTATTAAATCATTTGCTATTGATTCGTTTTTCTAAGTTGTCAATAATACTATTTGATTTATAATTATGTTAATATTTTCTTAAAAAGAACTTTTTGTAAAAGTTTATGTTGGATCTGGAAGATACGTACTCTTGTACATTTTCTAACAATTATTGATGTAAATTTAAAATGTTAAAATTGACCATACAACTATAGAAAAAATGAATTTTAAAAAACAAATAAATCGTATAAATCTAATTTATGATTTAGGTAAAGACAATCATATCAATATTATTAATAGAGTTGTTGCACATCTAAGATTGACATACCGCATGCAACATGGGCAAATCATGGGTAATCCGTTAATTTTTGGGAGCGCTTTTTTGATTCCTACAAAAACGGTTCTTGTTGTGGGGTCCATGGCTTAAGTCCACCGTCGTCGGTTGAAAGATACATCATACATATTAAAATACAATTTTAAAATAATACGCGCTAGGTCTGGAATTAAAGTTTACCCACAGCTCTTTGCGTCAAAACCGTCAACACAGTCATCCGTGATCTTATCATCATTTGCTTTTGCTCGGTAAGATTATAATCAGGTGTATTATGTTTGCGTTGTACGGTCGAGAAGATAAACGTTAAGACCACATCGATGAGGATGATTCGGTTACTCATACAAATATTGAACTTACAATTTTCACTTTTATGACTGATAAGTCCCTTTTATTTGTCACTGTATGTTTCAAAACTTTTCTTCGAACGTTTTTTTTTTTATAAATAACTTTGTAGTTCTGTATAGGTGATTACTTGAATAGATATTTTAGGTAGTTATATGAATTTTAGGAAACATATTTTTTTTTTTATTAATATATTAATATAGGACTTCAAGTATATTGTAATGGTCCCGTAATCATTTTTTTTAAATATTAATTTTAACAAGAAAATCTTTGACAGTCAAAACCAAAAATAATTTCTCACTCTTTCTCTGAATCTAAAAATGCATAAACTAAAACATTACACTTTTTTTGCATAAATTTACCATTTCCAATACAATTTAACTTAATATGTTTACGTTTCAGTTTTTAACAATATTCCAGTTCATATTTTAAAATATGTCGATAAATTGAAAAACAGGAAAATTTAAGTCTTAAAACACGTACAATCGTAGTATAGCGTTTATTGATTAGGTACCTACTCGATGCGTTCCATTAACGTGGTAAATACGCAAACATCGCATAAACTTACTTGTATTATTCTATCAATACTAAGACACTACTACGATGCGTGTTGTTCGTACGGCGCATTACGGGCTGTTCTAATAAAAACCACTTGAAGGGATTTATCGCCGTAATGATGTAGAATGAAGTAGGGTTTATTGCATTTTGAAAAGCTAGTCCGGATAACGGAAATATACGAAAATTCTGTTCTGTTTTATTGTCCTCCCCGCAGTGATATAATAATAATATGCAATGCTGTTGTGTCGATGTTAAACCACCATTAAACTTCTTTAAAGTTTACCACGCATATGTCGCTTTTCTTCGTTTCTCCGGAGCAAAAAAATATGTTACACACGTCACATTAATATACACAAAGCAGAATTTCATTACGGTTAAACTCCTCCGACGGGAAATCAACGAGTACAGACAGTTTTTTTTTTTTTTTTTTTACTTTAATGCGCATATTTATCATATCTAATTGGTTGGATTGAGAGAATTATAGAAAAATTTATTTTTGTAAGAAGTTATGTTCAAACACATAGAAGTATTAAACGAAGGTAAACGACGTTCGCGATTTTGGATGTTACCCAAAAGCTTTGTGTCTGTATAATTCGAAGGGTCTACAGCTAAAAACAAATAAATAACACGGAATAGTGATGGCGATGTTACCAGCTAGGGCATAATCGAATAATTCTCAGAGGGATGAAATAAAATATCCTCGGGGATTTCGTGAAAAACGCCATAGTGAAATTTTTCGGTCTTCTTCCCTTGTTACGAAAACCAATACGGCCACAGTAAACATTTGTCAACTGGAAAATTATTCTCTTTTGTAAAGTGCAATGTTATTGTTTTACTTCCATTTAAAATGAAATAACATTATACATTAATTCATAAATAAAATAAAGTATATTAAAATTATTTAAAAAACATATGCTTAGAATTTAATTATTTTTTGTACTGTATTCACATTTTACACATTTTTATTTGACCGATTCGTTTAAGACTTTGAACGGAATTATTGAGATGGAACGATTTAAAAATTATTTGTTGTTGTTTTGAGCTGAAACAATTAAAAAATCAATTTAGTTTAATTTAAGTATCTATTAAATATTTAGCAATTTAGTTTTTAATATCCAACTTTATATTATTTTAAAATAACGTTAAATTATGACAATGATACGTTATTTGACTTCTATTTTTAATTGACGATTAGGACAAACGTTTTTGAATTAGAACTAATGATTCTCATGCGTTTGTTACTTACTGATCATTTGCCATTTAAATAGTTATTTAAATATATTACAATTTTAGATACAAATACTTACATTGGTATTAATAATAGATTAATTCAACCAGATTCTTATTACGTTTTTGAACTAGTAATAATATATTTTTTTAAATAGGTCCTTACTAAGTTGAAACAATACATTGCGTTGTTAACACTAGTTAACGGGTTTCGCACATTACACAAAACGTCAACTAGGTAGCATAATTTTTCGAATATAATAATTTATAGTTGCTTTAAAATTAAAATGCATGGTACTATACTTACTACGTCTTGCAGTGTAAAGAATAAGACAAGGAACCCATTCTCAGACTTCTATTTTAAATATTGTTTGCCATGTAGCTCGTAAGTACCCGTGAAACTTATAACCCCATAAAACAGTCATCTATCCAAAATAACGATCAATCCGTGTGGAGAAGTGGAGAATATGGACGATTCGTACCAAATATTCGAATGGATACCGACATATATATTTTTCTGTTTTCTTACTACTTTGCCCGTGGACAGGCCGTCATTATTCATTCTTGATGAATTTCGATTTTCAATAAAAGACGACCGAACGTTGTATGGGCATTGTTTTTGAAGAAGGGGCGCGCGTTACGTACAATAATAATTCACCATGTCCAGCGGGATCCTTCGTTGCCTCGTTTGAATAAACCAATTAATCGAACCATTATGAATAATGAATTGACAGCAACACGCTATAGGTTACAGTCACCGGTATCGGTCACGCAAACCATTTCGTTTTATACCGAAAATCAGGAACCAATATAAAACGATCATTGAATGTTGCTTTACGTACATGATTTTAATTTAAAATATAGATAACCAAAATAAGACGTATTTTGATAGAATGAGTATCGTAATATATAATATATTGACCTAGTGTTTATTTAGGTACTATAATCAAGTGATGTTTTATTTGGTTATTAAAATATAGCTAAAAATACTATTGTCTATTGCAAATTGTTAACTAACAATATCTAGAGACCAGAACTATAAGTTAATATTTTATAAATATCGATTTTTCTATTCTTACTCATATAAAATATATTAATATTATGTATGCGAGTTATTATGATGAAACTGGGTTCCCCATGAATGAATATTATATCATAATATTTTGATATATATATTAATATCAAATTATCATTTATACAAATGTATATAGTACTATATATACTTAGTACTTACTTATTGTATAAAAAAGAAAACGATACAAAATTTGATGATGTGATATTATTATACCATATTATATCGTCTTGATAATTAATGTTTATCAAGCTTTGTTTCTATTATATTTGTAAATATAATAGAAACTATATTGAATAAATTATTTCAAAATAAGCAGATATAAACTGTTATTTAATGATTGCAAACTTTCAATGATTAAAAATTACATTTAAAATACATTTAATTGTCATTAAGTTGATAAATCTGAGTTAAAAATTTCAATACTTGCAATAAAAATAAACTCGAAACTTTAAAAATCTGTTTATATTTAACTTAAATCTTATACTACCCGATTTTAGATATTTCTCAAATTCTCCAATTAAGTGTCTTCAAAATGAATAATATAATATTTATCATAGAATAATAAAAAAAAAAAACGTTTTTTCTTTATCTTAATACATAGAACAGTTTATTTATGAACAATACCTCTGAAACCTCAACAACAAAAAATGTTTAAAATAATTATAGTAAGTCCTATTAGGTATTTAAAGACTATATTTCATTCCATTTGTGTGTTTAAAAAAAAGTATTTTAACAAAACATAATATGCATGTAAAAGGGAAGTTATATATTAATTGATTATGAAATCACGGGTTCTTGGTATCGAAATAAATCGATAAAAATTGTTTCTTTATCGTTAATAGACCTTTTACATAGTTGTTATGAAATTGCTTTATTATATATAGCTGTTGTTCTTCGATTATTATACACACCGTGGAAATAATTTGAAAACTTTGGTTACTTAGAAATAAATTCTGTTATAAAGTATCGTTTGTTTTTCCAGTCCCTTTTTTTTCACCCTTGCGGTGAAGAGCTTTGCATGTAATTGTGATTCCAAAAGGATCCAGCATGACGTGGGGTTGGTCGAGTGTCACAGTGGAATAAGTGATGAAGAAAAAAAAACCTTATTCTGTGACCAAGATAATGACGTTACTTTGAAACCGTATGTTTCATAGACAATGACGTTTTTTTTCCCCTCTCGTAGAAAACTTAAGGTGAAAACTCGATGTTGTTCTCGCGTGATTCGCGAAAGTTTTGTTATAAAAATAACGTTAGGTTTAATGCACGTTATTGTGCTGTAGATTACAAAGTTACTGATCGAAACTTTAGCGGAATTTTCTGATTAAAAACAATACTCATAAAACATTATAGTTCACCCGCACAACAAAACTGACCTAACTAATCAATTTGTTTTTTTTTTCATTTACGTGCATTTCATTTATTATTATCTTTCCGGTTATATTTCTTCCCTGTGTTAGTTCAATAAATCACTCCAAACAAAAATGATCGTCATTAATTCATGCCCACTTTAGTCTACCTCCATTACAGGTATCGAACCCTTTAGTACCACCACTCACAAGGCTAATTGCTATTTTCTGTTATTCTTCTCTGGTAGGCATTGTATGTTTCATTATTTTGTTTTAAATTTTAATATACATTTTCAAACAATGACAACACTATATAAATACATATTATTGTTTATTGAAACTATATACGCACTTGTTTGCGAATATTGAAATATGCCATATTATAACAAAATTCAGGGTGAATAAACTTTTTTGAAATACAACAATAAAAACTTCTGCGAAAATTATGTTGTAATAACTATACTGGTTAAGCTTATTAGTGCTGTAGCAAAATAAATTAGTTTATATGATGTAGGTAAAGCGATATATAGATACTTAATATCTAATAATATAAACTCTGGAGTTCTGCATTACTGAAAATTGATACCTTCTATCTTTCTTTGACACCTCTACTACAATAATATAAACATACGAGGCAATAAACTATATTTATTATTTTTTCAAGTTTTAATAATAGATCTTTAGTCTGAGTCAACAATTCATTTTACTAACGAGGGCGTGTCTTACAGTACCATTGTATTCAATACTTGATTATAGAATACAAATATACATCTATAAGGAATTGAATCACTTATTTAAAAACAAATTTCGGTCGAATTATTGTCTTATAGATTACTGATTATTACGATAATTAATACGATAGTATTACGATTTTAGAAAACAAATTAAGTTATTAAGATCCAAAAAAAAATTATCATATAAGTAAATTTATTACTACAGCTTAGGTATGAAATCGATTATTGATAAATGATATATTTATTTCAATATTAATATTTATGGTTTTTGGCCATTGCATATTGGATTAGTTGAATTGATGATTTTGGGAGATTTCTTTTCGTTTTCAGCTGTATGTTTATACTATAGGTATACTTAGGCCTTAGGGTTGACTGGTATGTTTTAGAATTTTGTAAATTTAAAGATTTTGAGAATAGATATCTCGTCATTGAATAAGTGACTGAAATCGGAGTGTCAAATTTGAATTCAATGATAAAACATTGTATTTATACAAAATATGATTCTGATCGGAGTCAGTCTGCCAGTCTATATTTCTCAGGATATTTCTCAGGATATTTTATTGTATATTATTTTATACTGCTATTTATAATTTATTTGTCTATTAGGTATTCAATAGATTGAACTAATTTTTTCAAAAACGTGCATTTACTATATCATTAACCATTACAATATTATGTAGATATTTATGTATTATATTTTTGACATACTATAGAATAGTGTGAATAGGTTCGTGGTATAAATGTATAATAATAGTTTAAAATAAATCTAAATACTTTTAAATTTCATTGTGCGGTGTTGTAAAAAGATTAATTTTGAAAAAATCATTTTTTTAGGTTGTGCTTTTTTAACGTTATTAATATATTTCAGAACACATTTATAATAGCATATTATGTGTATGTATAATAGCACGTGGAATTTGATAGCACACTTGTGTTTGAATCAAAAACTGTATTTTTCCTCAAATATTCGTGCACTTAGATGCGTATAATAATAATATGTATTTTATTAGTTTTGGATTTTACTTGTATGACAAACACAAAAAGCTACACTCAATGAGAAGGGGAGAAATGTATTTGAGTATAAGTCTTTGAAAAGACACCAAGGGAAGTAAAAAGTAGGGGCGATTCAATACTTTCAAATCCAAGTATTTTCTAAATGTGAAACGATTGGTGGTGCTAGAGATTAACGAAGGGTAAAGATTTCCCGAGAATAACCCCAATATGTAAGGGTGTATACTCTGCAATTTAATTGTTCCCAGATTTCACATGGTCGGCACAGTGGAATTCAATATAAAAGATTGGAATTCATTTTCTCCTTTTCATAACACTAGAGTGGTGGAGTGTAATGCCTTTGCAAAGTCTTGAGAAGAACGTATGGTGATTATGAAATGTAGGTACTGTGTTTACTTCATTAAAGGTATATACGAACAACTGATATTGAGTGCAAAAAGCTACAATAGCTGCTTAACTACATCTGTTCTAAATATATATATATATTTCTGCTAGTATTGTTAACGAAAACTTTTACTTTTGACCTAAGCAGTTGTGTTCTTAATTTGTTATTATCCGTACACATATATAAAGTTAAATACATATATGTAATATAACATTTATTTGACTTTTCTTAATCGATTAAATATTAAAAGACATGTAGAAAAAAATAATTTATTTGACTAACAAGTAACAACTATACTTCGAGTTAACATGTAAACATTTACTTTTATTAGACTTTCAACTTGGCACCTAAATATAAATGATATATTTAGGTAAAAAAGGTAACATTTATGTATTATATTATGTGAAAAAAAAACAACATTTATGTGTATATGTTTTGAGGCAATTTCGGTCACTATGATTTATGGTCGGACAACTTTTACCATTTCGATCTAAAATAGTAAAACTTGTATTCCACTCACTTTAATATACATATCTTTTACAACTCGCGATGCATTGCAATATCTCAACTCAAATATGGATTCACTATGTTACGTCCTACAATTTAATGTATAAGAGCCAATATTTTTTTTTTATTTTTAAAAGTTTTGACTGTTGAATAAAGTATCTTGTATACACTATTTTTAGAAAGCTATTGAATTTCCATTTCAATTACATTTAAAAGTTTAGATTAAGTATTTAAAATACATTTCTAGCTTGGCTGCATAATATTATAATATTGGCTGCATTATAATATTTAGAATTTACTTTCACGAGCAAACGCCTACATATTTTTTCAGTATTATTGACATATTATGTAGAATGCATATTATATGATGGCAGTTATTCGTTATTACATTAATTAATATTATGTTGTAATTCGTCGACAACTTTGTGGATAGAATTTTGAAATGACGTCATTATTGAAGACATAATAAATCTGCTTTCAAAAAAGAATATATAATTAAAAAACCAGCAGTCAGTTTGCTGTAAAGACTACAGATAACTACAAATTGTACTCTGATGACTAAAATCAATTGATAAGTTTGAGAAAAATAGTATAATTAATACATTAAATTAAAAGTTAAAATAATTAATTTTAGTTCAACATAGTTTTTATTTCATTAAAGATTTAATTTCCTATATTTAAAAAAAAAAATAACTATAAATAATTTATATATAATTTTATTTTTAATATTAGGTAAAAACGAAATACATGTATTGACAACTAAAAAACGTCTAATATTTTTTTGTCAAATATTTTCTATACAATTTGAGAATTTATTTAGTTTTTTCTTTCTTTTTTCATTTTTCTTTATTTTTATCATAATATTTTTGATAGAATATTTTTTCAGAATATTTGATTATGATATTTGCACTTTACCAAAATAACATAGTTTTTCTTTGAACACTTTTTCTTTTTTTGATCGACTAAGTCATTATACGTTCATAAACTACATGTGTGTTTCCAACTGCTCTAACAACAAGGAAGAAATATATAGCCTCGTCCAGTATCTCGTTTAATTGTCTTGGGAGTCATAAGGTGGTTATTTCTCAAGTAAACGCACTTTTTCTAATAAATAATTTCCATTACAATTCAACGGTAACGTAACGCCAAGATAAAGCTAAATTGTAGAATAGTAGGTAGATGGGCGTTTTCGGTCTATGTAAGTTCCATTTTTATTTATTTTTATTCATCTGTTCGTATAGTAGTAATCAATATGTCTATTTTATGTTATTTAATTTAAAAAAAAAACTGTTGGTTGTTTTGGCTTCTATTATATAGACGACAATCAATATCAAACTGTATAAGCTTGTCATTTTGTATTGTCTATACCTACCTACCTATATAATATTATATAACAATATCGCTTATAATGGCATTTTAAGCTTTAAAGATATTAAGTCTTTACCAGATGGACCAAAAAAAAACAACTCATCATATCATTGAGAATTTTTCTTTATTTATTATATTAGGTAACAAGTAAATGTAAAAATGTATCATATACGCATTTAATTTTCTTATAATAATAATAGTTTGTTTACTAGTTATTGTTCAAATCATATGTAACTATATTAAAAACTATATATTATTTTTATGCATAGTTATCATAGTTATGAAATATTATCTTCGTTCACCTGTATTATTAGACAATAATCATAATATTATACAAGTTTCAATTATTGAAACTTGTATATTATGATTTATATTTAAAACATCAATAATTTAAATATGTTTATAATATATTATATTGATTTTCAACGGGTATAGAGAATAACGCGTAATAAAATAAACGATAGAAAATCCTCAAAAGATAATATTATAGGGACTGGACATAAGACAGATTAAGATCGTATTAATATGGGAATGGCAATAAAAATTCCCCTCAGAATAAAGACTTAACCAAAATAAATAACGATCAAACGATAAAAAAAATACATTCTACAAACAATGTATATAACTACAATTAATGTTGCTTAGACGCACTTATAGGGGATTCACAAATATTGGTTGGAACTTCTCATGACAAAATTACAAAGGGGTCTTATTTGTAAAAATGATTGCAAAAAACTTTGTACCTATTATTATTATATTGTTGTGACTTGAGGGGACGATGTATTAGGTAGAAAATTACTTTTGAGAAGTAAAAACAAAAATAGAAATGTGTTTTACGAAGCCTAAACAACCAAAATAAAAATCCATCATCTCTGTAGTTATAGTAGAAAAAACACTCCTAGGTTAAAACTTCTACGTCAATTTTTAAAAATACGTATAACATCATATAATATATTGCCGTACTACTATAACTACTAGTAATTTCATCGAAACATCGCATATAACTTTGTGGTAGGTACCCGTAAACTTTTTTTAACACAGGTTTTCCATTTTTTATTTCAGAAGAAAATAATATATTTTTAGCCCCGGCGGCAATACATTAATGAAGTTAATAATGCATGTTGCGCACCCTTTTTAAAGCGATGTATAATTTTGATTTGTTTAGATTTATGGTACAGTAATGAACATTTTTATACATTTTAACATTTTTTTTTTTTGAGGTTAAAATGAAATGTGTCAATTTCCCTAAAACTATCTAAGAATTAAAATACTTTAATTATAAATAAATAATTCATGCTTAGCGATATCGATTTGATGGCAAATCATCTAATTTCAATTTATACATCACAAATATATTTTTAATATTTTAACGTGCCTATGTGCAGATCAAATAGTCATAACTCATAAGTCATAACTGATAAATGATATAGGTATAAACTCTAATTTAATGTAAAATGCAATATTTATTTTTATCGCCATAGTTCTAACCAAATATTTATAATAAGGTATATTTTGTGATTAATTGATTCTTTGGTATTATAATATTGTGGTTTCCAAGATATTCCATTCGACGACTAGAAAATACACCAGAATTAGTCTCAAGTTAAGTAAAAAAAGAAAATTAATCTATAACTTTACTTTTTATTATTATTCAACTGTCATTAAGCTATACCTAAATACAAACTACACTTTTTTCAACTATACAATTTTAAACTTGTGAGTTATGACTATATAGGTGTTTCATTGATATTATTTATTTTGGCATAAGAATGGTTTTCTATTATTTTGATATCAAAATGTATTCTTAGGTATTGAATAGTTTTTATAATCCGGTAGTATTTTTTTTAGTATTATAATGATTGATCTATTAGTTTTAATAAATTACAATATTTGGTTTATATTGGAAATATTATAAACCTCGTTGCTTATACTCGATTAATTAATTTATAAAACTGAATTTGAAAACATCAATAATTGTTTATCTTCTAATCGGGCCTAATAAATTATATTTAATAAGTTACAATAAAATATTTGTTGTAGGTCATTATCGATACGGTGGTTGGTTATATAGTTAGTCATATTATAGAGTATAGAATCTATACCTACTACAAATCATATTGTACTCAATTATCGTGACAATTTCCCTCTTTTTATGCATTACCTATTGTGTCATTTTTTTAAGAAATTATTACATATCTATAATTGTTATATGAAAATATAAGAAATGAGTTAGCTGAATAAAACCTCTAAAATGTATAAACTAAAAGATACTTTATATAAAATTATATTTTGTTTAAGAACATAAGATTGTGCAATGTGCATACTATATTTCAAAACAATCACAATAATTAATTAAAAACTAACATCACTCGATCTGTATGTATTAAAATATTATTTTTCTTTTTCAATTTTAAACTAAAATTATAAAAATAAATTACAATTAAAAAAAATGTAAGACATTTTCTCATACTCGTGAAAGTTTTAATTTTACGATATAAGTTTTTTGGTGTTTGCTGAGTTTTTTGGATTTTCCGTTTCTAATTTTCGTACATGACCATGTTTCCTTGCACGTGTACTACTTACGTCAATACTATTTTTTATGGGAATAGGCCCTGGCAGTAAAAAAGAATAAAAAGCCGTATTTTGTTACACAGAAAAAGTGTGAGCGGGATCGAAAACGGAATCCCATAAAAACGTGACCTATGGACCGATAAAAATCGGATAAAAAGTTTATTTGGGCTGTTTGATCTTTTAATCTGCTTATAATAGTTGCTGACAATAAATCAGCCCTCACTGTGCACGTTCACGAAAACCTAACGGAATCCGATCTTACGGCATGTCAAGTTTTTTTAACGACCACCTTATACATATAAATTGCTCAATAATTGAATTGTGTGATTCAGCTTTGAAAAAAGTTGTAATTTTAATCGTTCTTGAAACATTTTTCTTGCAAAAAAGAATTTAAATCAGAAAGGTGGATTAGATGCACAGAGTTGGTTAGGAAATTGTATCGATTTCCTTACCTCGTCGCAGGATGTATAGTAGTGGTTATTAATTCAATTTTAAAACAATTATAAAGAATTCATAATATAATCGTTTTAAGCGGATTTTGGAGCTTTAACAGCACATGCCGAGATTTATTCAGTATTATTTCTATGTTGTGATAATTGTCTTATATAATATTATATACCTGTGCGAGAAGTGAGAATTACTATAGGTAAATTCCAAAAATTTCTGAACAAACGTATGAATAACTGGCAATGGTCTTGATTTTCTATCACGTACAATGAGCTAAACTAATTCACATTTCACTATCAGCAAATGCATCTACAAAAAAAACAAAACAATCATTGTACAAACGTCACATTCCCTGCATTATTCGGAATTCCAAATACCTACAACATTTTATACAAGTCTTAGTCTCATTGTACTTACTACTTGCTGAAGACCTATTAGATAATTATATATTATTATTTTACTTATATTTAAACATATAGGTATAAGTTATTAAATCAATTATATTTCATATGAACTATTTATTTTGAGGCGATCTCATTTTTCAAATGTAGAACATTTTAGTTGGGTATTATTGATCACTTTAATTTTTAAATTAGAAGCCAGACAACATGAGACAAATTGGACCAATCTTATAAATAGGTTATAATCTGTAACTTGTATAATATGTAAATAATGTATCTTAAGAAAATGTGAACCTTTAAAACTCTTGTAAGCCAATAGCCATAGACGCTGAGGCTTAAAAAAATGAATAAAAAAAAACAATTTTAAATTAATTATTTCTCTGTATTAATATTTATGTTTGTTTTAGTAAAATATATCAAATTTTGGATGAATGTTTTATTATTTAATATTTATGTTTTTTTTTACTGTTATTAGTCTGTTAAAGTTAAGTGAAGTTCAAGTTGCACAATAAAAATGCATGTATTATATTAATTACACAACTATATCACTCGCCTTTTATATGTATATGAACTTTAAACATTTTTTTTTATACTAGTAATTTAGCAAACTACTCGTCCTTTATATATCACGAATAAGTCACGTCATAATTTAAAGAAAATTATTTAGAATTTAGAATTAAGAACTACGGTAATCATAGTATGAAAATTAAAGTAAATTCAATCAATTTTAACATAGGTAATATTATTATAATAGTTAGAAACTAGAAAAAAAAATAATAACTTTATTCTTTTAAATGTTTTCAACTACTTTTTTAACTTCCACCATCTAAAGCTTAGTGAATTCAATAAAAATAGTTTTAATTAAAATAATATTGGAATGAATACTAATTTACATAAATATCTGGTATTTATTGTGAAATTGAATTAAATGTTTGTTTTTTGTACTCATTAGGTATTTAAATAATTGAGTTTATAAAAATATATTAAAATATATAAAAAATGTTTTTAAAGTTTTTATTTCTGGTAAATAGCATTTATTTGAATCGTAATCTTTTTGAATAACATTAAGAATTAATTTGATATTATATTATATGATCACTTGTTTTGTTTTCACATTATGTTTATTTTATATTCAATAGGCACCTTAAAATGATAAAAAAGATACATTAACTATTCGCAAAATGTAGAACTAAATAAGAGTGGTTAAATGACTGTCAAAATATGTGTCTATGATAGAATGAAAATATACTTTAATTGGTAAATCTATTTACTCTTTAATGGCTTGCGTATAAATCTTGTACAATTTAAAACGCAAGATAACACAACTTAATGACTCGACAAAGAGTTTAGATTTTTTTAAGATATAGGAATAATAATTACAGCTATTAAAAATAATATTATTACTTTAACGGCATGGATTTAAACAAAATACAAACAATTACATACTTATGTTATTACAAGTACCACGATTTATCCGTTAGCTGTATCCTAATTGAACTCGAATTTATGAGAGTGACTTTAAAATTCAATTTTTCGTTTCAAATAATAAATTATAAATTAAAGAAACTATATTTGTACATTCGTGAAAGAATTGATGACGTCACACGTGTTAAAAAAAACTTGATGATGATGTTAATCCAGTTATTCGGTAAGTATTATAATTTAAAATGCTAGTTTTCTCTTTTATAACAATTGTTCCCGTTTGTATTCTCATCAGTATCTGGATAATCCCTTTAATACATTAAATGTGATAAAGGGATCCCTCACAGGACCTAAGAATAAGAGACTATAATCAGCTTATGGCTAGCACCACCCTTTTTACCACAACAAAAAATAGCATCCAATTTGCATACGTATTGTCATTGTTGCATTATCATTTATCGCGACAAATGGAATTAGCGAATTTAACCATATAGTTTTTTTTAAAGGTTTAATTTTTTTATTAGAATAAAATATGACAAAACATGTCACAAATTTAAAATAAATTAAACTTAAATACATATAGTGTGTGTGTGTGTGTGTGTGTGTGTGTTATATGAATCTGTGAGTATGTTTGTATGATGTGCTTCTCATAATGTTGTTAAAATGAATACCAAATCTGAAAATGATTGCTTGGACCTTAAAAAATATTTTTATTTACTTTTAACGCTGACCAATAAAATCCATGTACCTATTTTAAAAACATACACTGTATTTGGAATATCATTAAAATAATATTTATTCACATTTCCATCACACTGTGTACATTTTTTTAATTTATGTATTTCAGTATTCAATGCGATGCAGATGTGTAGACCTATCACGTACGCGTATAATATCATAATATAACTCATAAGAATACATCAAATAAATATATTTTTCTTTCAATTACTATTTTGTGAAAAACATAATACATCACATTCCTTAAAGCAATTTATCGATCATCCAATATATTGTAATGTGTTCATTGGCCTGAAATGGTTGGATAAATACCACATCTGAATCATATAAAAAAGTATTTTGTTTACCGATATCCCGTATTTTCTGGCCCTCATATTTTTCAATTACGTGACGCTTTGACAAATTTATGACAGTCTTTCACGTACCAAAATTAACAGGTTTATATTTATGTCAATATGATTTAAAGATATTAGCGAATGTTATATCAGCTTATTTATGGTGGTTTTCCAGCTTACCATGCTGTGCTCTGTAATAATACATTATTTAAATGAAATCATAACTGCAATAAATTTAACAAAATTTTTAAAATCAATTAATTGTTAGCTGTATCAAATAAATAATAATGAAGTAATCGTACTTTACCTATACAATTTTGAATAAGACATGGTATGTAAGTCACTGCATATATAATAATGTTTTATACGTTTTTTTTTTCATTTTGCCTGTACTTTTTGGGTTGTAATAACTAAAACTGAACTTACTTTATAATTAATTAACTTGATAGTATAAAACAACCGTGTCCATATGAAGATTCTTTTGCCATTAAAATATTTACATTAAAGGTATACTAATAAATGGGAATATAGAGTAATTTATATATTACATATTATAGTATAAGTTACATTAAGTGAGCTATAGAATAATTACCAAACTGTTTAGTGAGCTTAACAACAGACAACTTGGCAACTACATTACAGTGAGTATTCATTTGTTTGAACATGTGCCCGTTGATAAAATAACATTTTAATAACATATTCGATGATTTGTCCAAAAAGATTGTTGTTTATCTCTCATAAGATACCAAAGATCAAGTTGTCACCTGTCGCTTTGAGCAAGGTAGCCAACCACGAGTCGAGATTTGAAAAGGCCGGAGCGCCATAAAATCCAAAGTAAATTCAGAAACATATAGAAACATTTTTAATAATATTAATTAAATAAAACTTGTAACACAATATTGGGTACCTAGAGAAAAAGTACGTAGGTACCATTAAAATTAAGGTAACTATTAAGGCTATCCACAGAGATATAACCCATTTATTTACCGTTAAGGTATATTAAAAAAATTAAGTTAGTGCCGACGATGCCAAACAAGCGTATAACTCGGACAGAAAAAAAACAGTGAAACTGAGATGATGATGATAATAATAATAATAATTATAATAATATAATTTAATGCGATGGCTCCTTTGAACAGTTGTTACTCTTAATAATAATCAAATATGGTTGATAAGGTGTATTTTTGATAAGAATTGTATGTGTTTTGAGATATTGTTTGGCCCCGAGTTTAATATTTCCGATAGCTTTTATGAGATTCTGAATTTTCTCCTATCCTTAATGTATATTCTGTATTATGTTAAGATATGGTTGACTGTGAGAAAGACACCACTTCATGAGAAAACGGGAGGTCTTCTCTCTTTATAAAAATAGGTGATTAAATAAAGTATGGCCTATTCTGATATGGTTGATAAAGGTCTGAATGTCTCATACTTTCTTGGGGTGTTGTGTGTTGACGGTGAAGGTTGGATGGTTGTTTTAACTTCGTTGAGCTTGGTTGATATTTTGTTCCAATCTTATTTTTACTGAAAAAGTATATCATTCATTTGAATTACTTTATTTATGTCACGTTAGGTCAAGATAGAGGTTATTAGAGCATCAGGTGATGAATGGGCGAGTTTCCATGGGCCTTGTTTACACGTTTGTTCCTCTCTATATTACAGTGACCAGAAATATATGTGTATGTAATGTTTTTGTCAGAGAGTTGTGTCCTAATACGGGCATCCTGAATTTTCCTATACCGATGTCAAAAGGATAGTGAAAATGTCGTAGATAGCTGGGGAAATATAATGAAAAATAGTGAGTCACTGAATATTGTGACGTTGCAGTTGTTGGTATTGACTTTTAGGATGATGTATTCAATAAGAAATAAGAATAATAACAATGTAACGTACCATCTAATGGCCTTCATTAGATGCCACGGACTGATTAAAATAAAAATAAAATATCAAAATATGATTTGTTCCGGTCAGATACTTAGAAATGTCAATTGGTTATTATTCAACAGCATTACATACATACATAGTTATATATCATGTATTCTAAAGTACTCTGCATCATCGTTCTTCCCAAGAAAATCGCCAGGGAAGACTTTAGCTGGTAGCTATCTTCCATAGGGATGGAAAACAAAATACTATATTACATAACAAACTAAGATAATATGGGCTGGTGTGTGGCCGTGTGGGTCCTCCAGTCCAGTCCGGTTTTCTTACGAATTTTGTCTGGAAGGGTAAATTGATGGACAGTCCCAAACCTGGTGGATAATTATTATTTTGGTATAGGAATTTGCATAGATCTATCAATGTTTTTGTATAGGACACGTTTATTTACCAGATAACCGTGATATTTAATAGGACCATGGGAATATAAGTCGCCAAGAAGAGACAAGTTACTTGGATGGTACTGTAGCTTATTAATTTCCTCTTCTACGAAATGTCTGTACGCAAATTAGACCGCCAATTCGAGTTTTGTTTCCAGTCCATATTCTCTCAGTTCATGATTAATACTTAAAACTGTTATCCAGGTGCTTATCCATGGACTCTGCGCGTTTCTTGGTAGAAAAGGAAGAGAGAAGTCAATCACGTCTGTGATGATGTTTGTCTTTCGTTGAAGAAGTTGGCGGAAGGCTGGTGATTTAAAAAAAAAAAAATTAATAATTTAAAATAATATGTAGTTACTGGAAAAGGTGATTGTTGATACACGGAGTATGGTGCCGTGAAAAGTCCACACACTGGTGCGTGACATATACGATAATTCTATAATATGATACACGACAAAATATATAAATATTTGTATAATAAAATTACTATCAATAATAATACAAACGAATGAACCCAATTTATAATGAACGTAACAAATAGTGAAAAAAAAATCTAAAACAAAAGTGTAAGCAACGCCTTAATATACTATTTACAAAGTTATTATAACAACAACAACGTAAATGATTAATACTAAATACCAAGTAGATACCTAAAATCAATAAAATAAAAATGGAAGAGTTATAGAAATTACATATTATACTTTTACTAAGTATTGAATAATAAATTATACAAAATAAATATTTTTTCTTTTACTAAAAATGTAGATGAAAAATAGACGGACGAGTTAATACAAATTAAATAATAAATTATTTGTTGAAGAATTTCAAACCGGTGGGATACTATTTCATTGAATCGAATACACTATCATTATTAATTATATAATTTATTGAGCAGTATAATACGTACATTTATCTATGTAATAGTGATTATAAAATAATTTCTGAAAATGTAACGATAAATAAATGAACGCAAATGTTAAAATAATATTATATTCATTTTTGAGTTTGATCTGATAAATTAATATTGCCGTGTCGTTTGTTTTCACTTTTGTGCGGTGACAAACATTTAACCTCTCTCTTGTACTGCGGCTGGTGTTAAATTTATGACCATACCAACCATTGTGGGGTGTTGCTTTACACTTCATTGGAGTGTTTTAGAGATTAACAATGTATATGACATCCACAATCTGACATAGTCGAATGATAATGAGAGATACGGTGAAGATTTACACTATCCTCTGGTGCGTCACCGTGGATGATCATAAATCCTCCTCGCATTAACCTATATTGCTTTTAAGGGTCTATAATAATGGCAATACTATATTATCATTCATATTATTTGATATATTATAATCCCAGCATTTCGATAATATTAATAATATACAATAATTTTTTTTTATTTTAAGCTAATTAATATATTATATGAAGTCGTATTATGTATCTGTGGTTTGATGACAAAAATTGATAATATTATGTTATTTTTGGGGAAAGAATTTCCTCTTTAAGTTACAAGAATTGTATTTTTTCTGTACAAATAACATAACTAATCACATGGTAAAGAAGACGCTTTTGAAAACGAGTAAAGAGTGATACGCACTAACTTCTGACATCATATCACTGAGTTAAAGTTACATCTATTGCATCGTTTAAGCTGATATACTTTAGAGAATTCATTAAGTATATAGTATATATATGGTATAGTATATCAATTTATTATATAAACCTACTGGTTGGTTTAAATATTGTTGTTCATTGGTTTCAATATAATAATGTAATAAAGTACAAAGATATTTATTGTTATTTTTGCCAATTTTAATTTGTTTTATTCCCAAGAAAACATTGTGAAAACTTCTACATTTGATTAGGGTTTCTTCAAACTTCACAGCCATGCACGCTATTGTTTTTAAGTCTTTTGTCATGTTACATGTAGAATAGAGGAAATTGATAGTTAATTTAAATTTGCATATTATACTGGCAATCCACGTAAGGGTTTCTCTATGTTTACATTTCTCCTATTTACTAATTAAAAGCCTTAAATAACTTCATGGTTCAAAATCAATTTTAGATCTGTGTATGTCTAGTATGACTAGATAAATCTCATATATATTTATATTGTCCATCAGTATTTAGTTGACAGTTGTAGTATTGATTGCATTTTTAATCAATTTGTTTAAGAATGGAAACATCTTTCAAGTACATCCGACACACACATTAATGATAGTGATATATATATATATATATATATATATATATATCAGATCATTAGTTTTACATAATGTGTGTTAAAATGTTTTATTTCTCAAATTAAATATGTTCTTAACTTTTACTGTAGTTAAATTTTTATGGTGAATTAAATAAATTATGTATGCATTACACATTTTGCCTAAAATGGACCCATTAAAATTAAACACAAAAAATGGTCTGAGTTGTAATATACACGGACAACAGTCATAATAACAGCCTGAATTGTTAATTGTTAATTTTCAACAATAGTTTTGATTGAAAACTGATTTTAGATGAAAAAGTTGATTTTACAATGATGTGATTTTGTTGTGTCTGTATCACGGAAAATTGTAGAAAAAATGATTTAATATTCAACTTTTAGGATGGTGTCTGATAAAAAATTGGATCACGTTGGTACTTTTGAGAGGTCAAAATTAAAAACTTCCAGTATTTTTCAAAATAATCGGATAATCATGATATAATATCGTTGAGTTCAAATTTAACATACCAATCACATTAAACCACAATATTATTATCCACACGAAACACCTAATGACCTAATGTACAGCAGAGCAATACCCACTTGCCCGTTTTTTATTTTTACAAAAAATGATTCTGTAAAATGCTTTAGTTTTAAACGTTATGTCAATCCATATTATAATTATATCTAATTAAAAATAACATTTGACAAGATTATCAACTAAAATAATTGGATACCTATCTTCCATAACTGATCATAATTTTGTGTAATTTAGTAAAACATAAATATATTTATATAAAAAAATAATAATTTAAATAGTTTATTTTAAGTTATGAGATTACATTTCAGGTATATCTAACTATGAATTTTAATAGCAAAATTATGATTTTCATCAGTATTTTTTCGTGGCACACTCTTTTAAAAGGTTTAAATCTATCGATTTTGTCGATGGGGTTCAAAACGACTTCTATAAGGTCAGGCCAAAAATAAATAATTTATAACAAATGGAAAATCTTAAAAAATTTTTAATTATTGTAAATTAATTAAAACTAAACAGTTTATACTTAAATAATAACTGGATTTGATTAAAACTTATCATTTTTTAACATATTGATATGAATTTATATTACAATTAATTTGCAAATAAACATTAAAATACCGTCAGTCGTTTAGTAGTTTTTACTTTTATAATTACGTATAATATTCTTATTTCTAAAACAAAATTAATAAATATGTAATTACGTATCAATTAAATTACATTTTTTTTTCATGGTGAAACACATTTAAAATTAAATGGGGGCAAAACCGATCATGTTATTGGTATTCCTCCTTCGGATTTGACTTGACTAAAAACTAAAAATAGTTTTTTTTTTTTATCATGAAATTATAATATTTTTGCTTGACTACTAGGTCAATAGCAATACACTTGTATACTTGTATTACTTAAAATCTATATAAAATAAAAAGGATAAAAAAAAGAAAAGAGCGTGGTGCACTGGTGCCACATGATGGACATATTGGCGGGTCACCTTTGCCAAAAAATAGTTTATTATCGTTAAAGATACCAAAACAATACAATTAATATTATTGAAAATCAAATATTATATACATAAATACAAGTCGGTTAGCAAAAATGTAATTGTTAATTAAGAAAAATGTTAAGGTTAAGTTAGTTTTATAGAAAAACAGAAACAAAAACGTAAAATATTTTAATAATAACTCGAATAATGAACGTTCTATGATAATATCTGCCTGTAATGAAAATGTTCGAAGCAAATGGTATTTTCATATAAGTACAACACTGTAACTCATAATATACGAGTGTTTAAAATTAGGTACTTAAAAATGATCATCATTAGATCATATATAAACTCGTTGACCCCCCCCCCCCCTAATTATTTGGACTCTTGTTCAATATAAAAAATTCATACTTCTAGTTATAGTTTGTACAATTGTTTTTGTAATCTTATTGTTTAATATTGTTATGTACATATAATTAATATAGAGTAGATTGTATTATTATACAGCAGTTAATTTGTTTGTTATATTAGATAGGTACCTACATTAAAAATTCGTGATAATAACTTTGATAAATACAATTTTTTTTAAGTAATGTAATTTAGCTCTTTTCAATCCAAGTAAAGCAATTCACACACGTTTGATGTATCAAAATTCTACTCAAGTATTAAATAATTAAATCATTTTTTTAATGTATAAATTGCTTGTGGATTCAATACATTTGTTTTTTTTTTTGAAACAAACGTAATAAACTTAAGTTACATTTTTATGATTTGGTTTTACCATATTAAAGTTTTTTTGGTTTAAATATTTTTTTTATTTAGTTAAGCGTACACCGAACGCATATATTATACTATATTATACGTTTATTTATTGGCGGATCAATTATTAACAATTGGCACTGACAGCAGGTTTTTGACGAATGGAGTGAGTATTTGCGAATAAGAGGAATTCGCGAACAATGGGATTGTATTTTAGTCCTGGTTAAAGGGCTGGGTGGAAAATCTCCCGTCGATACATGATAATAGGGGTATAGAAGGGAGACATATATAATATGAGTCACTGCCATTCCAAATTGCTGCTTAATAAGGCCATGTCATTAGGCTTTTGACCTTTTGTTCCGACGAGGGGAGGTAGGGCTCTTCACTAAAACGATGTGGTCAGGTCATTGACAGGATTTTCGTCATTTTTTTTTTCAAGTCGCTGACACGGCAAGTCAAATCTCTAATACAAATCGTATATTATGCTGTTTAGTATTTTGTTCAGCTTCTATTATTTTAATCTCGCACACTTATTAAATGTTACACAGATCTTTTGTTTGAGGTTTAAGTTTACTTTTTTGTTTTGACACAAAACAATATTATTGTTCGCAATAGTTTTTACTTTAAACTTAGTACAATATGTTAATATATGAATAAGTTTTAAATGTTTTTATTCGATTGATTACGCAGAGAAGCTAAACAATTCTAATTTGATTGAATTTCTATGTAGTATTTTTTTTAAGGACTTTATACCAAATGAAAAAAAAAATAATATGCCACAAGCCCACAACTATCTCAATACAAATTATAAAGTGAAATGCATTTCCAATCCGCAATAAAAATTTAAATGCGTCATCGTTATACTTCAGCAATGACTTATTAGCATATTACAATATGTTAATGAAACATCCAAAAATAAAGTTATAAGTGCCTAATAATAAATAGTTTTGATCAAAATCTTACTTTAAAGTTAATTGTATTACTTATTTTAACTTTGATTAAATGTATTAAAAGTGTTTTTTATGTTTTAATAAACGCTTACAGCAGAAAAATATTTCTTTTGCTCTTAACTATTCTTATAATTGTACTCAATCTATATAAAATTAAATTCATGTAGATGCAAGAACAAGTCTAGGATTGCCCGACAACCTCTACGAAGCCCTCAACCCAGCCCAGGACGACACAAACAAAATAATCTTGTTCCTAAAACAAACCAATATGTACAACCTAATTTAAGGACCTATTTCATTTTTCACTGTAACCAAAAACAAATCGGCATGTACAAACTGATCTTAAGAACCTCTGTCTATAACACCACTAAATTCTGTACCTAATACTAAATTATTTGTTGTAAGCTAATAACCTTAGCAGTTGAAGCTGTACCACGAAATAAAAAAAATAATTAAATTTTTGTTATTGATGAAAACATCTCAATAATAATATTATGGTTGGCATTAAATCGTGCTATGTATATCCTATCATGGTTTTAAAGGTTGACCAAAAGCGTGGTTAATTTAATGTAGGTATCTAATAGACAAATACTCCTTTGATCAGAAGGTCTAATGGTCTAATTAATGAATAGTTACACGCAATCATAATAATTCGTCTTTCAGTGTCAAAAGGTTCTATTAACATTTGTATTTTGCACATCGGGGAAATTATATGATAAACCTAATAATACCTTATATGTGATAAAAAGTGAAGTTTATTAACAAATTGGTTAGTATAGTTTAAATAATGATAACTCAATTCAAAAATAAAATGGCACTTAACATTATAACTTAATTGTGTTGTTTATGATGAGTGATCATCATCACTTGTGGCTAATTTAAATAAAGCAATATTAACATCAAACTGTATGATATGATTTATATTATTTTAGCTGTGGAAAAGTAAAAAACTACTTAGGTTTTAATCAAAAAGTATAAAATATATAAAATTTGATACGCGCACTTAAAATAAAATGTTGCAGTTCTTGGGTTAATTTTTTTTATTATGTAAATAAAATATTATAATACATGACAATACGTGTCGGTCCGTATATTATATCTGAACATAATAATAAATATAGCTTGTTACTATAAGTTGTGTTAATGTTCGTTGTAATACTTTTCTAATCGAATAGTATAACATACTACGACTAAACAGGCCGTACACTGCAAGTTTGTTCATTTATGTGACACCCTCCACCACTGAAAGATGACCCACAATATATTACGTGAATAAAATATAACACATTATTCATACAAGCTTAATGCCGAATGGATTGTGACAAGAACGGCATGTCTCCTGGGCATTGTAGTGGCTGGTTCACGAAATAATTTTTTACATAGGATTTCTATTGCCGCTCCGTACCTATTATATTTTATTACCATAATATATACCACAATAACCGTCGCCATTTCTATTGACTCATTTTATGCACACAGTCACCATAAGGAATCACACGATTATTTTCGTGATGTTTGTATTTTATTATAAGAGTCCAAATCGTAATATTTATAACATATTATAATATTATACGTACTTTTCATACATTTTAACGCTAATAATTATTAATTCTCATAATATTCTCCTCAATGTGTTATGCCATCGTGAAGATCACAGGTGTGGCTGCCTATGCCATTAGTTCATAATATAAGTCATATTGTATCACAGTAGGTACCCATAAGTATTCTTTTTCCTGAATCGCAATTTTGTGCTCGACCTGCGAATAACGTATTTAATGAAGTAGTATGCTGTCAAATATGCTTGAAGTTGAACTTCATATTATATTAAACCAAACGTGTGTATTAATAAAATATACTGATGTTTTATTAATTGATGAACGCCGGCAAGCTAAAAGTTTATATTAATATTGCAGATAGATACTGCACGTATAGTAAGTTTGTGGGAAAACACTTGATAAAATATAACTTCAACTTGCGTTATAATATATTTTTTAAATTTTGTTTCCTCTTTTTAATTTATGTACGTTTACTAATTAATAAATTATGACAGGCCATAATAATTATTTAACTTGTACAATACTATTTTCTGTATTTCAACAAAAATACAATAGTTTAAACAACCATTGATTATGTAAGTGTCGGACAATATACTGATACCAATTTTGATTAAAAATCTCAAAATATTAGGTTCTTGTACGACATAATATAACATATTTTTCAATAATTGCACTATTTCATGTGTCATCGTAATGACTGTTAACTGCTAAGCTTAAAATTCACCTTTTGAAAATAATCAAAGTAGTTTGCAGTACAGCAAGTACAAAGCAATAGTTAATATAATCAAATTTTATTTGTTCCATATACGATATTTAACAATTTAACATTTTTATTTTGGTATTTCAGAATCCACGAGAATCTACCTACAGACTTATATTAAAATAATTTTAGAGTTAATATTTTCCAAAGTGCGTTTTACATTATTTAACATAGGTACAGCATGTCAGTAGTACAGCGTTATGCGTATCTACACGTTAAAAATATATTAAAGATAAGGTCTCATGGAAAATACGTACTTAATTGTATCATTTGCGACCAATTTTTGAATGAAAATTTTAATGTTTTATATAAGTTTAAATTTTTTTAAAAATAAAATGCATATCTTACAATTTTCTATTTCACATATTAAATCCCAGCCCTAATAATAATAAATAATATACCAGCTCTTTCCTACTCTGAGCGGGTGTTGAGGCGAGTGAAGATAGGTTATACGAAGATTATTGCGACGAATTTTTACGTTCATTCTGCAGTCGGCCACGGGTTAGGGGGTCATTTTCTCTATAATAGCCGTTTGAACATTTCTAAAACAACAAAGTAAGTCTTCCTGCATTAAACTATATTATGGTCACTCTACTTACACACCACATGGTACAGAATCAGAGCTATCTGGAATAACTTTTTTTTTTTAAATAATATATTCTTTTTTCGATTACCGGATACAGAGTGGATAACTATATTGCATTGTCCGTGAAATCGGTAGAGATGGCTAAATAATATTATAAAAAAATAACTCGGATTTATGACACTATGAGTTACTCTATTTGTGCTGTCTCAAACCAAACGTTGTTTATTCGTCCGATAGAGGCCGCTCTAAGTAGTAAAGGATTGCAATATTATTATTATTATAACTCACCGAATTATAACGATTTTACTACGATGTTAATAATATTATTTAAAAAATACAACACGACAAAATTGTTACATCAATATTTATAGAAAAAAATTTAAAATATCTAATATGTCTTATGACTACAATTGGCTCGACAGTTTTAAAAATATTTTTAACATTTTATGTCGTATAGAAAACTATAATTTAATTATTATTTTGGTGAAAATGTCAAGTGTCTATGGCTATTCATTTTGAATTACAGCAAAATAAGAAAATCGTTCCCTGAGAAAACGTTAGTTTACGGAGTAATATAAAATGTATTACCTTTATCAAACATAACAATTATAAAAAAATATAGTTTGTTCATAAAAATTTAATCTGATGTTTAGGTAATTTTTTTTTTAAATTTGGAAAAACTTATTGAGAATCTTGTGTTGAATTTTCAAATCTAAGATTTAAACAAAACAATTTTTATGAATTTCTAAATAAAAAAAAAATTTTAATTGTAAATGTATTTTGCAGAAATTTTAACTTTATAGACGCTTATAAAAAACTTTAATTTTAATTTTCACTTACAAGTTATGAACACCTGTGTATTCAATTTCGAAGTATTTTGACCAATCAAAAAATTGTAAATGAAAAATAACGATGTAAGTATATTTTTCGTAGGTAGTTGAAACTTTTAAAGTTTAATATTATATTTTGTACACCTCAATGATATTTTCAAATTAAATTTTTTTTGAAAAAAATTATTTTGACCTACTGCTTTAATTAATAGTAAAATTAATCACTTTAATAGCATTAATATCGTAAAATATACTTAGTAATATATGCTGACAGACCGTCTTCGCTCAGAATCGTTTTTCGTATACAATGATTTTATAATGAATTCAAATTTTAACACATCCATACATTGACCCACTTGACACCTACTGTACAGCAGAATGGTACCCACTTGTCGACCCGTTTTGATTTTAAACTTCACTTATCTAATAGAAACAAAAGGCTGGAAGTATAATTCAGTGTTTCAATATTCGCTTATTGGAACAAAAAACAATGATTTTGATTACACGAAGTGAACCTGAAATATAATTTTGTAAGATTATTGTGAGCATTGCTTGCACTCTATCAAGTATCAACATTCGATTTATTATTATCACGCTAATCCAACTTCTTATTAGTATGTGACAAATTTAGAAACCAATGAATATAAATTATTCATTTTCTTGAAGCTGTACCTATGATATTTCTACATTACTTTTAATATTATGATTTATGAGTAATCAACCCGATAGTATAATAACTATACATACATATATAATTATAAAATTGATTCTATGCGCTTACAGAAATTAAAATAAAGATAGGTATTTCAAATATTATATACAACACAATATACGTAATAATGAATAATATTTATATTTATTTATTTAATTGACTGTTATGACATATTATAATATGTTTACATAAATTAATTAATCACACGAAACGCTGATAGACGACGACGACGACGAAGACGAAATAGTAGTCGAACTGGAGCTGCTACTACTGCTTACACTGCTGCTGCTACTACTCCAACAAGAAGTTTGCGATTGATAATATGTAGTATCGAATTCATAATCTTCCGTTATGTCCATGGTCTGATCAATTCTCATCAAGTGATTTGGATTACAACCACAGCGCAATAAGTCTTGAGTCACACATCGCATAGTTTCCTGGCTTGGAATTCTCGCTCTTGTGTAAACATAAATTTGGTTCACTCGTTCTGAACCTGTGTATCAAAAACAAAATAATGTACAACACAATTTTCCACAGATAATTAAGTATTTTATAATTTAATTAACTATGAGGAGTACTCACTAAAGAAAGGATTCTCGTAGTCGTTTGCACAGCAGAAAATTACGTAATCGTCGTCTTTGCATCCTATTATGCTCATAATGATTTGATGTTTGTCTAAAATCAAAAATAATGTATTAATTAATGAACACTATAAACTAGGGAGATATATTTAAGTTCATAGATGATTAATATTTACATATATCATACGGCTGTTTGCAAATCATTCCATCTAAATTTAGACAACTCCTATCTTTTGGCATTGTATCATCTATATTTAATCAAATCACAAAATAAATTATTATCATCAAGTTCGCGTAACTAAGAATTTTATATCTTACAATATCCTTCACTGTACATTGCAACAACTGAATTACAAAACGGATGTTTTTCATCATAAACTGAAGAAATATAGCTTCTCGTCTGTTGCATTTTACCGGTCCTAAAATAATGAAAAATAATTTATTATTCAATTTAAAAATAAAAGCATAGTTTTAAAAAGCTTACAGCATATTGTAACCACGATCCATCACCATATGAGGAGTTTGGTAATCCCATGTATCCATTCCTATTTTGTCAAATATGAGTTGCATAGAACATGCAGGTGCCGCAGTATCTAAAAACAACAATACGTTTAAATTGTTTTATATTTTTGAGTACATGCATAAGGACATGTTTTTTAGCTATGGTTTAACTTACTTAAAATACCGACTCTTGAAGTGGGGCTTCGACCAAACGAACAAGGTGTAGCTTGGGACATGTAATATTTTCCAGCCAAGATATTTCTTAACTGAAAACAACATGTGCATGTACTTCATTTTGAAATTCATAACTTTAAATTTAAATATTAGATCGTTCGTTGTGACACGAACAAATCATTCGGAACTTAGTTCATACAAAGAACGACTAATAGCATTTGAACATTTATTATTACCTTTTTCTTATCCAAGGTCTTTATGATTTGGATACCTTTGTATAAATCACACTGTCCAAGTTCATACAAGCTAGTATAATCTGAGCATTTTTCAATTACAACAGTCGAAGTCGTTGTCTCTACTGTTGAAGTGGTTGTCGAAGAAGTTGTAGAAGAACTGCAATCGCTAACAACGGATTTTGTTGCTGATTTTGTAGAGACGGAAGTTTCTTTAACCACGTCACTGATATCACCAGTTGTAATTGGTCCGATTGGTGCACTTGGTAAAACTGAAGGTACTGACAATGAATCTAGCGATTGATCAACACTGACCAAATACTGAGCACAGAGACCACTCCTCTCAATGTCTCTTATTGCTTTTTGATAAGTCTCCCACTTAGGTTGAACACTTCTCGTTACCACCCAGATGATATATTTATTTCCTGAAATATATTTTTATTTTCATATATTATTTTAAAGCAGATAAATAACAGTTTTTTTTTTATAATTCTTACCGCTATAGTAGTTGTCATACCGGTTGACAACAACTATTACCATATACTCTTTCCAACATTTATCAGCACCGATTATAGCAATTGTGTACTCTCTCTCACCTGTTATAAAAAAAAAAAATGTGTGAATTCCGTAGTTATTATGACTTATATTATATTATAAACTTACAGATACCGCTGATCTTATGCCTGATTAAACTCTCGTCTATAAATTTATATTTTTCGCAAATTGGTGTTTTATCTAAAAATGAAATTTAGTTATCATTAACTGTGCAATTGAACTATTGTATGTATTACAAACAAAATTAATTTTGTCCTATATTATAAAAATATTTTAAAAAGCATTATGATAAAAATATGAAGTGACTGTGGTTTACTTACAATATCTTTGAGAACCGACGTTAAACACTGCATATTTGCTGGTTGGGCCATATGCTGGCGAAAATAATGCTTTCTGTTTTTCGAAACACCGGGTACTAATGCCAAACAATATTTATTATAATATATAACTATGTATGCATTGTTTGTTAAACATGTAAGATACGTTAACCTTTTTTCAAACCACAATATAAAGGATTCTATAGTATTTTGTTCAGATAAAAAATATCATTTATAATTGGAATGTTTAAAATAATAAGTACTTTAAATAATATTCAAATAATGTTTTGTTGTCAAAAAAAAAAATTCTTGATTTGTTATTAACTAACTTTAAAATCTGATATTCTTTATTTTTTTAAACTTACCAGATGATTTAAAGGAATGGGAGCATATGAAGACCTGAGGGCAACAACAAGACATCTCCATATTTTGGCCAAAATAATTTTTTGATTGCACATTACCAAGAAAAAAAAACTGCGTCGTTTAGTACAACATCCAGACAAATCCTACTACTTATACGTACTGACGCTGGATCTAAATATATTTTTCGTTAATTTTTACAACTATTATTTAATTTTTAAAACGGTTTAAAGTGATTCCTGAAAAATTGTAGAAATTGGAGAAGTCTTGTTGTTGCCCTCAGGTTTTCATATTCCGTGTAGTTGTTTTACAAGTAAATTTGTTAAGTATGCTGGTACGGTATTTATGAATCATGGCATATTAAAATTGAATAATGGAATCTATTTTAACATCTTGAAAAGAACTTTGTTAATGTGGCAACAATCAAGGTTTTTAACCTTTTTCTACCGCTCAACTTCAATACACTTAATACTCACTAAAGATTGTACGATACATCAGTGCATTCGAATTCAGTGTTAAAATCTTTTTTATCACAAGGTGTGGTATCTTTGAATATCAATTGATTCTTGGTACACGGATAAGTGTTACCTGTTTTAAAAATTGAAATAAAAATTGAAATTTTTTAAACAAGTGTCAATAATTTGATTTTACATACAGAAAAGCCCGGTTTTCAATGGGTTGTTTCCTTTTATGTATGTTGGTGTAGCCATTTGTAGATTCCATACTCCTTGGAATGCCATTGTATCCTAAAGATTGAATAACTGAATTAATTATTGTCAATGAAAATAATTGAATGTTTAAAACATAGACCTATAATGAATTGGACTGATACCAAAGGCAGGGGTTGTTTGAAGGCCAACATTGTTAACAAGAGATAGTACACGTTTTAAGAACATCTTCACCCATAAATAGCGTGAGAGAAAATGATGTTCAACAATAATGATAATAACATTATTTAAAATTGAGAAAAATACGTAACAAGTCTTCTCTATAGTATGAGTCGAGGGTAGCTCGTCATTGAGCAGGCTACTGTAATGGATTTATTAAATTTAAATTCAATGATAAATTATTGCAAACGAGAAACGATTCTAAGCTGGACAGTCTAACAGCCTATTATCACTGAAATATACTGCTATTATTTATTATATTAATTTGTTCTTCTATTACTATATTTTCTAATAGAGTTAGACAGTGTGAGTTTACGTCATTGGTCCTATGAAACTGGTTGTGGTATCATTATGTATCTATATAAAAGATAATAATATACATTAATTTTTCAAATCCTCACAATAAATATTTTTGAATCACAACAAAATAACTAAAATTGTTTTTTTAAGTTTAGCTTATCAATTTTTGTCAAAATTTGAATTTCTTAAGGTTATAAAAAAATGTATGCTTATGTATTTTTGATATTTTTGAATTGTCATAACAATAACTTACGAGGAGCGTTGATTATTACACTATTTGGCAACTCGTTTTAATTACGAGATCATTTTAAATCAATAAAATCTCTGAATTCCAAAAGTTAAATGTTTTTTTTGTCAATATCAATTGTTAGAATAATATAGACAGATACTGTTGATAAAATTTGCAGATATATAATGTACATCTATTTAAATAAATCTAAATGTTAAAGAATGATGTTCAAATCATATAAAGTTAACTTAAATTTTTTTTCTTGTATTATTTTGAATAACTGCAAAATTCAAACTGTACCTATTCATGCATAACTTCATTAGCTTTCACTATTCTCATAAACAATGCTGTCTCATATTATCTTGTTTTTCGACTATATATGTACATACTATGTTAACGTAACATTTTATATTTGATTAATAGTTAGTGACAACTATGCACACTAAAATCTCATTATATTTGTGTACGAAAAAAATGATCACTCTAAGAAAAGAAAAATCACTCTAACCTATTTCTTCAATAGTATGAAGGGCAATGAGCACTTTATTATGTACACTGATTTGATTTTAATACTTTATCAGTATTCATATTTAATTTATGTGAATTATTATATTTTATGGAACTGTAGTAAAATTAATTACGTATTATTATTCATTATTTATTTTTTATCATGCAAAAACTATACTTAAATACGTACGTGTTGATTGTCAAAAGTTTCAATGTGCCAGTTTTCTGGGTATATTGAAGGAAGTCCACATGTGGAAGATTCAGTTACAATGGTACTTCCACTTTTGGAAATAATACTTCTAGTCGTAGAAGACGTGGTAGACGTCACTGTTGTTTCAAAATAAGATCTATCAAATGTAAATTTTTTATCAATATCTTTCGTCTGATCAATTTTTGTCAATAAATTTGGGTTCAATCCACAACGCAAGATTTCTTGGGTTATACTATGCATAGTCTTATCACTTGGAACTCGATCTCTGGTATAACAATAGATTAAAGGAACTGGCTTCACTGAAAATCACAGACAAAACGTAAGTATAAAACAAGGAGAGTCCAAAAAATATTTTAATATTACACAATTGTGGGTTGTGTAAATACTTACTGAAGAAAGGGTTCTCGTAATCGTTTGCACAGCAAAAAATTATGTAATCATCTTCTTTGTATCCTATTATGCTCATAATGATTCGATGTTTGTCTAAAATCAAAAATAATGTATTAATTAATGAACACTATAAACTAGGGAGATATATTTAAGTTCATAGATGATTAATATTTACATATATCATACGGCTGTTTGCAAATCATTCCATCTAAATTTAGACAACTCCTATCTTTTGGCATTGTATCATCTATATTTAATCAAATCACAAAATAAATTATTATCATCAAGTTCGCGTAACTAAGAATTTTATATCTTACAATATCCTTCACTGTACATTGCATATACTGAATTACAATACGGATGTTTTTCATCATAAACTGAAGAAATATAGCTTCTGGTTTGATGCACATCACCAGTCCTAAAATAATGAAAAATAATTTATTATTCAATTTAAAAATAAAAGCATAGTTTTAAAAAGCTTACAGCATATTGTAACCACGATCCATCACCATATGAGGAGTTTTGTAATCCCATGTATCCATTCCTATTTTGTCAAATATGAGTTGCATAGAACATGCAGGTGCCGCAGTATCTAAAAACAACAATACGTTTAAATTGTTTTATATTTTTGAGCACATGCATAAGGACATGTTTTTTAGCTATGGTTTAACTTACTTAAAATACCGACTCTTGAAGTGGGGCTTCGACCAAACGAACAAGGTGTAGCTTGGGACATGTAATATCTTCCACACAAGGCTTTTCTGATCTGAAAACAATATGTGCATGTACTTAATTTTGAAATTCATAACTTTAAATTTAAATATTAGATCGTTCATTGTAACCAATCAATCAAATTCTATATTTAGAAAGGTTAATAATACTGAAACATTTGTAATTACCTTGTCCTTAGGAAAGTTCTTTAAGATATGGACACCTTCGTATGATTTGTATAAATCACATCGTCCGACGTCATACAAGCTCTTAAAATCTTTGCTTTTCTGAATTACAACAGTCGATGTCATTGTCGATGATGTTGTTGAAGTGGTGGTTGAAGAAGAAGTCGAAGAAGAACTGCAATCGCTAACAACGGATTTCGTTGCTGATGTTGTAGAGACGGAAGTTTGTTGAACCACATCACTGATATCTCCAGTTGTAATTGGGTACAATGAAGGTACTGGCATTGAATCTAGCGATTGATCAACACTTACCAAATAGTTAGGACAGAGACCACATCGAGTAATGTCGTTGAAGGCTTTATTATAAGTATTCCAGTCAGGTTGACATTTTCTCGTCAATACCCAAACGATATTTTTATTTCCTGAAATTTATTTTTATTTTCATATATTATTTTAAAGCAGTCGAATTACGATTTTTTTTTTATGATCCTTACCGCAAAACATGTTTTCATACTCATTGAGAACAGCTACTACCATATACTCTGACCAACAGTCATCACCACCGATTATAGCGACTGTGTACTCTCTCTCATCTGTTATGAAAAAAAATGTGTGAATTCCATAGTTATTATGACTTATATTATATTAACTTACAGATACCGCTGATCTTATGCCTGATTAAACTCTCGTCGATAAATGGATATTTTGGTTTAAGTGGGTTTTTATCTAAAAATGAAATTTAGTTATCATTAACTGTGCAATTGAATTATTGTATGTGTAATACAAACAAAATTAGTTTTGTCCTAAATTATAAAAATATTTTAAAAAGCATTATGATAAAAATATGAAGTGACTGTGGTTTACTTACAATATCTTTGAGAACCGACGTTAAACACTGCATATTTGCTGGTTGGGCCATATGCTGGCGAAAATAATGCTTTCTGTTTTTCGAAACACCGGGTACTAATGCCAAACAATATTTATTATAATATATAACTATGTATGCATTGTTTGTTAAACAAGTAAGATACGTTAACCTTTTTTCAAACCACAATATAAAGGATTCTATAGTATTTTGTTCAGATAAAAAATATCATTTATAATTGGAATGTTTAAAATAATAAGTACTTTAAATAATATTCAAATAATGTTTTGTTGTCAAAAAAAAAAATTCTTGATTTGTTATTAACTAACTTTAAAATCTGATATTCTTTATTTTTTTAAATTAACCAGATGATTTAAAGGAATGGGAGCATATTCCGTGTAGTTGTTTTACAAGTAAATTTGTTAAGTATGCTGTACGGTATTTATGAATCATGGCATATTATTAACATTGAATAATAGAATCTATTTTAACATCTTGAAAAGAACTTTGTTAATGTGGCAACAATCAAGGTTTATAACATTTTCTACCGCTCAACTGCAATACACTTAATACTCACTAAAGATTGTACGATAAATCAGTGCATTCGAATTCAGTGTTAAAATCTTTTTTATTACAAGGTGTGGTATCTCTGAATATCAATTGATTTTTGGTGCACGGATATGTGTTACCTGTTTTAAAAATTGAAATAAAAATTGAAATATTTTAAACAAGTGTCAATAATTTGATTTTACATACAGAACAACCCGGTTTGTAATGGATCTTGTCCGTGCATGTATGTTGGTGTAGCCCATTGTACATACCATTTTCCTTGAAAAGCTAGTGTGGCCTGGATATTTTAATATGGAATAAATATTTTTACATAAAAATATAATAAGTTGTATGGTTACTTTGACTAACAATTTATGTTTCTCCATAACCCTGTTCATATAATATATTTAGTGAACTCTATGTACATTGTACATGCGTTTTTGTAAAACGTTATGTTGTCATATTTGTTATTAAATTTGTTACAATTTTAGTACTTATGAATGGAGTAATGGTGAACATAAACTATTATTATTAGTAATTTTGTGTTTTATAGACACTTTAATATTGTAGTATTATTACTTCTTCACAGAATTGTGTTATTTCATTTTTATAACTTACACGTTGGGATTCAAATTTCTTAACGGTCCATGATGGAGGACATATTTCAGGCAAATCGCAACAACAATCTGTTTTTGTGATGGTTGGGCATGCCACAGCAGCAGAAATAATAACGCAAAGACTCAGTATAGTCCTCATCCTAATAATGTAAACGTGTATTAGTTAGGTATAAAAAACCGTACAAGCTTTTTTTTTTAAATGTTTTTTTATGTTTCTATACTATTATTATTTGTTTTTGTTTATCTGGACTACATTCTTAACATGTTTTACATGATTAATTCAATTAAATGTAGGTATCAATAGTATTTTTAGTATTACGGATTCTGCAATAAATTGATTGTTGACACTCATATATTTTATTGTTGATATTTATTTTAAATTCATAAAGATTCACTACTATTGAATTGTTCTGAGTAACTGAATTTTAGTTTATTACTTATGATCGTTAAATCATAGTATATTAATGTTTTTATTTATTATTATTATTAATATGATACAAAAGTAAGAAAATGTAAAAACTTATTTAGTTAAAAATATTGTATCTTAGGGAGTAACATAATAATAGTCAAAAGAAGATTAATATTTCTGTATTGTACACTATTATTTAATATAAATTGGTTATTTCAAGCTCTCAAGCCCTTTGCATTTTAATTCTTCGAAAAATATTTATTGTAATTGAAAAATATTAAATATCATTTTATGGGTTTGCAAATTATTTATTTATGGTGTGTACGTAATACGTGATACAATAGTGATTGAATAATTTGAAAATATTTAGATTTCGATGCACATATTATTAAGTTATACAATAATTTAGACAAATGTAAAATTAAATGTTTGTTTTATTTATATTTATAATTTACTTTACAAACAATAATGACCATGGCTTATTGCATTTTGAGAGACTACTGTTTCATACATTAATTGTACCTAGATAATATTATTTATAACAAAATGCAGTACCAGTACCTATGTAAAATACCTGATATTTTATAATCCTGATGTGAAAAAATTAATTTAAGTACCTACTCAACACATTTTTTGTTTTTGTTTCTTTTCCAGTCTAATTTTTTTTATAAATAATACAAAAATAACGTTATTATTTTGTGGACAATATGTATCCCTAAATAATTGTAATTAAGTTTTGAACAGTATATTATATTATCAAAAGCTTACCTGTTAGTTGCCTTTAACCGGTTCCCAACAAGACGAACTGAAAGTTGATTCTAGTTGTGCCAGTACCTCTTATTTATAGTCGAACAATTTAATAAATATTTATTTTATATAAACGAAAAAATCAATCAATGTCAACATTTGTGTTTACATAATTAACAATATGATATGTGACTTTATTTTATTTGATTCAATGAATGTTTACTAGAATATGATACATGACAAACGCCTATTTTGTTAAAACATTGTAAACACACGAAATTTTATTTTTTAGCATATTATTCTTATTTATGATTTCATGAATTCTATTTTTTTAAATATTCATTCTTCTATAATTTCATATATTTTATCAAGAATGTCTTTATAGAGTTACGAGTCTTTTTGACTGTTTAGATGTTATTTAGGTAATTGTTGAAAATGGATGATAAACTAGCATTATCAATTTTAGATAAAACCTGTGATGTCGTTTTGTTGTATAGTATAGATTTTCAGTATAATATTTGATATTTTACATGAACTCTTTTAAAATAGCCTGTATTCTTTATAAGCTTGTAAAATCAAAATAACAGCTTAAAACATGAAAATCAATTCTTAATGTTTTTTCCAGGAAAAAACACAAGGGTGGACAATTCAAAATGTTAGATATTCTAAGTACACGACTATCTGAAATACCAAACATTTTAGAAAAACATCATTAAAAATAGATTGTCGGATATAATATCATGTATTTTACAAATACGATTTTCCTTATAGCATCCAAATCAAATCAAATCAACTTAATTTTATTGTTTTTATCACGTGTGCATTCTAATAATTTTGCAAACATTTTCCAACAATATCGAACTCAACTGTGGGCAACTTGTATGGCCCCTGCACTTCTATCTTAAATTGTGTTAGTACAATATATATTTTTCAATATTATTAAACAGAAAAAAATTTATCATTGATAAATTTTATTATTCAAAAATAGTGGACAATTTACAATGTTGCTATTCTGATTATAGATGAATCAGTTTCTGACATCGGTGGAAACTGTATCTTAAAAAGTTATGAGAACAATATACTATAAATGTCTTATAGTATTTATAATAAATGTTCTAATTTGATAACATAAAATTATTTAATTTTATACCTAATGCATTTTAATGTTTACACTAACTTCAATTCTTGTGTAGGTACATGATTATAATTTTACTATAGTACCATTATAATATTATGTAGTATATTATGTATATACCTATGTTTAGCTCATCTTGATTTATTTACGATATAAGTATAGGCACATAATATTCTTTTATATTCATCTTTCTAGCAGATGAAAATATAATTTTATCAAAACACTATATTCATAATATGTTTTAAATAATGCTGGCAATATAATAAATTGTTAGTTATGTATTCTTTATACGAGTATTCTCGTACATCGGTTTAGAATGGAATTTTTTTCGGCAACAGTGTGTTTTATCTATTAGAATTTGTAATCATTTTAAAATGTAACATTATATTGGTTAATCGTGAACAATTTTCAATAAAAACCACCAAATATGGAAAAAGATCAATACAAAAGGTATTTTTAAAGTGTTAGGTTTTTACAAATTATCGTTACAGGTAATTATTGGATTTTCTGAGTTTTTGCAAAATGAATAACTAGATTTTACATAAGATCTTTTGTTATTGATATAATAATTATCCCCAAAGAATTAATAAACGAAATAACATAAATAATTAAAAAAAAATCTTTTTGTTTTAATGATTGACGTATTTAGAGTATTTTGACATGAGACAAAAACTTGTTCACACATAATATGCAATAATGATGTTATATGTTAGTTTTACGTGACAAACGATTTATTTTGAATCAATTAATTTTATAAAATTGATGTAGTGTCGATCTACTATTTTGTTATTAAGTCAATATTTGACGATGTAAATGTAATTCTAATAGGTCTGTGATATTCAATTTCCCGTATAGTATCCTCATTTTATTTTTGCAATCATCATAAATGGTTGTGTTATATTATATTAGTATCATCCCAAATTTATACATTTTTTGATTGCGTGTTGTAATATAATATATTGTATTACAGTGTTTAATATTATATTTAATATTAAAAACAATTCAACTATTTATGTGAGTTTAACATCCATACTGTTTTAAAATATTATTAATTAACAAACTAATTTGAGTAATCAAACAATTGTTTATCTAACTATACATTTTGCGATCCTAAGAAAAAGCTTTTTGTTCAATGTTATATTTCATCGGTAAAAAACGCTATCTTTGATTACAAAAGTACATTCATTAAAAGTTGAACGTACCTAATTATTTTTTTTACTTAAAATATTAGATTTATATTGTTCTAAAGACCATTAGAATTTCTAGAATTTATGTATTTTAATTTATATGAGGTATATTGCGTACCTATAGTTGTTTTATTATTGTATTTATATACATAATATGAATTAAACATGGAATGCGTATGATAGGCACTGAAAAATAAATGGTGCACTACTTAATTATATTTCACCCAAGTTTGAAGTTTTATTAACACGATTGCTGTTAATTAGTTTGAGTTGCCCATTACAACCTTTTTAGATTTAAAAAAATGTTATTTATTGTCAGTTAATATAATATAGGTATACATACATAGAGAAAATACACATATTAAGAAACATCAGTACCCCGGGGCCCGGGTGTCAGTATTAAACACAAAAATTATAGAGGCCTTTAACACACAACTTTCACACCCAGAGAAAATAACACTGGTATCCTATACTTTTATAGTTTTGTTGTAACATTGAGAAAACAATTGTTTCATTAAGAAAATCGACTTTTGATATTTGGATCAGTAGGTATACCTACAGAATTTTCAAATTTTTTATTATATAAAATATAAATGCCAAACATCAGTTACAGTGAGGTACAAATACAATTTAAACCCAAATTTAACAATACAGTGTGAGTATAATATTATATACATTGCAAAATACAATTTCAGTGAGGTAATTATTTTTTTGGCTCAAGATATAATTTGTATAGGTATATTAAATTATACTTCTCAGTTTCTCCGCAAGAAAATTGACAAATTTAGTTTTGAAGTCTCGACATTTTTTAATAAAACCTTTTTTTTGATTTTCACAGTAATGCTTAAAAAAAGTTATTCAATAATAATTTTTTTTTATAATACAATTTTAAGATTTAAATGTGATTTATAGTCAAGGTTTTCGTGTCACTAAATTGTTAATAATATTGGTCGGGAAATAATTTGTTGTTTAATGTTTTTAGATTTATAGATCTTAAGAATTATATATTTTTATACATGCATCATTTTACTTCACATTCTATAATACATCAAACATTTCTTACATTCTCGTATTAATCCTTGTCTTTTTTATCACATTTCTCATACGATTCAAGAACTTAATTCTAATAACTCTTAAGTTAAACCTAATATTACCCTTGCACTTTGAACTGCTAGGTTTACCTATTTTTACTTTATTCAAGCACAATCATTATTTATTGTTTTACCCAATGGAATAGATATCTGCGTCAAAAGCTTACAAAGGATTTACATTTTTACATCATAATCATCATCATATGAATCATAATATTATATCTTTCACGATTTACGTAGCAGTGAACTTCATGACGTACATGCACCTAACCGCTTATTGCATTTAAAGTATAATATGTTTTTAATATGTTAGGTCTATTTAATATGTAGCATACTGCATATTATATTATGTCAATGTCATTATACTTTCATTTACAACAGCTTGTTTTTCGACAAATATAATAATCGCACCCGTTTCTATTTTCAATTTTATAATTCGTATAACTACGTTGTTATAATATTGCGTTTACAACCAAATATGATATTATATAGTGCACACTACACATTTATGTTTTGTTTAAACGAGAATTTATATTTGGTAACATAATTTTTTTTTCGTGTATTAATGCAGAGGTGTATAGATATACTAGACAGAAAATAAACAAACACACAATATTATTATTCCGATGACGCTGTAGATTTTGGACGGAGTTTTGAACTTTTTTTCGGCGGAGAAAGCGCTCTAAGGTTCTTACCGTGATATATTATTTTGGATTTTATTGAATATTTGTAGTAGAACGTACTCTTGTTTCTTTTCATTTCACGATAAAACCGTTTAAAAAAAGGATGCTATTTTACTGTTCGCCGTCTGATGGTCTGATATTATTATTCGGAACAAAAAATATCAAATACAATAACAGATACAATATATGAATACACATAACTCGGTGGGTTTTCCGTCTTTCTCGTAAACAGATGAAAATGAAAATTAGTATTTTTTTAAAGTTATTTTATGACGATGTGTATACGTAATGCACGTATACACGATTGGTTCCGACCATTTTTCCGTACATGCAAAAATATATGAAGTTGAAGTATAACAGAGGCCCACTGCCCATCTTTTTTAGGAACACAATATTCGTTTAACGGAAAAAATTGAAATATCGAGCGACGAACATGACTTGTTCGTGTGTCGTCGTCGTCGTGTTTGTCGTGTTGTGTGCTTTTTTTAAAACGTTGACACTTTGAAATAGAATTACTACTTCAATTTTCAGTATACAGTGGTTGATTTGGGCTGCGTACACGCGTGTGTCAAACTGCCTGACAGTGTGATCCAGATTAAATTAAATAAACGTAAAAGATAAACAGTAAACTCTGCAGCTCTAAATTATTTATTAGTGGGTATAATATTATAGTTATTGGTGAATTAACTATTATTATTAATATTATACTTTGTAATAAAAGTTTAATTTGAATCGTATCATTGAATATTAAAACAGCACGTAAAAATCTTCGAACACCCACGATTTTAACCTTAACTTTTTAACATTTCCTAATAAAAACGGGGTAGTATAAAAATAGTACAGACTTCTCAATTGAATATGGCAAAAACTAAGAAAACTAAAACACTTTTAGTTAAATACTTTTACTAAAGTACACTTTAACATTATATTTTAAAACTTATATCATGATTATGTGTTTATTGTTTTATATGGTTTACTACTTTATAGAAGTTGTGTACTTTTAACTTGTCAAAAGAGTGAAAATGTTTTAGGTATTGGTATATAAACATAAAACGCATTATTGTATCGCGTAGTTTTAAACAGTATTAAAGATGTTTAAACCATTTATTACGCGTACGTAAGATAGAGTGATGCATTACGGTTGAGCAATTTTAAATATTACAAACGTAAAAGTGATGACTATTATGTGAAGATAAACACAAAATATTATTTCTGAATAAGTTTATCAAAAGTCCAACATTTCGATTACTCGAACATTATTATTTATACATTGGTATCAAAATAAGGGCATATTGAAAAGCAAAAGCAATCTAGCGATGGTTATACTCTTGACGAAAATTCAATGATAAAAATAATCACTATACGCGTATCTTGAAAATGTGGTAGGTACATTTGAAAAGATGCATTTGGAAAATTAAGTATAGCTACCTGCTATGTATAAGGTGAAAGTTTCCCGAACAGAATTCATTAAATCGTATCCAGAACGTCAAACGTAGGATAGCATTTAATCAAATTAATGGACAAGTAAAAAGTAGGTAACCCTGGAATATTCATATATTTTTGTTTTTACTTAATTATATATTTTTAATAATCACTTCATTTTTCCTTGCTTCTTGACTCTATAAATATAGATAATAATATCTTGGGACACTTTATTATAATTTAAAATGTATGTCTAAAACAATTGGAATAAAGAGAAATACATTTATATAATATGGATATTGGTATACTTTTGCTGAAATATATCCCTAACTGAATTGGTAAATAAAGGTAATTATAAACTGTATCAAAAGAAGGTAAAATTAATTTAGGATTTAAAAATATTTATCAAATTGTGATCATTGACGAATTTTATTAACTCAACTTAAATATTGAATATAATTTTAAGATAAGAATACTTAATAGAAATATTAGAGTTTCTATAGAGGGCATGTGATAGATGGAAAAACAAAATATATTTCGCTGTTAACTTTTTAACAATAAACATATTATTCCATCGCTCATTAATCTTTTACAATTTTGTTTTTGTTTTATTACTAAATATATAATATTTTATTTCTATTCTTGCATGATTAATGATACCTAGGTACTTACTAAAATTAATCGGTTTATAGAGGAGGCACTTATATTTCGTAGAATTTAAAGTTTAAACTTTTAAAGCAACTTCTATTACTATAAAGCTTATATTTTCAACGTCCGAAAGTAACTTATATTTACATCGTGTATTAGCGAATTGCATCTAAATATCATAAATTCAAATTTCTCTAACAATGATGTTTACTAATAATTTATACTTATTGACTGAACAAAATAATTATTATACATTTTAAGTTTTCAGATAATATAAACCATAAACGTCTACGCCGTTAATAGCCCTTACATTCTGGTTATTGGCTTTACAGCTTCGTGTAGTTTAATATCATAACACCGTGGTTTTAGAATATATAGTTGTCACGATGTCAAACTACGCGTAATCGAATGTGACAGCTGGTAGACGGTGTCGGTAAATTACTTTGAAATAACGACACTGCATTTTATCATTGTTGGGACGTCACCCTCATGTGCTGTCAATTGACCCTCAGGGCGAGTGAAATGTTTCCGTTGCTTAATTAAATGGTTTATAATAAATTATATTTTTGGTAATTGGAAATATTTCCATTGAAGTAACGAACATTTCCACTTTTTCCCTTTCAACTAGTTACGGAGTTGAAATCGTTTCAAGTTCTTAGCTTATTACTTATAGCATGATATTATCAATGAATATAAAGACAGTCAATAACTATAATGCACTTATACAAGTACTTTCAAGGCAACGATCAATAAAGTTTTCCAATAAAATAATTATATCTAATTTCCTTTACACGAACATGTTTGGTTGGTAGGTCTCATTATCTTCTTGGCGAGTTAGAAATATAACAATAAATAGGTATCGTTAAATATCTTAAACTCCTAAGGTGTTATTGAATCATGTTAATTATTTAGAATGTAAATACTTGTACAGCCATATCTACTAATAATAATTGCAGTTAGGGTGAGTTTACTTTAGTGTTTCATAGAATTAACGTTATTAATTTGTAATAAGTTTATTTTACATTACACATTGGAAGTATCTAATTATAAGCAATGTAATCAAATACAAAATATTTTATCATAATTTTTATATGTGAATACATAAATATACTTTATGGGTCTGATATGTTTGCCCAATAAGTTATTTTCCCTACATAAGTTTCCAAACAATACATTTTTCCGATCCTATGATTTATTGATTTCCCAGCAAGATTAGTTAGCGGCTTTTGATCGACCAACATAATTTAACATTTTTACTATATTTGTAATAATAATACAAGTTGAAAACTATGATGTTTCAAGCTCAAGCCTACCATCATTATCAAAATATATCCATATGTATTACATCAAATTATATAAAACAGTAAAAAAAAAAATGTATATAATAATATAGTAATAGGATAGTGATATCCAAATATCCAACCAACTTTTGTCAACATGACGTATTACCATTAATCTTAGGACTAAAATAAATATTAATGGATTTATTTTTCTGGCTGAAAACTCATCCTTTAAGAATGAACAAATAATATTTTTTACAACTAAATCGTATGTTAAATATTTAAAATAAAGTGATTATTTTACCATAGACTGCACTTTTAATACTGTAGTTCCACATATTTTTATGTTACACAATAGTTAATAGTTTACACATATTTTTATGTTACACAATAGTTAATAGTTTATGCTATGGTATGATAGGGACAAAATAAAAAGGATAGATAATGACTTTTGTATACACTTTAAAGACAAGCAAAATTATAAAAAGAATGTTATGATTGTTGAAAATCTAAACGATTTTGCAGGTAAAAATGATTTAAGATAGATTAAAATACCTATTCTTCCTCTCAGTTAAATGCAGTTGGAGACTGTGAAATAGTATTGTTCTCTCATTGTTTCCATCTTCTAAAATACCAGGTGCATTTCATGAATCGAAACCCATTATTCCTTATAGAAGTTTTAAGACAATGCAGTGGTTTTTGAGTACAATTATGTCGACGGTGTAGAATTAAAATAATAATGAGAGGTGCCAATGTAAATCGCACAGCTCCTCTATAGTTTATTTTCAATAACATTTTGGTCCGATTTTGAGTAAATAGAACTAGAAATAATTACTGGAACCTAAACCCGTAGCCCTAAAGCATGGCACAAGCAATTTGGAACTTTTGTTTGAAAATGTCATATTAGTATTTATACAATCATCAAATATATTGGAAAATAACGTATTCGTGTTGACAAACAGCTGTTTGTGGAAGGGCATATTTCCCATCTTGCAGAGAATACATTGGCTAATGGCTATTGGTTTGCTACGAACAAATTTCTTCGCAACGACTTTTAAATCAATTCCATCCATGAAGCAGCTATAATCTTTTACAAGGGGTTTCATGGCAAACTTCTGATAAATATCAACTGTCTCATTTCATAGGTAACTTCGAACTTCGAAGACTCTCCGGGACAATCTGATAAGACGACTCAAACGCATCTGGTGTAGAAACCTAATTAGCTTGTAAGGCAGAATGTATGATACATAATGATTTAACCTAATGTAATCATTGGAAAAGGTGACTTTTATTGCCAGGGAAATGTAGTGTATGGCACATTTTTTGTCGGAAAATTGTATTGTCGGGTAATTCATGACAGGAAAGTCAACTGATTTTGAAACATTGATATTTCTTCTTGGAACGTATTCTTCAGAGACTTTTTGTAAAAAGCTATTTCAAAATAATTAAGAATTTCAAACTTTATTTTTGTGGCTTGGTCGATGAAATAACGTTTAACTTCTGTTGAAAAATATCACCGATGAGTATTGCTATTGTATTCAATTCAACTGTTGCCCTATGCATAACTGTATATAGTTTCAGTGCACGCCACATTCACCGAGGAAATCGTTTCGAATCAATCGGTTTTTATCTTTTTTATGTATTTAATTGATACTATTATTATTACACGTTTGATCGGAAAATATACTTTTTACCATAGTATACTTTTACAGTTTCACTTTCATCATATTATGATACTATTTTTTTGTGGGAGGTATTCGGTCGGTCCGCAGTAATTTTCAACGAAATCACACGTGCGGGCATGATTTTTTTTTTTCACACAGCCATCGCTCTGTACCCTACCCGTGGCATAAGTACATAATATATTATGATAAATAACAGAACGGACAAACAGTAATCGGATTGGACACACGGCCGCGGCAAAACGTCACACGACCTGCTGCGGAGTGTGATCGGACGAACGTGCCGCGCGGCAGTGATGTGTGTTCAGCCGGTCGGATTCCCTGCGGTACACGGCATAGCACTTATCGACAGCGAGCACAGGGCGAACGGGCGACCGAAAGCTCGACGAGATCAGTTATAAAGTCTCTGGAATCACTCACCCGCCAATCACCACAGCTGTAAAAGTATATATACGAGTATAGTATAATAATATATTGTAGTTGTATACGATTATTACCGTAAAAGATGAAAAACGGTGATTATCGTTAAAATTATTATGTTCCGTAAACATTATTAGAATAATATAAAATTAACAATCATTCCAATGGTTTGTAGGTACTAGTTACCAAAAACCCGTAGCCAGACCAAATATTTAGGACCATGTTTTAAATCAAATCTTATGGGCGAGGGGATATTAAAGATAAGGAATAATTATCAGAAATACCGATGATGTGGGGTGATCTTTTTTGTACCCCCATCAATTACAATTTTCTTAATTCAGAATCGATCAATTGTATAGCATACTATAAGTAAATTTCATAAAGTGGTGTATTAATATTATTACTAAGTTTATTAATATAGAGGTAATTATGATGAAGCTGTAATTTCCACATCGATAAAAACTTGTGACTAAAGCACATTGTATTTGTATAATATTATTTAAACTTTTTCATTCCAAGACTCCTTTGTGTCATGACAATATTTTTATATTACCAAATTACAATATTTTTAAGGCTACCAAATTATGAATGACAAAAATCAATGGCTTTAATATGTATGCAATATTTATTTATCAAACAAAGTATACAAAAAAATGTATAAATAAATATTGTAGAAAAATTTTGTTTCCATAATAATTATTGCTACAATGATTATAAATAATATTTATATTTATGTATTACATTAACTTTGGTTACCAGTTCTTTGCTACTGCTACCTTCGCCAACTCCAAGACACCCCTAGGAACCGCGACTCACATTTTGAATACTTCTGGTATAGACGATATATAGTAGAAAAAAGAATCAAAATATTTTGACACTTTTTGAGTTATATGTCTACATATTATATTCTATGAAGACATTTGACATTTTTTTCTTTTGTTAAGTCTAAACGGTTCCTCATATTATGTTATTCACATACCATCTAAAAAATATTAAAAACACATAATTACATTACTTTTTTTAATAACGTTTAAAATTAAAATTTTGAAGAAACTCTGCAAAATTGCGAAAATTTGCAAGATATTTTGTAAAAAATTCCTAAAATGCTAGTATTTTTGCGCTTGTCGTAATTCAATAACGAATAACCGTAGATACTTGAAATAATAACCGAAATATGTTGGTATTGTAATTTTACACGTTTGGAATAATTTAAAAATATTTTGAATCTTTTTGAGCTATTTATAGATAAGACATTTTCGATATATTTTTATTTTTCTTTAACAATTCCTACAAACCCCTATTTTCTCGTTTTTTTATTTTTGTTTATATTTTTGCATATATTTATTATGCACATGACGGGTATACAATAATGATTAAGACTAATGATTTTAATTATTTTATTGTAATTCAAAAATATTTTTCTAGGAGTTTTTTAAATCTTTGCGTATATAGTTACTAACCTATAGAATAAAGTAATCGAATTCATTTTTTATTAAAAACGGGTGTACTGTAAGTTATCTTGGAATTTTTACAATTAAAACTGGAAAATTCCAATAACTTCTATTCCATGTGAGTCTCCCCAGTTTCCATTATATAATATAATGACGTAATAATAAAAAAAATTTAAAAATTTAAGAATAAGAATTTTGATATTTGAGTTACATACTAATCAATATATTGTTTTGTTTTATATACCTACTTGTAAATATTATATAACTTTTGATTTAATTTTGAGTAATAGAATCTATAAAAAGAAAGTTTTTACGTTAAGGATGTATTGTAATATGTTGTACATGGAACACAGTATGTATAATATTATATTTTGACGTGTAGGTAGTTTAAAACATATAATATGTTGCAGTATTTATTATATTATTTGGTTAGGCCAGGACTATATTGCTATGAGTATGTCATAAAATAGAGTCTGTTTAACTTTTAAGCTGCAACTGATTTTAAGTGCTGTATTTAAACGTTTTAAATATTTAACTTAATAGTTAATGTATATTAATATTAAATATCATAAAAGCACTTGGTGGCGATGAAAATTAAGACATAATGTTTGTGTCAGGACAATTTTCAGAATATCATACGCACCGCCATTCACATATAAATGGTATGATTTTTCATTTAAAAATATGAAAAAAAACTTTCTTTTTTTATTCTCTATGGCCTGCCATTTTTTTATGAACTGTGCAGTTTTGAATTGTTCTAGACGTCTTCCAGTTAAATTATATTTTATTTTTTCAAAGTAATATCAACATGATATTTTTTTCATAATAATGAAAAATAGAACAATCTTTACACAAATAATTTAGCACCAAAGATAATTATATTATTATCATCATAGTAGTGGTTTTGACAAAACGTCACGAGGAGGCAAAATAAAATAGCACTAGCAAATAGTTTTAATCCTCTGGATGAACATTGTCCATGCGTAGGTGTACTTATGTTTAATTATTATTATATTTTAAAACTTTAAAGTAGTATAATTAGTACTATTAATTGCCATAAACTATTATTTTTAATAATCACATTTTAAAGTTATTTAACAAGTCTCACGGTGGGGGGGGGGGTCAACCACCGCCTTGATTATCATGAATATATTTTTATTTTATTAAGGAACTTGCCTAAAACATAAATTATATGATAAAACAAAAAAACTACAAAAAGTAATAAAATGGTGCTCTGCGATATACGGTATATTATAATAATATATACCTTTATGGTCTAACACGTTAACACAATACCACACGATAGCAAACAGTGTAGAATGTCTGGGTAGGTATCTGAAACATACTCATGATTGTGCTGAATCATTATTTATTTAATATTAAGTATAAGATTATTCAAAAGCAATATTAATAGCTTAGAAAATTATGCAATATATATTATAATAAGGGATATAAAATAAGGGATTTTTGGATAACAGGTCATATTGACGTGGAGGATGAACAATGCAGTGATTGCACCTTGGTGTAAGAATAAAGGTTTATGGTAAATATTTATTCTTAGCCTTCTGGGAGTATTTTAGTGGTTATATAAATATAGTAAAACCTCTAAATACCCGACACTCTCGGTTTTTTTTACATTATTCGTAGGTGACTGCTATTTAGAGGGTTAGGGTTCAATTTGTAGAAAGTTTGTACCTAGTTTGTTTCCGAAAAAACGTTTGCTTTTTGGAAGTGTTCATTAGGAAAGGTTTCACTATAGGATAAGTTTTAGCATAGTTTGTTTCACTATAGTATAGTCGTGTAGGTTTGAATGTTTCAGTATAATTTTAAAGGTAGCTTCTGAATTTGGAGTAACTATAGTGTAAATAGGCTATTTCAGTGTATTTAGAAGTGTGAAAATTAGTGTGTAGAGTTGCATTTGAAACGTGAACAGGAGTGTTAGCTATACGAATCTGAGGATTTTTGATCGGAATACTTGTTTTTTTTGTGGAATGTTTGTTTTGAGCGAGAATTTGAAGTATTATCCTAATATATTGTATCAGAACAGATCAAGTTGTATATTTAATTTATATTTCCAACATTTTAACAAAATAACTGAAATAGATTTTTGGAATGACCGGAATACCATATACCTAGTGATTTATCATATTTTCGTTTACTGTTGGTAATCGTGGTAATCGCTTTGTCTTTATCTAACCAGATGAGAACTACGATCTAAAAATCATTACATGGTTTTGTTGTTACCTATTACTTTTATTCCCAAGAGCGGTCAATTTAATAACCTATATAGTAATAAATAATAATATAATATATTACACAAAAATTAACTTAATCGAAAATTCCTCACCTCATCCGCAGAATTTAAAATGTCCATCAAGGTATGTGGACGATACATATCACTTATTTTACTATAAAAACTAAATTGACAGAATATTATAAAAAATAAATAAGGTTTTTCCATCAACAAATAAAGTGGCATTGCCTCAAACAATATTGAATTTACAAATCTATTCTTTAAGATTAAAAAAAAAAAGAATTTACTAAAATTAATTTTTTGACACAATTTAAATTTTTTTCAAACTGTCCAATTAACCGAATGCTATTTAAACACAATTATATATTATATATTTTTTTATCTCTTAATGATAACTTTTTAATAAACTTTACTGAATGAACCGACGCATTACATCGACGCTCATTATTCAAAATCATGAAATCTGCATAAAATGTCCCGAACAGAATTTAAATAAAATATTACAAGATTAAATGGTTAGATGTTAATTAAAATACAATTACAATCCTTTAAATTGAAAAGTTACTTACTATTACCATTTTAATATTCCTGTGTATACTCTGTTGAATTTTTTGTATTACATTGAATTAAAAGTACTAATGGTATTTAGGGTACTATTTTTAATCCCAATTTTTATTTAATACTCATAAGAAAAACATTTTAAAAAAACGAAAGACAATTTTCACAAATAATATAAAAGTTTTTGGTATTTTTAATTTTAAAAGAACAGAAAAATACCATCATCGTTTAGTAATATAAATATCTTCTTTCTTTTTTCTCTTTATTCTGTTTTCTTTTTGCAATTTTAAATATTTGTCACTCGTTTTGGGTCTATTTTCTTTATACTTACAACAGCGTATAAAATGATTGCTCAAGTGTAATCATCAAGTTTATTTGTATATTATAAAGTTTCATTTAAATCGTAAGAGGAAAAAACAAAATATAAACCTTTAATTTATATTGAAAAAATAATTTGTATTGTCAACTTATGATTGCATAATACGTGTCTTCGTATATAATGTTGTTCAGTTAGTCTATGGTCCTATAAAAAAATAATTTATACGTATGTAGGTATAATATATACAGGGTGTCCCAGGTCTATTTGACTAATGCAATAACTTTTACAGCAGTAACAGTGACTAGCAAGAAATAAGTTTGAATTTTAACACACTTTGAAAATTGTTTAAAAATTAACGACTTAACCAAATTAAAAGTTTTAAACGCCAAAATGGTTTTTAAATACTTATTTATGAAATAGTTATCGTGGATTATTAGAAAAATATTAAATAAAAAATTTAAATTATTTATTTTTGTTGTAAAAAAAAAAATAAATAAATAAAATATACAAATTATAGCGCAGAGCTCTACAAATCATTACAAAATAAAAAAACTTAAAAATATTGAATAGCAAAAAAGTTATTGCATTAGTCAAATAGACCTGGGACACCCTGTATATTATATATATTTTTTTGTTTAACTATAATTATATTCGTTACATCAATATAATAATATTTTATATTATATATTAGCCATACGAGGGAACCATACTATAGATATTCGATAAATCTAATCATAGCCAATACGTGTATGCACAATAAATTACAAACATACAAATATTCTGGTTAGTTTTCTTCGCTGTTTTAATATAAGTTTATGTAATTATAAATTATAATTAGGTACACACTTTGACATTTTTATCAGTCGATGTAAATTATTTGTTTTATTTAAATTGTTTTGTCTATTTGATTCTATAGGTAGGTATTCCACTAGAATTTATATAATAGATATTAATATAAACAAGTAAGCTACAACGTTGTCAAATATATTTAATGGTCTTAAAAAATGATTCAAAATGTATATTTTCTTTTAAATATCATACGAAACTACTAACTATGTAATGTATTCTAGTTCTACGTGATATTTAGAAAACAATCAATTTCCGACGCCCCACAAAAATAAATCCTAAATATACGTTTTTGACGTGGAAGAGCAATAATATAATTTCCCTTGTGTATACACCAAGTTATCTTGTAATAAATTAATTTAAAAATACTTTTTATTCATATTATAATAAATTGAACTAATTTTTACCAATAAAAAACCCCATAATATGTTATATAATAATAATAATATTATAATTACAATATAACTTGTCAAATGGACAATATGGAAATAGCACAAAATGGCGAGAATAGGTTTCTTGGTATAAATAGTATTAATCTAAATATTTAGAACATTTGATTGTGTATATAGTAAATAGTTAAAATATACGAATGATGAAGTGTTTCAAGTTCTTACAAATATTTATGAATCTTGTTTTAAATGTTCAAAACTCTTTAACGAAGCATTCGAATTCTTACGAACAACCATTGGTTGACCTATAAATTATTATATCATAAAATACCTATCCTACTAAAAACCACCCCCCCCCTCACCAATTTGAAGTTCAAAGTATTTTTACTGCACTATAAAATTATGACAGACACGAAAACCGCCACAAATCATTGGAAAACCAATCATCGCTTCGCACAGAATCTAAAAGGCAATGAATATTTATATTTTTGTAATCGAAATACACTGATATGGGTCATTGGGTTTATTGTTCACAGCACTTTAGGTTCTATAAATAGACGCTTTGGAGTATATTTTAATCAAATGTTCAACTTTTGTGTTCATTGTTGTTTTTGTATGTTATTTTGTCATGTGCGTTTCGATTAATCCAATTAATTAGGTAATTACAATATTTAAGTACACCATTTATTACAAATCGTCTACTGTATTTTTTACCACCACTGTTGTATTGGTTTACATAAATTGTTTTAAATGTTGTTTATTCCAGAAAAAATGATGACGGCAACATCTACCCCTGACGTAATTCCAGTGGAAAGTGTCAGGGGTAGTTCATATGAGTATTGCTGATGTCACACAAAAAAAAAAAAATTATGACATATACCTACGTATGCGAATTGCCATCATTCATTTGCAAACGAATTGGGGTTACTCGCGATACGCTTTTATCGATGATAGTCACATATCATGTCGAGGTGATACGTCCATATACGTCCAATATTATATTGTTAGATTTTTTTTAAAACTAGCATCACACTATAGACGTGTGTTTTTACCTATAGTACTAAATACTAATATGAACTACATTGTATATATGGCGCTCGAATATATTAAAATGTATAGGTAATGCTATTTGCTTAAAATATTTATTTCAATAAAAGGTAAATAGTTTATAAATCGTATTGATTTTTATCTGATGTGTTTTTCGTGTGGAAAACCGGATTATTTGCCTTCCAACTCTCTATAATATGTTCTCACTTAGGATACTATTGTTGTTATAATATACGAGGTGTTCAAAAAGTTTGGGAAATGACTGATAAACGATAACGTACCTATAATTTAATTTATATTAATGAGATGATTGAATATTTTACCTAAACAAACATGCCGCAGTGTTATCTGTTATTGCTCAATGTATAGGTATTAAAAAATACAAACAGTAATTATTAAAGAGTTCCAAAACTTTTTAAACACTTTGTATATTATAATATAAAATACATATTATGTATCATGAAAAATATTTTATTCATTATTAGTAATTTTGCAATATCGTTATTAGATCTGACTTATGAAAAAATTATAAAAATATTCTTAGAGATTACGTAATTGTAATAATTATAAAATAGGTAAGTAAGTTTATGCCAATTGCCAATTACCAATGATAGATTTTATGGAAATATTATTGTTGTCTTATTATTGAAAGTTTTGTGTAAATAGTAAATACCACGGTTATCTACATCAGCGGTTCCCAAACTTTTACGACCACTGGACCCTTAGGAAATAGTTTGTGTTTTGTAGAACCCCAATGACTCCAACTCAACCCCAATTTTGGGTGAACTTTTGTTTTCCATATAGGTATAATATTAAATATAATACAATAAATATAAATATAAATATAATTTTCTCAGTATTCTCATTCATCTGGCGGAACTCTTGAGATTGTCTCAGGGAACCCTTGGATTCCATGGAACACACTTTGGGAATCGCTGATCTGCATGTCTGACACATACTATGTAAATATTTATTTTCAAGAAGAAAAAATTGATACCTATGTAGGTAGTTGTTGTACGTACCGACTCGTATAGTCGTATCTAAGTCGTAGTCCTATACAGGTAGATACATTCCAATTATTTCTTCGTTGAAAATCTCGAGACTTTTCAGCTGTACAGAGACATTGAAACGAATTTATTGAACTGATAGTAGCGCGACCTAGTGCAGAACACGTATAGTAATTGTATTATCATAAAAACTATATTAAACAATACAAAAAAGGCCCGTTGGCGCATTTGAGCAAAAAAATTATGTAATATTTTTAGTTGAAAAAAAAATGTAGTATTGGAATTCTGAATAAAATATGTACCATATTGTGTTTAGGGGAAAACACACAATATAGACTTTATATTTCATACTTAATAAAAACGGAAACTTCACTTTCCGCTCTGCCGATGCCGGTGTAATATTATAGTATTTTGGCCACGATGCAAAAAAGACATCTTTGGTTGTTTTTTTTATGATTCTTTTTACCCGGAAAATTTGAATTCAGTATGAACTCCTATGCTATTATATGTAATAATATTATACAAAAATATTGTCTGCCTAATATGATTCGAGGTACTACCTCATCGATTATTCTAAGATTATAAAATTATTCACAGTAATAATCAGACGGTTCGTTTCTCAGACTTGGGTGGTTTTCAAACACGAAAACGGCCTGAAATCGTTTCAACCAGGCAAAATAATTATTATTATTTCGTAGGAGCTCCCTCTATACGTTCAGTCGGCAACGTCGCCAATTCACACCACTGTCCTATTCGCCGTTTGCATTTAACCACAAACCGAGGCTGTTGTAATAAAGTAAAAAGTAATACTATCTACAGCAGGCTGTGCCACAAACTGAAATACATTATAATCTTTATTATGGTTATCTTACCACGGTATTATTCGTATGTATAAACCAAGGTGGATTAAATCCACCTTGGTATAAACTATATGGTTTAACAGAAGTTGTGCGCATAGAAAACTTTTAAGGGAGCTGTGTTCACATTAACACGTCATGTTCTATGTATGATGGTTTATCCAAATCACATTAACTGCAAAACGTACAGAAAATCATATTCAACAAAATTTTCTATTTCCTAAAAATGCAATCAGTAGGACATGACATCGTAATGGCCATAATAATATAGGTACTAAAAAAATTAAACAGTAAATCAAATTATTAATATTACTCATCGTTAAATATATTATATTATATTTTGTACCTATAATTCTTATCGAACTCTCGTCGTAATAATTAACCCACGAGGCCACAAAAGATTGTAATATCGATGTATGTTCCAAATTTCAACGTATTAGTTTGATTTTTATTATAATTTAATAATAGCTACTGACAAGTAACAATTTTAAAAACCGATAAAATAGTTCAATTTCCGAAGCCACTAGTGAACATTCTACAGAATAGATAGGACCATCGGGAACCTTTCGTCTTTGTAGAACTGAAGTAAAGCTGAGCATTTTCATCGCTGTAAACCATAATACTATTTCCTATTGTATTCCAAACAATATTCAATCTTAATATTCGTATGCAATTGAATTATATGTCTGGTTTATTTGAACATTTTTGTTTATACATCATCTTCATTGGCGTAGTGAAAGGATTACGATGAATATCTCCCAAGAAACAAGAACAAATACCTAACCACTTAAATCTAGTATTGTTGTGTAAATTATAGCTATGCGTATAAAATATTATAATCAGGACATATTTAAATTAGAATCTTTTGAATATTCTTAAGTGATTATAGTTTCATTTCTTTTTGTGTACTTGTGCATATTTTTTTTTTTATTGATCGATTGCTAAATATATTACCTATATTTTAAAAACAGTAAACATTCGTCATCAACATTAAATGCAAAAAAAAATACCAAAATAATATAGATTGTGGTAGAATTTCGATTAATCTAAGTACTCAATTTAATTTATCTTGTTAAAGTGTTATAAAATAAAGTTGTACTCATTTATATACGTCATCCTGATTAAATGCGAAAAAGTATTGTTTTTTAAATAGGTTCCAAGATGCTTGAGAATTTTGACTGATTCAAACTGCTTTAGTACATCATTTTATAAACTGTTGATAGTATAAATATAATATAATGTAATAAATTAATTATTGTTAAATATTGTTGCACTCGTTAATTTTTTACACAGCGTATGTCAATCATACATAATAACAATTTTGTAAATAATCAGTAAAAATTGTTTGTTTGCTTTTATTTATCTAAAAACTATAATAATACCTAATTAAAAACTAGCGTTTAAATTTAAAACCAAATTGTATATTGTACCATATTATCAGCTATTACTTAAAAATAGAAACTATAATATGTAGAACAATTTAAATCTCTGCTAAACGTCAATGAATTATTATCTAATAGGTTATAGCAATATTATGTTACAAATATTGGTAATATTGTCTGTTTCAAAAATAAATTGTCTATGAGCAGATATGAAGTGTGTGTGTCATTAAATTAAATTATTCGTTTTTATACAACAATGCTTGTAGCTCTAAACTATTAAACAGTTTTAATCTGATTATAGTGATCATCTGACATTTTATTAATTAGTAACAATTATCTTATATTTTACTTAAATTAAAAGCAGTTAATATATTATTTGAATTAACATTAGCACTTATGTTCCACTAGTCACTACAAAACCACGAATCATCCACGAAATCAAATGTAATTATAGTTTTTGTTTACTGCATATAATATAAAATATATTATCGAATACGAATATCAATTGACATTCTCCATTTCTCTATATCCCAATATTTGAAGATGAATTATTTATATAATATGGTTTTACTATATACACATATAGCGCGGTTTTAGTTATTTCTTTATAAATGTTTGCAGTTTAAATGCCAAATGTTTAATAAAGGGATCACAACTGTGTCACTGCACTGTAATCATAGGACTGGCGAAAATTATATTATGCCGTGGTATATTTTTATATTACTCTTCGGGACGAATAATAGACGGAATGAAAAAATAACCTAAAAGAAACGTGTTGTGTAATATTTTGACAAACTTTTTGATAATACAAAATCAACCATCGGCCCGACGGACGAGGGCATGTGATTGCTTGATTGCTTTAGCTGTTATGGCCCGTTATTGCAAAAAGTTTTTTGTTTTCCCTTATTTTTGTTCTTCCATCAAGTGCCCGCCATCGCCGCCGGTCGTGCGAGTACTGTTTTTTATTTGCATTTTGGCCAGGCTCTTCCCCTCCCTCGAAACTTTTGCCCGCTCGCTTCGGGGTTCCCTAGTTTTTTATTTTGGGTTAAGAGGAGACAAAGATACTTTATGCCATCCAAGCGAACGACATACAAATAGCTGGATCTCCTTTTTATTCACTGCATTCCATCATAACAAATTAAGGAAAATAAAGTATTTTTAAAAGCCAAATGCCTCCTGAACAGACCAAAAAAATAATTATAATAACAATAAAAACGGAGTCTAAATGCTAATTATACAAGAAACTATGCATAAAAAATATCATTTCGTTTATGCATTATTTTTTAAGATCGGTGACACCAGTCCAACGTTATATTTTAATAGCAGCTGTCGGAAGGTGTGGATAAATGCTGTACCACCCGGTGCCCGGTAGTTGGATATTTGTATTCGTCAACAGAACGAAACTTTTGAAATAATAAATTCTGTGCCACTCGTTTACATTTCTGTTAATAGATTCCTGTTATAGACGTGTGAAAGCATTTATTTACAACATTTTAATATTCCCAGTGGAACGAGAAACGTTTAATGATCTGTTCTTAATTTTAATTTACGCTCGGTATTTTATTGTACTATCATAATAGTAGATTAGGTACCATTGTTTTGGGTATATTGTTCTTAATTATTATATAATCTTTGAATTATTTTTCGAAATTGCTAAAATATACACACGTACACATACTTACGTTATTCACAAATCGTGATTATCATGAAATAATAACGAATTCAAAAATAAAAATATACTAGAGTTGAGTTCCGGTATATTTTGTATCGTGTTTGGCTTCTTTTGTTTGTAATTACTAATTTTACATTTCCACGAACGACATGAACGACATGAATACACAGCAAAAACGTTTAATTATTTATTTCATTAGGTACATAATAAAGTGTTTAAAATGTATACATATATACATATCTGTTTGTTTTGAATCAAATTGATTTATTATTATTATTCTTGTATTATATTATTTATAAGTTTACACAACTCAACTAGTATACTCGAAAATTGGTAGGTAGCCAGACTACTAAATGAACAGTTTAACAATTACATTAAATTATAATATTATACCATTATTTATTATGCAACTAACATTGTGTGGCATGTTATCTAAAGTAATAGAAATGAAATAGGTAGTAAAAACAATTTCAGATGACAAAAAGTATAGGTAATATGCATTCTCGTAGTGTACTTTGTGATATTTATTATCGAAGTTTTGTATATAACATTTAATCCTTATTACATTAATTGTCTGATTATATCTTAATATTTTATCGACACGCTGTTTACGTTCCGAACTCCCCTGCTCTTTCATCATTTCCACATTTTATCCTCATACAATAATTTATTTATGCATATTCAATTATTACGTTAAAGCCAATGGGGTGTGCATAGCTTTTATATGGGAAACAATATGTTATATTTTTAAGCTTTTTCTAAAAAAAACAATGTTTGATATGAATTCTTTGAAAATAAAAATAAAAGGCTGTTGGTCTGACCCAACATCCCTCTTATATACGCTATTCTGGTTAAAATAATATATTGTTGAATATAAAATGGGAGTATTTTCTCAACTTGATTAAGAGTCTGCAGCTAGAGTTTCAATATGTACCTACTTGAGGTTCTGTAGAAGAAAATTAAATTTTTCCAACAACATTAAAATATATGGGTAATTTATTTAAATTTTTTTTTAATTGAACGATAAACATTTATCTATTATTTACAATATCGTAGGATGACTGTTGAAGCATTTGACTAAGTGAAAATTGTGTTACTATTATAAATAATAAATAAAAAGCGAAATACTTGTGTTAAGTTTAATAGCTTCAAGTTTAGGGATATAACAATTTAATATGTTTAGTATTTTTAACTTTAAACAATTAATCAGAAAAACGAGTAATATTGGACAAGTCTTAAATCTTGTCTTTACTTAAAAACTAAAATATTATAATATTTCTCATTATGCCATTAACATTGCAATAATATAACGATTAACTGGACATTTTAGAAATAACATATTATTACCAAACACATAAATAGAAGTCTAGTGTGAATAACTACGGTTTGAATATAAGGATTGTCAGTCAAATCATCAATATGACGTCATCGGCAACGAGTTTAATAGTAAAAAAAAATACGGCCCACATTGTTGATCAACAGTTGTTAATGCGTCAACGTGATTTTTCAAAATCGTTTGTGATGCTCGTAAATAGATAATATTATTACGTACGACTGACAAGTGTGTATAAGTCAAACTGTCGCAAACAAAACAATAAGTAAATACATGAAAGCGTGTCAACATTGTTTGCACACTTTGCACGTATTCGCACATTTGATTTAAAAAAAAAAAAATGTTAAAAATGGATAATATTTAGCACGGTACAATATTATATTATAGTGTTGTACACAACCTCAAAATTTAGATTTTTTTTCCGATAAAATTTGAAAAACTCCCGTGCCACCTATAATAATATTATTTGTCAAGCAGTTATCGAACCACGCGGATCTGTCTTTATATTTTATAATATAAGTTTTCGTGGGATTGTGTTTTGCATTTTATTTTACGCACTCGTGGCATAATGTCTTATACGACCGGTGGGGGGGGGGGGCGTTGTTCCCAGTAACGGAGATGGTTATTATAAGGTTTTGTTTTTATTATTTTTTGCCGTCGTCGCCGTTGGTTTTCTCCGTGAGCCACAAGTCACAATAGAAATCAATTAAAAAAATGTATCTAAACGAGTCCGAGAAATATTCACGACATAGTTCGCCGTATTTTTCGGTTGCTCGAGTTTTACACTCTAACAATTATTATTATATTATATACACAGGGTACATATACGCTTTACATATCGTGTACAGGGTGCCCTACAGGGATTCGCTAATTTCGAAAGCCACCGCGGCTGTTAACGGGTTTCGTTTGAAAATATTGTGAAAATATGTCGTCGGTCGCTTCCCGTGTATACATAAATGGTCTCGATAAATAAAGGTTTATTCTTTTAATTCATTTTCAACTTGATTTATGCTCACATAAATTGTGAGCTGGTGCTTCGCGCGTTAGTAAATGCATTTTTTTATAATACGAAAGCATACCGTTTTAACTTTTAATATAATATTTTTACGAGCTCTTTAGAATAGTTTAAATATACGCATTACGCGTACACTCTATGATATTATAAAAAAATCTTAAAAACACTGAACCATGATAGTTATAATAAAGTTTACTTTTTAAAACCTTAATTGATTTTAATTTGTTACTACGACTAAAAATGTTCCTTTTATACCGGCCTACTACTTTCTTAAATATTGTATTAATATAAGTTTTGAGTTTGATATATTATTCGTCAATTTATTTTTATATTATTTTTGGTATAATTCAATACTAATATATTATGCTTGCATGTATTATACAATATACTAGAAACTTTTATCTTTTTTTTATTATATGTTGACTAGTTTATTAATTTATCTTAATCTATTTAACTTTTTATTTTAGATTCTGAGCGGAAGGAGGAATGTATTGATTTTACATAATGTGTGTTTTATTCTTTTTCTTTTTTTTCTTTTTTCGTGTCTGTCATCAAGTTTTGAGGCAATAAAAGTGCTCCGATTTTCTTCATCAGAATTTTTTCCGATAGGAAAGTGAATCTAGTGGTGCTTTAAGGGTTCAAAAGTAAAATATTCCCAATAGTTTTTAAGCGCGTCTGGAAAAACAGCAAAAAAATTAAGGGAAAAACGGGAATTTATACGCAAAGCTTTTATGTAAGCAATTTCTATACACAATTAAATGTTCAATATATTTTGACTTGATTTGAGCTATTTATATAGACACAATCAATTTTCGGGTTTCTTTTAATTTTATTTTTTAATTAAAAAAAAAGTTAACCGTAATTATTCTTAAATAGTTTTTTATAAGCGTCTAAAGTTGAAATGTCAACAAAATATGTAAAAATCACGAAAGTTTGCAGTTTTTTTTGATTAGGAAATTCATAAAAAGTTTAATCTAAAATTTGAAAATTTAACAAAAATTCTTTATACATTTTTCTACCTTTCCAAAAAAAAAAATTATCCTGGAAATTAGAATGTTTACCCGTTTTCTCCGTGAACGATTTTCTTATTTTGATGTAATTCAAAAAGAAATATTCATTTGAAAATTTCAACAAATATTTAGATTATTATTTTCTATACATAAAAAAAAATTTAAAAATATTTTGACAATTTTTGAGATAATTATAGGACTAAGAAATTTTTGGTTTTTAAATTTTTTTAGCTTTAAATATCGATAAAAAAGTTACCGTTGGGTAAAATTGCTTGAAAATTTAATACGAAACTCCTCATAAGTCGATAAAATATCAAAAATATTAAAAATCCATGGACACAATTTTTTTTATAGGCATTTAAACTTTGAACTTTGATAACATTTATTATCGAACATTTGCAAATTTTTTTTGTGGTTAACAATTTATAAAATTTTCAGTTTTTAATAAAAAATATTGAAAATTTAAAACAAAGTTTTTCGTAAGTCTTTAAAAGTTTAACCATTAAATTTTCAAATGCAATTATGTTTTCTGCAAAAATTAATTCAATCTACTGTATTATTTATATTAAAGTTAATTATTTTAATACCTTAAAATACACAAAGTTATGTAGGCTGACAGACCGTCTTTGCTCAGAATCGTTTTTCGTATACAATGATTTATATCATTGAATACAAATTTAACACATCCGTGAAAGTGACCCACTCAATACCTACTGTACAGCAAAACAGTACCCAACTGCCGAGTGCCGACCTTTTTTTTTATTATTATTAAAATATAAAATATAATGCACATCTATTAATAGTTTTTTATTTGCATGATATTATTAAATTTAATATTATACTATAATTTTTATGGTTTCCATAAAAATTAAAACATGCTTGTTTTATAAATAAAAACATAAAAAAATATTTTTACATCACTATATTGGACTATATATTATATATTTTAATGAACAATCAAAACCCCTACAACGTGTTTACAGTTCTATCGATTACACAACATATTATAGTCTATGTAGATAACAGTATTTAACATTATCTTAATATATAGGTAACAGTAGTTGTGTACACAATACCTACCACTATTATACCCATATTATTATACGCGTAGTTTTGGTATACCTACCTACATAATAAATACATTAAATAATGAATGCCAAACATATACATATTTCAACTTGAGGCATCGGAAAACAGTTCCCACGAGTACATTTATAGTTAATTATATTTAGTCAACTCACTTGCAGTATATATAATGAACATTGACCTAGCTAAATTTACCGCGATAGATTTGTAGTAAAATATTAACACAAAATATAGTGGACGATGGACTGAAATTTAAACCTCAAGTACTTCAAATACTAGTAATCCGTTTTACATTATCACGTTTTTGACGTGCTCTGAATTCGTGATGTATTTTCGTAGATAATAAAATATGTATGTCACTTTTACCGTGGAAGTTACGACAGCGTGTTTCAGCACCTAACGGCTAACACACGACTGTGACAACTTTGTCATAAACTGTGGATTATTCGTACATTGTTGATAATATAATTGACATACTTATTTGCATACCTACTTAGTTCGATTTAAGTTAGTTATGGCAGTATATGGCACTATATGTTATCTTAATTTCTTATTATTTAGAATGCACGCAGTGTGAGAAAAAAAAACATTTGAAAAAATCAACTGTGACTTGTGAGACAGTAATATTTCAACGATTGTACGGATGCATATACATATATTACCACCCTAACCGAGTAACATAACTTGTTGAGACTTGTTTAATATGATATTTGAACACTTATACGATGTACGCGGAGTAATACCTACATACCGCGGTATCGCCATTACTTATGTCACAAAATAGGAATAAAAGTAATTAAAGTGCCCAAAACTTTATAACAAACAAACCTATAATTTACGGGTAAACATTCTGTTTCTTGTTTGTTAACTTTAGTTATTTTCATGTACCTACTATATAGTAAACCACATTATATTTATTCAACATAAACTATAAAGGCTTAATAAATGATACGCCGAAGTTAATATTATAATGTTATACTATAACACTGACGTAGAACATGTTGCTACACCAAAGTTCTAACAGGACTCGTGTAAACCGATATTTAATATTGATTTTGTATATTTACTAGTGATCTAATTAAAAACAGAAACAAATAAAAATGTCAAAATGTCAAAATGTATGTATCACGTACAATTAAAACATAATACTTAAGTTTTAATTTATTTTTACATACCTACTTACCTACTTTATCGTTTTACCATATTGATTATAAATATACAACAAAAATTAACAAATAAATTAAATGTATATACTTATATGTTATTTTTGTGTATTTGTTACAGGTAATATTATAAGATAATCAAGAGCAATCGGTATCACAAACATAAATGTTATCTTCATGGACCACACATCATGCATAGTTGTAATTATAATAATATAATAGCTTGAAAAATAGTAAAATATTTTGTTATCTCATGAATAATAACAATTTAGTATAATTCTCCAAAATATTATTTCTATATTTTAATTAGAACGTTAAATGTTTCATTAAAGTTGAACGACTTACAACATATGTTGATTATGTTTAAAATTGTGACAATCATTAATTTTCAATTTTAAAAATTATTTTTATGACACGATTATTATTAGTACTTATTATAAAACATTAATTAAAGTTATAAATTTAGCATAGTTTCTTATATTAGAATCAGAAAACATATAAGAATGTAGGTATCGCATATTTGCGACGTTAATTAGTATTAGGTACCTATCTATTCTTTTTAATTCACTTTTTTTCTACTCTTACTATAGGTACATAAAATTATTTAACACGTCATGCTGTATCATCAACATATGAGTCGTTTTTTTTTTTTTAGAACTTTTAGGTAGATAGTTAAATATTTGCTCAAGATTAACGTCATTTCTATATTAGTATAGCTAAAATACCTATGCATAATGTATGTATACCTTGTATTCTTTAAGCGTAAGATAATTATTATTTCAAAAACTATTACCGCTTTTAAAAATATTTTTACTATTTTTATTGTTATAATTTTTTTACTTTTTTGAATGACAGTATACATTTTTATTTTAAATTCAGATGATACATTATAATTTTTTGTGTATTTCAGTAGGTATAGATAAATGTAATTTCTAATTATTATTAGTTAATTAGTTATAAGTAGGTATGTTAAGTTTTGATGAGCTGAGTATAGTAGACCAACCTTTTGCGGGGTACCCTTGTACCACTATAACACTAATGCGCTCATCTAAACTTTAAACACTTATAATTTAACTAACTAACTTTTTCAAAATTTCATTTTTATAGTATAATGTTTATAATTTAATATAATAATAAATAAAAAATGTATATTGTCATTCAAGAATGTAAGAAACGTAATAAACAATAAAAAATACTAAATCGAGCGTTTTTTAAAATATTGTTTGATAATAACTAAAAATTATGTGAAAAATATATTTTAAAAGTCGATAACAGTTTTCAAAATGATGTTTATCTTACGTTGTTATCATAAAATATTGTACATTTATACTGAGTATTGCATGCTTAATGAAATATTAACGCTTGTATTATATTTATCAAAATTTCAAAATTATGGTGCAAATTAAAAACGTTGTGCACTTTGCAGTTTTTTACCGAACGAAAATAACATTAGACATAATTATTGTCTATTATATGAAAACTCCCCGGTGAATAATCATGATTTAATTAAGTGATGGATATCCACCACACATATTCATCTCAACACTATGATAATATCCATAACAACATTATAATATTAGCCTAACGCATTTATTATTTACTAACCACATTCCCATGAATATTAATCGTCCAAAATTAACACGCAAGCGAGATAATATGCATTTAGGTAACGCTTATAAATAGTTGTGTTCTATGGAATTCTCCAGCTTTTCCATTATAGTTATAATTTTGACATGATTTTCAGTAAGAAAAAAAGTCAGAAATTGCTAACAATAATTGTGTAGATTGCTTGAAACGGTTTATGGCTATTTCGTCCTACAAAAATTCAGTTCTAATGGTTTTATATGATTGACATAATATTATAACATATTACTTTAAGAACCAAAAATTCAATAATAATTTTTGAACCTATCTTATTATGAGTATATACTATACCACGGTACAATAAGTTAATGAAAATAATTAACTTGAGTTATAAAAGTTAAATCAAAGTTAAGAGTGTTAAATTGAATATTAATTGTAAATAGTTCAAATATAATAATATTCCTACTTAAAGTTAAAATGGAAAAATATTATCTTAACTAGGTTGAAAAGATGTTAATTAATTTTTTTAACTATTTTCGTTGTTACACATAATATTACATAGTATACAGTATAATGATGGTGTAACTTTAATTTTTTGTCAATTATAACTAAACATTTTGTAAAGAATATATCTCTTCTTTGTGAACACTATCTGTATAGGCTATTAAACAATTACACTTTTGTGTCAATTAGACTATATTAAATCAAGAAATATTTATTTGTTTATACGTATATAAAGTTATTATATGTGGCCTGATAAAAATAAAAAAACTAATTTGTTTTAACTACAGCTATAATTGATACATAATATATATATATATATATATATATTATGTATGAACATGATTTGAAATAAAAATAAGTGAGTATATAATCATTGGGTGAGGTAAGCTAAAAAATCACTCTGGAAACAATTTTCACACCGTCAAATTTATGATGTAGGTAATTAATAATTTCGAATATTTTTACAAGTGTACTATAATATATCTCTATGTATATTGGTTCTTTACACATTAAGTTATCAATTTTAATTAATAATTACAAATGTTTGTATTGTAATAAACAATAATATCATTATGGCGTTATAGTACTATTTTCAGTTTATTCCATAAAACAAAATTAAATAACAAAAAATGTATACGACTTACTAGGAATATAAGCTATTTGGATGAATCCCAAATCCTCGACATCGGCAAAACCACTTTGACATTCTATAAATTAAAATGTTCATGGAACTCGATTAGTCTTGGATAACTCGGGGTACCGCAACATCATAGTGCACCTTAACCAGAATAAAATATCAGTAAAATCGGATTAATCAGACTAGAAAATAATATGACATGGCACATTATTATTTTTAACATATTATGTTATATTATGTTTCGCTACGGTGAAGGATTTACTCTCGGTTTAAATTAAATATACACTGTAGACTGTATTATAAGGACACATTGGTTACAATTAAAATATTCTAAATATAGGTAAAATAAATAACTGAATATATTATTATTATTGTATGTTTGTATTGCCCCTTTTAGACATTGAGAGAGAGAGATGATAAATCGGATTTTGTAGTGGGTACAGAGACCGGTACAACTCGTTTCGGTGCTCTAGTCATTTTAGGGCAAGGTGATGGAGACTGTGATCACGCTTGAAAAACGATTCTGTGTAGGGCTCAATTTAGTTCATTTTAAGTTCGATACTCTTTATCCTTACGCTAAGGTAAACTACTGAGAATATCGAAAAAATATCTCTTCAAAGTACTTCCTAGACATATTTTCCGTCTATAAAGATGCTACATGAAATATTTGGAGTTTTTCCACATTCCACTATAGTTAGGTACCAAAGAGAAAAGTGTTCTCCGATAAAATATATCACTGTAAAACCTACACATCTAAAGGTTTGGTTTATTTTCCAATTTTAATTTTGAAAATCTAAACAATGTTATTCGTGAATATAGGATTTTTATCATGTAGATGTATATAGGCTGGTACGTTTAAATTTGTAAATATGGTTTTATTTTTATGTTTCAACGATTATTTTACGAACAATTTTGATATTTATTAGTTTTTATTTTTGGTATTATTATGCATTTTATATAATATATAAAATATGCTAATGATAATTTCATATTCATAGTATTTTCGTAAACATACCTAATTTAATGCACCTGAAAGTATAGCTGGCAGCTAGTAGCATGTGCACTTACTGGTTCCGTTCTTCGTCAATATCATAAATTGTAATCAACCATTGTTATAAAGTCCAGTAAAAACATTATCTACTCGAATTAATTAAATCAAAGACGTCGGGTCTTTACTTTTTAATAAATTATTTTGTTTCACAATCATCAATATTTAATAAACCATATGTTATGCTAATATTCACCACTTACCTACAAAACTCGAGTAAACTATTACATGTTCGTGTTCAGAGCTTCAACCCGGAATAAACTAATTTGGTGTGTCACATAAGTACCTACACTTTAATAATTGTCTTTAACTTTCTATACTATGTTATACACTTATACGACTTAATAACAGTTACAGGCAATTTTTTTTAACTATAAATGATGTGCGAAGAATAGTCTGTAGCCAACAAATACCGGAGTTGGATTACCTTTCATTCTTTTTTTATAATATTTAGCCATTATGTGTAATAAGTACAAGACTACCTTTCCGGTGTAAGTAAAGCGATACAAGTTTCCGGTGTAGTTATTATTTTATGAACTTTTAAACATTTATTAGATTATTACCCATTACTAGGGTCACAATGACGTGTGCTTGTGTGTGTTTGTGGTTTATTTCTGTCCGTAAACATTTTTTATATTAGAGCATTTGAAGTTCAAATGTTGACAAAATTCATCAAAACCTTATTTGCTAATTATTTTGTGGTTAAAAATGTATTAAATGTTGAATTTTTAATGCGAGTTATTTCGTCGTAATTTAAAAATATTATTCGTGCTACTTTTAAAGTAAATTATTTTATTTTAAACATACAATGATATTTTCAAATGCATAATGTTTTCAAAAAAGTAATTCAACTTATCGTATTATTATTAATAGCAAAAATTAATTACTTTAACAGTTTAACAGCAATAATATAATATGATTTACTTAGTACTATATTTTGACAAACAATCATCAACCAAAATCGTTTTTCATATACAATGGTTTTATATCATTGAATTCAAATTTATCAACTCCATTGCAGCGACACCAGCTACTGTGCAGTAAAACGGTACTCACTTGCCGATATTGTAATTTTTGTTTTTTCCCGACGCTTTTGAAAACTATTGGGAATTTTCAAAAATGACCTTTTCAAACTTTCAAATTTCAATTTTCCATATAATGTTTTAAATTAGGTATATAAAAACAATTATTTATGAGAATACAATTACTTTTAGAACAAAATTAAAATTGTAATGGTTTTTTTTTTTAAGACTGAACATCTTACAAATTATGATATGTATCAGTATAATTTATAGCAACTAAACCATATTATGTAGGACTAGTTTATAATATCTAATTTTCCAAACCGTGTATGAACTAACTTATGTATGTGTTTACCTGCTAGACACGTGTGACGTGTAGGAACTTCCTATTTCCCATATGCAATACAATATATTAGAATGATTTAGATATCACATATTTTAATTTATTATAAAATAAATCAAAAACGTCATTATAGTTTTGTTTGTTCGGTCTTTTTATGGACAAGATATTTTTATTGAATTGTAAATTTTTTAGTGCTAAATATTTTCTCTAGGCTTACTAATTATATACCAAAAAAGATCTGAGATAATATAAAAATACGTGATTTCCTCCAAATCCAGAAAGTATTTTTTGAAATGTGCGCAGTGGCTGATAAAGAATTTATATGCATAATATTCGTTACTGTGCGTCTGTAAATTCCGCCGTTGTTGACCTGTTCGAGTCAAATTGTTACATTTTATTTGGCGATTTCACGTGCGCTTGGCACTTGCTCGACTAATGCATTTAGTAGGCATCACAATCGCTAAATTCCAAATGAAGAATGTTCATCGTTTTTATTAAAAAATCCTTATTTGATAGGGTAAACAAAATGTAAAATTACATAGGTACCTAGTTAGAAATCTGTAGTTGATTTTACATTTTACTGAATTTGTCAAACCGTTAAATTATAAATTATGCACTTTGGAGTGTTCAAATAACAACAGTGTGTGTAGAATGAAATACACTTGGTTTTACACTAGACTCTCTTCTCAGTACAGCATTAAGTATAGGAGTTATATTAACTCTAAGTAGATGTCGAACAATTTAATATTAAATTATTCACTAGCTTATAGTTAAAATAACATCAGTATATTGTTAAATTAAATATATTAAGTTCTAAGTTATTTGCGAGTGTAAAAATACACACATGTATAACTGTATAAATGTTATTTTGAATTAAAATATGGAGATAATTAATTAAATGTCACATTACTTATAATATGTTTTTTGTTAAACTAACATCAATGTATTGTAAAAAAAACTTCTAGATTATTTACACGTATTTCCAACTATTTTAAAAATCATGTAAGTATAGGCGCAAAGAGAGAGGGGCCTAGGTCCATTTTTTACTTTTCTGGTTTTTTTTTTCATTACATTAAGTAGTTTTAAAAATACCATCAGTTAATTTAAAACTACTGTAAGTTGTATTGAATATAGTAAATATATATTTACATTACCTATTTTATTTGTTAGGATATAAACACTACTACGGTTATCTTAAAATCAACTGATGTTTTATTAACCTCTAATCATCACGTGTCCAACCAAAGCAATGAGTAGTAATTCTTTTAATCATCGCTTAAAGTGAAATAAACACCAAGTTCCGCCCAGCTCAAAATCAACACACAATTGTGGATAACATTGACACAAAAGCGTGTGGAATTAACTACAGATTTCTAATTGTGTGTAAACATTAACCATTAATTTCAAAGTTCCAAAAAAAAATTAATTTTATATATCACAAAATTATAGATTGTGGAATACGAGTCATTACCTATTAATATAATTTTTAAATTTTAAACACAATGCAATTAAGATTAATATTTAAAATAATTGGAAATTGTTAATATTATTATAATTTATCTTATTTTATTGTGCTATTTTATATTATATATTTTTATTTTATTTACTACTTGCCGCAGTGGCACAAATAAACAAAATTATCATTGCAGAACGGGCCTCAGTCGAACGCGGAACGATATTATTATTTTTATAAGCATAAATATAATAACTCTGTAGAAGAAAAATAAATTTAGTATAAATATAATATCATACTTATATTAAATATAGGATAATATTGTTTATGTATTGTTTGGAGAGGCATGATAAGGTATTGCAGGGAGTTAAGCTCATCTAAGCAATTCCCACATTTCACCACCAAATACCTGAACTGAATATGTAAAATGTATCTGTAATATGCAATAATTTACAATTTCTGTTTATTTTTAATGAACTACCACCATATGCGTATTAAAAAATAATGTGCAACTGCAGTATTTTTAACTTCTACTAAAAGTCATAAGAAAAAAAACATTTTTGAATAAAAACAAAAAAATTTACTTATATTAGTATAAAAAAATAATATTATATTAAACCTATATTACATACACATAGTTTTATCAAAATTAATTTCTTAACAATTTTTATAAACTCGTGTTGCGGAGAATTTCGTTCGTTTTTTTAAAAAAAAAATTAGAAGAAAGGAGATTGTTTACTTAGATATAATAGGTAACCCGAATTAAATTATTTAACGGTTGTTTCTCGAAACTAATTACGAAATATCTCCAATTTGTGTTTCTATAGCGTTATTGCATTTAATCTGAAACCATTTAAAAGGAATCACCGTCAGGAGAAAATGTTTAACAGTCGTACAAAATTCGCTTATAACATAAAGGTTAACGAATACAATTTGAAACATCATATTTTGTGCGATTCTGCTCACAGCGGCGATTCACATAAATTCGAGTTTTTTCATTTCCCAGCCACCTACATTTCCTATAGTTGATTATCATTTAAAATTCTGCACGTGTAATAAAATAAAATAAATATGTATATATATATTTATAAAAACATAATAATACGAAACTCATGGACTCGAATAGATGACATTAAATATACGTACATAATACGTAGGCATACAATACACGGTTTATACTTACATTATACCTATAAGCAAATACGTAATATAATAATATGTTTTGATAAAATATATGTACGGGGATGTTTGCTCTCGTCCGAACTGATAATAATATGTACACTATATGGTTGGCACGTTGACGGAAAAAAAGCTGTTTGCACGAAGAATGCCGATTAATAAAAAGAAAAATAATAATACAATAATAGTGCACCGAACGAAAGAAGCAGCTGATTCATCAGAAGCCAACAATGTGCCAGTGATTGCATCGTTTAAATAAACATGTGGCTGTGCGGCATATTGGGGCTTCGGGTGCAGCGTCGTGTGAGGTGAAAGTCTCAAGTAATCGAAATTTTTCCTTTTCTTCTGAAATCTCCGTTTGAACTTTATCACTGTTTTTCCTGCCGGGTATCTAAATATCGTTCACGTCCTCTTTAAATATTATGCATTTTCTCGCGTCCATACAATTTTTCGACGAACCTTTCTTTTGAAACATGAAAATCACGATGACCAGATGAAATCAATCGAATTCACTGCAATAGTACGTCACGTCAATCGCTTGCAAACTATTTAGTAGGTAGGTATTAATTCAAACAATTCAAATTCTAACTATTGTTAAAAAATAAAAGATTAACCATACTTATAGAAAACATTTTTTTAATAAGTGCATTTTTTTTACAAGGGTTAAAATAATCGAGTAGCGATGATATTTTTAAATCTCACGACGATGCAAATTCCAGATTCATTCGAATATAAATTGTTTTTATTTTATATGACTTAATTCAGCACACTGTGACCACCATATCACATTTATTACTACATTTAATACATTTAAGAAATCTTTACTCATCAGTCGTCGTCCATCAATTATTTTTATAGACATTTACAGTTTTTAATAACGTTGAAACAACTACAGTGGACATCATATTGTAATGAAAAATAATCCAAGATTTGCTCAAAATAATTTTTAAATTGTAATGATTTATCATTATTTTGAATCACATGTATAAAAACAAGAATAATACTCTATTCTAAACGATTTCTAAAAAATTATCGTAATAAAGAGTTATAACGTAAATATTTCTACTGAGTGCCTGTTCTTATTAATTATAAACAATTCATATTATGTATACATGTTCTGTGAATAATAGTCGTATAATTTTAAGTTGTGAACCAATCAATAACAATATATCATACATATTTTTTCAAAACATTTAAAAAACGTTAGACACTATTATGATAATTAAGAAGATTATAATAAATTGTAATAGTTTCACATATTTTTTTAGTTGTGTGCGCCAGTACATAATATTATTATAACAGTGAATAATAATAACAAATATTAAATCTTATAGGCACATTTAGATACTTACTCATAGTCCATAGACATAATACGCGCGTTTATAAAAGTAATACTCTCTGTGTTTTACTCTTAAAATCTCAATAGATACGATTTTTATATTCAAATCGTGTACAGTGCCACTGCCACACATGCACGATATACTGAACACGTTTTAAATGAAATACATTAAACTTGATCATTCGAAATATTATGGTAGTGTTATAATGTGCGTGGCATAGTTTAGATATCCGATAAGAACAAATGGGTACCAACAGATAACAACTATTTTGGCGTATTTATCCGCTAGGCAACGGAGGACGAAACTCTTGTATTTCAATATTAAACCACAATCGCAAAATACATTTCGTATATTATACTTGGGACATGACTCGTGTTGTAGTTGTACGCACCCTTCGAAACACACTTTAATTTAAATTAAAATGATAGTTCGTATATTAGTATTACGGTCATTAAAAGCTCAGCTTACGCAAACCGTCGATCTGAAACGATATGGAATCAAAACCAGGTTAAACGTTTCTAAGCTGAGTATTGGATATTTGGAACATTTTTGTACACCTATAGTTTATGAGTTATGTTGTATCAAGCGCGTAAATAATAATGCACAAAGATTATCAATATAGTATAGTAGGCAAGGTGTCGAAATAATAAAAATAAACTACCGTAATAAAAAATCTATTTATGGAATAGCACTATAGCAGTAAATGAACACGTGATAAACGAAGTTGTTAAGGCAGTGAAAAAAAACAAAATAGATCATACTTTCATAGTCTATGATAAAAAAAAAAATAATAATAAAACAAAATGTTGATAAACAGTTAAATTAAGTGATGATTTAGGTTAGATGGAAAAATTCAAAATAACCAACTCGTTTGAAAGTTAAATACAAAATAAAAAAAAGGAAATACTAGTTTCCCTATATAATTATTCATTATGAAGTTTAGTATACTGATGTATTTAATTTATATGTAAGTACCATAATACTATACGTATTTATCTTGGTTTGTCTTTAGATATTTTAACGATCGACCACTATATTATGTATAGTATATAGGTACACAGTTAACTGCAAAATGGCTAATGGAAAATAGCGTAGGTGTTGCCAAGATATCATCCTTATCTAGTCACATAATTCACTTTGAAAACGAAACTGGTCCTCGTTAAAGGAAGGTATTATACTTAAATAATGCGTCTTGTGAAACCAACGCAAAATTTGATTAATTAAATTAAAAATAAACAACAATAATTAATTGATCACCACAGATAAATAAATCAATCGAGTTACAATTCTTCATTTAATTATAAATATTAACTTTTAATTCAAATTTAAATCGTTTAATGGAACTGAACCGTTGAAAAACAATAACAGGTATATTTTATGTGCACAATTCATTGTGTACTATTATTGTTTTTTTAATAACACATAGGTATATTAAAAAATCTTCCAATCTTATACTGCTAATTATCGAGATTATGCTGAAATCAACTTGAAACATTTACTTATCGTTTGATTAATAAATTAACTTTACCGTGTATTCAACTATTTGATATAAATCTACATATTTCAATTTATTGCTCTTATATTTATATTTATTGCTGATTAATAATAATTTAACACATACACAAACAATTGAATAGCATCGATAATCGATTAAATATTTGTTGATAATAAGTATAACATAAATATATTTAATAATTTATTCTATTCATAAGAATTCCAAATCGTTGTGGGCCTAGACAAAGTATCGTATAGGTATTAGTAAGTTTATTTATTAAGATAGTGTGAGGGGTGTCTGCAAATCAAACAAGATATTATCAGAAATGTGTCATATTTTTTTTTTTCATCATACTTTATTACAAAACATTTGTATGATGCTTGGATAATGATTGGAAACCAACAATTCAATCAATTAAAAAATATATAGGTATAAAATTAAAAACTAAGGGATAATGCATTACGTATCTATAACTCAAATAAGGTGTACCGGAATATTTATGTATTTTTTTTATTCGACTTCAAAACTGAAAGTTTGACGATATAAATATAACTTATATCCAAGCACCTTTACCCCTACACAATAAAATATTTATAGACATACATACAGTTCAGTTTTATAGAGTAATAGAAAACAAAAAAATCGACGATTTAAATTACTTAATCTTGACAAAGAATTATGTAATTTGAGAAAGTCGTTGTCCCCCGAGTGGTAGATGGAAATTCCGTTATATGAATTCTCATATTATTTTCCAGCGAGTTTGTGTTTCGAGGGTGAATAAAAACGTTCATCATAATATAACTACCATTTTCTGTTTATTGCCAAGAATCAAACATAATAGTATGGAGAATTATATAATATCATGTAAACTATCATGAATGAACGCAGTGAACTGAATTTCTGACAGGGCTATTTAAGTGTTTGTAAAGGATCACAAAGTGCTCAAATTATATCTGAAAAACATATTAGCATTCGAAAACAGTTCAATGAAATTGTATTATGCTCTGTGTGTGCCATGTATCATATGACTTTAAATTTAATTTTTATTTCAAGTATTGTGAACAATGTAATTTTATGAATATCGTAAATAATTTATAGAGGTACATTTACTTTTATTGTATAAAAGTTGTACCCGCCGAATATAAATTTAAATGTATGCTGGTACCATGCAAATCAATATAACACTTACTATAAAACTCATTAGTTCATACACACAAAAACAATAATTATTATACAGTGTAAAAACAAAAGAGATTACAATAATTTAATTTGTTATTATTACTCATTAATGTCTATTTTACAATATATTAACGTTTTAATTTATTAACTAATAATGCTTGAGATTGACGTTATTATTATTTTATATATTTCATGTCAAAATATGACTTATTTAAAATAGTTAAATACCTATATAAAGTGAAATAATATTATCAACTTAAAAGAAAAATGTATGCATTCGTTTTATAAATATTTGTTTTATATAGCATAAATGTACCACCACGTTTTCCGGGAACTTTATAAATATATATTATGTAAGAGTGAATATAATATGATCTGTAATACTTAAGATTTTTGAATAAATAAGTAAAAGTCGAAAAGTAATCATTGATTTTTGTCAAAACTTGCATGCCAATGTAGTACAATTACTATTAAATAAAATTCTAAAATATGGATATTGATGAATCCTAAATACATTGACTGTGGACTGTATAAAACAAAAAACAATCAAGGGGGTTGAGAAAGTACCCTTCTAGTAACTTAAAAGTTAAAATATTAAAACGTAAAAATAAAAATATAATGCAAAATATTTTCATACCTATATGTCTTTGTGATTACATTATTAATTATAGCTTATTTACTTGTATATATCATTAATAGTTTATTATTTTATCGTAATTTGTAATAGTTTGTTTAGTAAAATATTTATTTATTATTTTAAGTATTTAAAAAACTATATTATATTATATTATATAAATTTATAAATCGATAATTTCTATAAAAATAAAATATTTTCTTTTAATAACATTTTAATACCATAAAATCGATTTTATTTATTTATGTTCGATTTTATAATGAATATTATGTAGTAAGTAGTACAATATTATCTATACTAACAGTTTAGAATGACGTATTAATGAATATAATACAATAAGATAATATTGTCTACAGTTCTACACTATAATATTGATATAATTATCTGAACATCTTCAACGCTGAGCAAACTAAGTGAATTATTAGTCAAACAAATATGTGTTGTTTTGGTAAACTATTTTTGGAGACGTATAAGGTTTGAATCTCTGAATCTTTAATCAAGATTTGTGATGTAGCGTAACATTTGAATTGAAACAAGCGCAGTAATGTTCAACAATTTGAAGAACGTGCAAGAATAAATTACCGTGAAATAGTTTTATTTCTTGACAATACTATTAATGTTGATGTTTAATATTTATTTTAATAAAAGGGTTAAAATCTAAAAATGGGGAATGCAGGTAACCTTTATGCTGTACAGTAAGTATCAAGTATACCGTATACCTTGTCATTGAGAACAAAATCACTGTAAATTGTGTGTTGAATTTGAATTCAATGATATATAATAGCATACGAAATACAATTCTGAGCAAAGACCGTCTGTCCGCCTACCTTACTAAGTATATTTTACGATATATTTATATTGCTATTAAAGTAATTAATTTTACTATTCTTATTTGGTTATATAGTCAGTTGCAATAATTTTGAAAAATTGTAGCATTAAAAATTGCATTGTCTTTCAGTTGCCAATAATAATATTTTGAAATTACAACAAATAACTAAAATCGTTATTCTTTGTTTAAATTTCTATTTAGTCCAAATTTGAACAAAATGTCTTTTAAAAAATCTTCAAAAGAAATAGGTAGGTACTCGAGAAAAAAATAATTATCGTGCATATTTTACATGAATTAAAACAACTCAAGTAGAAAAAAAAAATCACTGAACCTTGAATAAAATAAAAATCATTTATATTACGTTTAAGAATTATTTCATGAGTATATTAATATTTGTAAACAATTTTTCTAGAGTCAGAAAAGTTTTTGATAGGTATTTTCCTTATTCACTAATTTATTACTTGTATGCATTATTCTTGTGATACATTGGACGAACGTAATCATGTAAATAGGTATACGTAGTTTGTTATTATTATTATTATTTTGTTTACATTTGATTAGGTTGGAGATTTTTCTTTAAATTTTGATTATATTCCAACTAAGATATCCCTGTATGACTTATTTTGGCCAGAAAATGTTTGAATAAAAACTATGGTAACATTATATCGCAAAGTATATTAGTATTATTACCTATTTGAGTTGTATCTCGTTTTGTGAGATTATGAAATTTAAACCTATATATTATAAAGTTTGTATGATTGTTACTTAAAAATGCACTTATATCAAGGTGTATAAATTGTATGAGTATACTGTGACGTAATACTTTATGTCTATATTATTTTCAAAATAAAAACCGGTCAAATCTGATATAGACAATACCTTCTAATTTTTGGGTTAAGACAATATTGTTACTTTTAATTTAAACAATATATTATATCTTATTAATGTTTTCTACGAAAATAACTATTTCTTTTAAATATTGTTATATAATAATATAGTAATATTGTTTATTTGTTTTTATGTAAACTGAATAGAGCAACAACTACAATACAGCTGATAGTTAAATAGATCATTTTGAAACGGATGTGACCAAAATCATTTTATTTTGTTTTTAACAATGCATTTTTTGTATGCCGTTTCGATTACGACAAATATTTAAAAACAAACTGAATACAACGGTATTAAGATTTAATTTTAGCCTTTCCGCTTCAAACTCATAACTGAGACGCGTTTTCGAATAAGATGATTAGGATGACAAATGGTTGGTAAATACCACCTGGTTCGTTACGTTTTGATGGACGACGTACCTACCGTGTCAGAGGTGAAAACAAGGTATATAATATGAATTTTGATTTGGTGTAATGAACGGTGAACACTCACTCTTACCTTAATATCCTTCGATATGAATACATAACTATAGTGTAGTTAAGTAATACGAGCCTCTTAGCAATTAGTCATACATATGTGTAGTATATATTATATATATAGTTACTCGCGTAGTCATATTTTCGTTGGTAAGTGATGATGCACTGCCGTTGTCGAGAAACTGAAATTCAATTTTCGTAAAATACAACTTTTTTTAAAAAATAGTTTGCGTCCACATATTATAGAAATACGACATAAACGATTTTTTGAAGTATTATTGGCAAACCGCGCGTAAGTTATACAGTGAAGCATATACGATACGAGATTTAAGGCAGACTTTGAATTTCTGAAAATCGTTTGAGCGCGGTCTTATAATACGCGTAATGTAATGCGTATACGTTTATAATGACATTATCAAAGAAGAATACGCGCGGTAATTGCGTTTTTCGTAATGTTCTTGTCATAATATTGTATTATGCTGCATTGTTCGAGAAATTGTAAACAGCCATAACGACGGTTTGATTCCGGTTAACAATACATTGTATATTATTATTGTTATTATTACAGTACGTGTATGTACGGCATAATATAAGAAATAAGTATTTCTACCGCAGCTCAGCCGTGGGCTAAGATGTGTGCTTAGCCCCCTCGAATAATTCACAAGCCCCCAAATCAATTTCCTATTTCCTCGTCTGATGAGTACCTACTATACAGTATCACGTAGTTGTCGTATAGAATATTTTAACGATTTGTTATTATTTTAAAATAATTCAGAAACTGAATACTAATAAAATAGTATGATCTATATTTTGGTATCACCTACTCTGTCTCATACCGGGAATACAAACATTTATTCACATTAAATGTATTTGGTTAAAATCTAATCTACATAAAATTTAATTTTCGCTGTTGCATAAATATTATTAACTCTGTATTTTGCTCGATATAGATAATATTTATATTGATTATGCGAATCGATTTGGCTATTGTAAATGCAATCTATTATAATATTATCAAAAAATAAATAAATAAAAGCCCCTCCTCCATCCAAAAAAATCGTCTAAATCTCTGCTTATATTGTTCGCACGGTCTGTTGTTGTGTACTTATATATATACACACAAACCGATACATAAGACGGCGCCGTGCAGACGTGCTGCAGTAAAGACCTCCACAGATCGTGTACGATATACAAACAGCTAGGTCACGACGACAACCGAGTCCGTTAAATCGGACCTAATAAGACTTTTTAGTGGACTTTTATAGTGTACATCTCCGTTGGCACTCGAACGTAGCTGGCAAACGTCCACGGCGGCGGTGGGCGCAGAAGTGCACTAATTTTAGGACGGTTCATAATATCGTAAAAATACACCCGATGTTTGTGTTCGTCTGTAATAATTCCGCGCATCGTCGAGTTTTTCTCGTCAGCGTACCGGAGTTCCGTTAACAAGCTCTATACACAGAGGAACATACCGGACAGACGTCGTCAAAGTACCCGTCGCACGTCGCCCCGACGGACATAAGCCTCCACCTCCACCGACCCGCGTCTGTTTTATTATTATTATTTTCTCGGTAGGCCTATTGTAGGCTGCACGGGCGCACGGCTGCAATTGGCACCGATTTCGGGAGGAAAGTGCGATTAACTGACAACGAGAGTTTCCACTCCCGTTTTGGAGATCACACACTTTTGCCCCAACACGATTGCCAGTTGATTTTTTATTACTCGCCCTTCGTCTGATTAAAAACTTTTATACATATTGCCTACCGTTTAAAGTAAAAATATTCTTTATTAAAATTTATTAACGAGGTGATGACTAGCTATTTTAATTACACAAACTAGATAAAATAAAAATTGTCACTCAATTTAATTTGATTTTTTACGACGGCGAAACTTAAGCTGTATATTTAAAGAAAATCATTTGATTTATAAATAGTTTGCTTACATAAAAATCATTTTTTTTGTTTACAGCCTATATACAATTTATGTATAGTGGGTTTAATTATTGTTATTTGAGTTTAGTTTGATGGCTTTAATACCACCTACTGACGACACTCGTGGGGTTTGATTATAGGGTTAAGTTAAACGGGGAAGAAGGTCACGACACCATTTCTTTTATAGTATTTTTGGAGGATTTCCGGGCATTGATTTGTTTAACGTTTTTAATTGTATATTTGGCTGATCAGAGTGTTGTGATATCATATGTTAGGTTTAATATAGCAGTTTCTAATACTGTATTCATTTTTAGGTCCACGATTGTAGTGTTTGATTTGAGATGTAGGAGAGACAGGCCTTTGTTATTAAATGAAACATTTTTTTTTAGTTATTTATATTTTGTTAAGGGTTAAGGATGATTTTTTTGGAGCTTCATATTGGTATTAGTCGAGTTTTTTGAAATTTAGTTTAATATGGAATGAAAGTTATGGTTTAAGTTTAATAAAAACCTTATTAGAGTTTGAAGACGAGAATTTAAATTTGGTGTTGGTATCATATGGTGTGCTCAGGCAATTTTTATCAAAGTAAACACCTAAGTAATTAGGATATTATTAAACGCAACTCGAAGACAAAAGTTGTTTGGGATCAGAAGTAATGTAGCTGAATTTTCATTCATTAGTTTTTACATTCCAGTTTTGACACCCAGTTTCATTACCTATAAGAAAACTGATATTGAATAATAATAATATTAATAATCTCACATTAACATTAATCTACTTCACTTGTTAAATTATTTTAAGAGTGTTAGCCTATATTTCCACTTCAATGAGATTTTCTGACACAAAGATAAATTAAAGATAATTTTAAAGCATATGGTTTAAAAAAAAAAAGTATTACTAGGAGGGTGTGCAAAGGGAGTAATAATTCCATTTTCCACTTTTAAATTGAATTTTTTTTATCTATGTTTAATATTTTTTAAACTTTTTTTTGTGCAAGATTCAATTTTTCTTTACTAAACCCATAAATAATGGCTGCATACTATTTAGGTTGGTTTCAATCGTTTAAATACACGGTTTGTTAATTACACTGTATAATGTTTTATCGCTATAGTTTATTTTTCATTAATTAATGAATATTAGATATATTTGATTTCAAAAATTAAATCTTGATTTTTCTCATGATTATTTCCGAGTGGAAAGTCTGGATTGTGAGAAATGTCATGTTCAACACTGTCTTGAGCGATTTGAGTATATTTAAAGCATTCTGATATAATCGACGAAAAGAATAATTCCACAGGATTGACACAAGGCGACGTATTCATCAGAAATTAGTTAAATATTCTAGTGAGAAAAATGCGTAGTAAATTATACATTTTTAATAGTACTGCCGTTTCTTCCAATTATTCCGTTTCAACTCAAATAACGCCATCCCGATTCAGCTATTATTATTATTTTAGGCAGGTATACCTACTGTTGGTGATATTACTGCGAGCGGACGTCACAGAATGACCACACTCGGTTATTATTATTAATAATTATTATAATATACGATTTCCAATTATTTCGTTCGGCAGAGAGGTATTATATCCATATTATATTATTTTCGTAATATCGCGTACCTTCAAATGTCGCCGGCACCCTCGTGGCACATGCCCGACCGTCGCGCTATACCTGCCTACACATTATAATAATATTATATAACAATAATAACGCATCGCGGGGACGATGAATATTCTCTCTCTCTCTCTCTGCGGTGAAAAGCCACCCCCTCGCCCGCAAGAGTTGGTCTGCTCCCTTCAGGACCCTCAGGTGGTGACTCCTAGCTAGGTCGCCGCCGTGGCGACATGTGTTTGGTCATTGCAGTGGAGGTGGTGGAGGGGTTCTTGTTGGTGCCTCGAATACTCGCCGATCCCCGCCGCCGCAGCAGGCCGAATGTGCCACTAACGCAATTTTAGTCGGCGGCGCACTATATGCGTGTTCCACGTGCGTTTTATACGTCGTCGTCGTCGTCGTCGTCGCAGTGTGTTCCCAAAAGTCCCCGTATCGCACCACAAAGCATTTCGGTGGCAAATCAGCATAATATTTAAATGTGGTTTTTATTCAACAATATATTATAATCTATAGTACAATTTAAAATGTTATGTCATAAAAAACAATATAGTTAATGCAATTTAATTTTTGAAATAATAACTTTATTATATTGGTGTACAATTTACAAGGCAAGTTAAGTTTAGGTGTTCGTGAGAATAATAATAGTTTTGTTAGCAAAAAGGAATGAATTAAAATATAGTCGCTTAAAATGTTTTTATATTAAATGCAATTAAAAATTCTACCTACTAATAAGTATAGCCAATAGTAGGTATATGTTTAACCTCCCGTTTGTATCATCGAATAAATCCGTATTATACAAATGACATCCATCTTAAATTTTTTTTACGTAGTTATATTACTTTCAAGGAAATCAAAATCTTGATCTGCTCTAACTTGTTAACATTTTTTATATATTATGTTTCTGCAAATGTATTATAAATGAAATTGCATAAAAAGTTGAATTTTTGAATTTTTGAAATTCAATAGAAATGCTCTTAGGTCAAGTAAAAGTATTTGAAAAGCGTTTTTAACAAGTATTTATATTATATCGGTGTAATGTCGCTTCTTATCATGACCTGCTCGTTTAGTTTATCGGCCGTATCCTGTACGCTAATAATAACGTTGGCTGTTATAATATATACATCGTTGTCGTTATTGTTGTGGATGTTGTTTTGATCAAAATTACTTTTCATTCTGTCGCACGCAGAACAAAATTTACAAAAAAAAATAATAAAATTTCCTTCGAGAAAATAACGCGTCACGTTATCAAACACAATGCACCTGTCTATCCATATTGTGTGGTCGTGATTATCATTGTTTTCTGTAGTATTATAATATTGTACATAAACAAGTGCTATTAATCTGTTAACACGACTTTCAACAGTCAAAACTTTCACAATTATTATTTTTTTACTTTTAATTACGTACGCATCCTTTTCAATCATCTAAGTTTCACTAGATAATCATTTTTAGTACGTATAACGCTTTCGCAAAAAAAAATATATCATCGGCAAACAACATTCAAGAATAACGATAGCTAGCGAACGACTGAACTCCAAAAATATATATGTCACAATAAATGTTTAACTATACTTACTACTATTTTGTTATTATTGTTAATTCGATTTTAAAATGATTAAACTACTTGAAAACGGCCAATTTGGTACAAACATTAATAAACGAGTTCGTTTTATTTTCTGTTGAACTGGCTCTCAACCATTGTCCAAAGAATCAATGTATAAAACTTCCGAGACAATTTTTTCTACAAACTACCACAGTATAGGTCTTGTATTAGAATATCATCTGAATGTAAATACAGAGAACTTACATTGGGAAAATAGAGTTTTTTTCCTAATATTATAGCTTTTTAATTTTTTTTAGTACAGAGTCAAACTGCAGAAATCGTAACCTATACAGTTCAAAAACAGTAACTTAGAAATAATGTATTTATTTAAGATAAAAAACGTTTATCATTGTTATTGTTTTATGCGTTGATTTTTCTTGGTGAGATAAGTGTTCATGCGTCTCACTAATGATTTTTTTTAAGTTCGAGTTTTTTCTCCTTGTAATAAACAATGAGTTAAACATTATGAGTCTCACCACTGGTTCACAAGTACTGGTGTAATCTATAATATTTACTTTAGACTTTATGGAAAAAAGTAGAAATATATATATTTTTTTTTTGTTTTGTTTTTGTGCAAGATTTATATTCATTATTACAATTAATTACATCGCCTATAGATTAACGTTTGCATAGAACTTGGGCCACACAACGTAGATACACATAATAAAATCAATTGATTTTAATATATACATATTATTTTAATAGCGCGTAAAAGTAATTATTAATATAATCTGATTATCGTATGATTTGACATTAAAAACAACAATTGTCCATTTTATTTTATTTTAACAGTGTAGTATAATGTTTGACATAATTTTTATTACGTTTCCATATTTTGCATGCAATGTTTAGTTTTGTAAACCTTTTTGCTAAAAAAAAATACACCGACTTACCGAGTAAATAAATCTATCAAGTCATATTGTTTTTTTATAATAACTTTTATGTTTCGATACTATTATTTTGATTCAATTAAAATGATAATTTTGCTTTTAATTTATTTTTCTTCAATCTTTTTCTTCTCTTCTTATTTTTCTTAGTAATACTGGTTTAAAATTAAAATTAAATATTAATATTCATTATAGTTTTTAATGGTATATATATTATATATATGTTCAGATATTAATAATTACGTGATATTTAAATGAATCATAATATAGTCATTATATAAGTTGCTAAAGACTTTTTTTTTAAATCTATCGTAAAAAAAGTATAATAAACAATTAAGTACCAAAATAAATTAGGGTTACACAAAATGTCGTCTTGCAAACTTGAGCTTGATGTATTTATTGACATACTGATTACGCATATTATTATTGGTCAAATATAATAATATAATAATACAAGTATTATAGAACTGTATCAAATAATCCATATCGTCTCTTAATAGTCCCATTTACAATGCGTGTAATTTATAAACTACATTATTATAATCATGTCGACTGATTGTAAATCTGATTGACAAACATAAATCCTCAGTGTCATAACATAGATAATAGATAGGTACGTTATTATTGCTGTCGTCTGCATCTTCGCCTGAGCCAGGAGCCGGTTTATAGGACGATCACCTCCTTTTGAGCCTGACATATGATTTTTTTTAATCATAGCAATATTAATATGCTTGATCCATAAATTATAAGTAAAATTCCGGGCCGGATCGTGATCAAAGAATTAAATTGGATTGGATTTGGGCCTATTTGTGGGTTGTCGTTCTGTTTTATGACTTTAATAAAAATATAATATAATATAATAAATAATATATATATAAATATTTGATTTAATTTTACCACGCAAACAAGATCACATAGATCATTATTTTTTATTGAAAATAAAATGTTGAGTAGCATGATTTTTACACACAAATAGGTTGGTAGGTTGGTAGGTATACTCACCATTTGGCGAGTGATGAAACCAACCTCTACCACGAATATAGTTTTTACGTCATCAAACATCAAACTGATAAAAAGCATGCAACACACGCATTGCAAGCCTTTTGGTCTAAGAAATTATTATGACGTAATAATACTGCGTCGGTAAGGAAAAAAATTATCGCAGCGAGACAAACTTAAAATATTATACGACTAACGTAACGACTGAAATAACGCCAATACAAATCAATGGCTGAATATAAAGGGAGAATCGTTTGTGAGAAGTATAATAATTATGATACACACACACACATATATATATATATATATATATATATTATATAGAACGCGATCGGCCGACTTCGAAGCACGCGCGCGTGTCGTCTCGGCAAAGTCGTGTACACCCGCCGCCACGTAATATATGTATATATATATATATGTAGTATTACGTGCCTACTGCATATGCGCGCGGGCGTCTTATGTGCGGAGCGCAACCCCTTGTATTTGGGGTAAAACAAAACAAAAAAAACAAATAAATTTCGAGGATAAAAACAACCGCCCAAACATCACTGCGGCAGCACCCGTATACGTTTATTATAATTTAATATATTATAGTTGTTCCCTCTCGTCCGCTACACCACCGGTGACTACGACAAACGTACAAAAATACTATTGTGTCGTGTACCTCGCGGGACGTCGTCCTGCTCCACCGGGCCGACGGATATAGTATCCACTTGAGCACAAAAAATATTTGATCGTAGCGGGAAGCCGTGTGTAGCTAATTATTGCCATATAGCGCCAATAACGTATTGTAATAGATGCATATTGCATGTCATATACTGCCACTGAGCTGAATCGATATTATACGACGTAGAACAACTGCGAAGAGGAGGGGGGGAGAATATTATGATATTTTGTAGGTTCCAAACGATCGGCCGCATTTGGGGTCGCGGAGCAGAAGCGTACGCCCTTTCGTTTAGGGTAAAAAGAAAAAAAATTACCAAAAATACCGTAAAAACGTTTTCGAAAAACCACCCTCCTCACCTACCTATATAATATTATATAATATGCAATATCTATCGTTACCGGAATATACAAGTCATGCACACTATATATATAATATACGACCGATCGGATCCTATGGTATCGCTCGTCTTCGTCCCCCTCGCTTTCCGATACGATGGCCCCTGCATCGCCGTCGTCGTCGGTCCACGGCTTCGCACCTCCACTGACGCGTATCTATACCCACGTGTACAACTCGGGCCGTCCTGCACCGCGTGTACCGCGTACGTATACACTTACACCTTTTTCGCGGGCGCCAGAATGCCATTAGACGAGAGTTTCGCGTGCTCTACTCGCGTATATATACACCTAATATACACGTGCCCGCGTAGTATTGTATAATACATAATATATATATATATATATATATGCGTATACCGCGGTATAGTGTTGTTGACTCTCGCGCTTAGGGGTGGCGAAACGATAAGCCGGCGGAGGTGAATGTTTGGCGAGGGGAGGTATAGCACGGCGTCGGCGGTGGTGATGGCGGTGGTCTCTCCGGTGGGGGTGGCGGTGAAGAACCTTCGCCGGCGCGGTAACGGCGTAGCGCGCGCGCGACCAGTCAGACTGCGTTCGCCGGGTCGCGTGGTATCGTCGTCGCGCACCGGAGACGATCGCTCATCGACGACGACTACGTACGTCGACGTCGACTTCAGTTAACGGTTATTGTTTATCGTTTTGAATTTGTCGTCAAAACAATAATAATAATAATATTATTATTATTATTATGTCGGTGTTACCATATTATGTGAGAGTCCCCAATCCCGTCGTCGTGATTTTCAAATTTAACCGTACGAATTCGTAAATTGTCGCACGCGAGAATTCGCTTCAGTGAATAAAACTAAATAATTAAATTGTTTTTGTTTAAAAAAAATTATTCGTTTCGAGTGTGATTTATATATATGTGCTAGTGTGTGTTGGTGAATTTTTTTCTTTTCATTATTCCACTCTAACGGAATTATGACGGATTCGAATACGGTGATCGAAGGCACTGTCAAATTTCGTGATGGCAAAAAGGTAAGTCGAAATGAATATTAATATTTCGTAAATCCTGCGCGAGTTTGAACAGCGTAAATAAGTAATGTATTATTTCGCATGTACCTGGACATTTTGTATTCGGATTGTATTCGACTAACTTCTGAAAGCCGATTAAAAAAAAAACCCGTACCTATACTGTTGAAGCGTATAAAAATATGCGTTTTAGTAGGTAACCCTAAATTATAGAAGCCTTTTGCTTTCTTAGAACCTACAATTCTTACAATATGATTTGTGTTTAAGATAATTTAAACACTATTTAAAACTGTATAGGTTCAACTGTTATTAATAATACACGAAGAACCTATTCTAACCTATGTTTTAAAAAAAAACTTACTATACAATATTTAGTAATTTATTTTTGCTAGTGTAAAATGTTGACATTTATTGTTGCAACAGTATATATTTTCAGCGTATTGGTATTACTCAATGGTAATTGTTATAATCATAATTTAGTAATAAGAGTTATTATAAGAAAAAATTACATTGATAATAATATTTTGTAGTTACAGCTACAAGTAAAAGTATACCTACTATGTTAACATTTTTAAAATATTGTCTTTAATTTGGATATGACCTTATTTTATGCACCGTTCACTTTTTATTATTGATCTAAATCAACTGACAAGTTAATTTTCTATTCTTAAAATAAAAAATTAACAATCACTAAATAAAATAAAACCCCTGATAAATATTGTAATTGTTTAATTGTATGATATATCATTTATAAATATTCTGATTGTAAATTAACAAAGATCAAAGGCTTATTAATAAGTCGGTTTTCTAATTTGCACGAGCAAAATATTTCCGCATATATTTTTTTATTTATGATTCGTTAATAAATGGATAATAATTAGTAAATATGATAGAATTAAATTTCAATCTCTTGAGCAATAAACACCATACATACCTAATATAACTTGGTGTTAAAATTGTAACGTGTATACTGTATATAGCCATAGTAACTTCAAGTTTAAACACCAAAAATAACCACGTTGAAAGATCGATGGACCGTTTACGCGGTTTAACGCCTACCAAACGATCCAAAACAGTCTACTAAAATAAGAAAAAAAAACTGTTTGTTTTACGTAGATGGGGATCGGCTGAAGGTATCAAAGACATTGCATATTATATACACCGGCAAAATCTATGTCCAGTGAATTATGTCGAGGTCGCTTACCCGGAACATAAATCATTAGCTGTTGCTTTTTACATGAGGGAGAATTTAACGATAACTCAGCAGTCTTATTATCTTTGCTATTTTTTCTCATCTTCAATAAATCGCATTTTGATTTGTTGGAAAATGTCAGTTTTGTAATTTTTTACCAAAACGTGATGAACGTCATCGGTTAAGCCTTTCACTATTGAATTCTACAAGTAATACACAATGTTCGTATACAACCTATCGTTTTCGAATTTTAAATCTTCCAAACATCTTCCAGAATGATTGACGTATTTAAAGTGATTATACATTACAGATAACTAAAACTTTCATAGTAAAAACAAATAGTTTAATAATGTATTTTCAGAAGTTGTTTTTTATTTTCATAGGTACCTTTATATTATTGTAGGTATGGACGTTGTATTTATTATAACTATTACAGACATCTCTATCATAATTTAAAATCGTATTGTGTTGCTGAAAATTCCATAGGAAACCTTAAATATAGATTGCGTAGCACAAGTGACAAATACCCAAGGGTTTAATTTGTTCCTAAAAAACTCTTTATGTCTTTAATGTGCGTGTAATAAAAATGAAAATTAGAAATTTGGTTTTACGATGGTATTCAGACATTTTTTTTATAACGAATATCTTATATCTAAGGTTTTAATAATTCATATTACTTTCTTAATTTTGAATTCTGAAGCAAAGCCGAATACCACTAGGCACTAGCTCTATTTAACTAGCAGCGCATAAATTATTATTAATATACCAAGTAACCTGTTTCCTGGTGAGTGTTTTTTTTTCTTTCCGCGATTATGCTCATGTCACCACTACCTGCATATCTCGTTGTCGATTTTGCATTGTTTCGGTGGCTTGAATGTGTAATTTAAATGTCCATATGACGTCATTGTATTTGTTTTTAACGAGAGAATACGTCGTTGAATGTTAAATTATTTTTTTATCTGTCGTCAAACAAACGCCCGCATAGATACATAACGTTTTATACAAAATTACTAAATCTAATTTTTTTTTTTGCAGTGGAAGTCCAGATGGTGCGTTATGCGAAAGCTGTCTCCAGTTGCAGGTAAACACACTCGCCGACCACACGTCGTTTATTATAGCGAGGCTAATGAATTCAAAGTTTCGATTGTTATAAGTCAGACACAAAACAAACAAACATAAATGTTATTAATACATACGGCGGAATGTTATTTTAATATTATATCGATCACCGCCGCACGTGTGCCTAATAACGATCGCACGCTTACAGCATCCCTTACGGCCCTGCAACTGCGTTCCAACGTCGGACGCGTTCATTGTCAACGCGCCTCCGTCTCTTAACTTCCGTTAAATATATTACTGTCACGATATCGCGACGATTGTTCTCACCCGGTCGCATTGTCATCTCAGTCCTGACAGCAGGTCAACGAGAAGGCTACCCCGTATTATGGAGAACAATACCCGTACACTTTACACACAGTCTTCAATGTATTTATGTGCACGCGCCTGTGTCGTACGAACGAAACATATTGGATGTGTACAACACCTGGCGCACTTCAAACGGCGACTAATTTGCATAAAACACGACATATATAAATATGTATTATGTATATATCATATATATTATTATAATAGTACGCGTACCTACGTGTTATATATAATATTATATACCTGTCTGCTCGCGCCGCTGCTGGAAAACGTGTTGATTTATTAAAAATAAAAATAATTAACTCCGGAACTGTACGCGTTTGAAACCATTTAATGTTCTACTGCGTGTTTTATAATAGGTACCTACGCAGCAACTCACTGACAATATTCTAGGTAACGCGATTATATGTGTATACGTAAAATTGAACATTTAATATAGCCGACGTGGCGTACAACTTTATAGTGACTATAGAAGGTCGAAACCCTTAACATATTTGAGTGTATTTTGTTGATTTTTTTTTTTTTTGTTCACGAGAGTAATGTGACTGATTTTAATGGACTTTTCAAGAGCTGTTCGGGGATCGAAACACTTTATGAAACAAAAAGATAACGGTCCTCGAAAATATATAATTTGGTCGGGTTATTATTATTTTTACCAAGTGAATGCTAAAATAGCATTAAAAAATAGGATTTAATAAAATGTTACGAAATGAAAAAAAAATATGTCTATGGAGTTATATTGGTATTTTATAAATGCGATTTGAAGGCATAATTAGCTAATATTTATTTTCTTATCGTGTTTAAATTTAACGTATAATTAACAAATATAATTAAATTAATATTGATTATTGATCAAGTTATTGAAGTGTGCAAATATGGTTTAGTTAAATTCTAGCTCCTATACTACAGAAGAACAGCGCTATAATATTTGAAATTTATCCTTTAAATTGATTTAGTTCAATTTTCCACTTGGGAACTCTGATCGCTCGTAAACAGTTCGTGTTCATTGATATATAAACATACGTACCCATACGTTCGTACCCGCTGGCAACCAGCCTCGATCGACTTCCGGGACTTTGGTTTCTAAGGGAAGAGAAGTCTAAATATATCTCAGACGCGAGACGTTTATTCCTCAGGGGCAAAAGCAATCCTCATAGATATCCTTGTCTTTTATTTTCTAATCGTGTAGAGGGTCGTAGATCGAATTTTTTTTAACCTCATGCAAGATGCAAACTACCTAAATTTCCGTTCGATAATAGTAGGAGCACGTGGCACTGCCACACAATTATATATTTTGATAATGAACGAGAGTACATACATAATATTATAATACGTTGACGCATTGTCACAAGAACTTATTATTATTTTGGAAGGATCTGTAACATTATTACTACGACCGTTCACACATAGGAAGTAAATAAATTATCATTTTCTTGACCTTGTAACTTGATGAATTTTTTTCTTTTCTTTGACAATTGATTGACTCCAGTATTTTGTATTCTACAACATAATGTCATAATAAATAAAACACGCGACCGATCGACCGAGTGGAGTTCGTCTACAACGAAAACGTATTCATTTTAATAAAATAATAATATATTGTACCTAATAACGAATAATCAAATTCAACAGCTAATATCACGAGGTCAATATTTTTATTTGTCGTTACTCGAATTCTTTTCCATCTTATAGCTGATATTCTAATGTTCTATATGATGATATCTGATTTATTATTTTCTGCAATGATTAAAAAGTTAAGTTCAATCATATTACCTACCACTAAATATACATATTATTACGTTTATTGTTACTATATTTAGGTACCTATAATCGTATTGTTATCAGTTATCACCAACACGTAATAATGTATAAATAAAATTTGTTTTCTCTCGATGTTTTTTAATCGTGTGAAAACGAAATCGTTACTTATTTTAGCGCCAAGGTATGGTGCTGATTGTAACGTCTTGTAAGGTGAGCGGCGTAAACTGCTGAATCTTTGGGAAACGGGTGTCACGTTCCTGTAACCGCGGTCGGCACGATGTACGTGTCCGGTTCGGTTAACCGTTGGTCATCCCGCCCACCACCTCCACCTCGATAATGGTTTTTTTTATTCTAAATTGATTCTATGCCGTCCGTTATACGATTTATACAATATCTACATGATATCTACACGAATGCTTATAGTACCGTTTTTCGACGTTTTGAACCCGTCATTTAACCTCAGTAAAATACAGGTGCATTTCCCTGGCACCCCCACTTCCGAATTTTGAGTTCAAACCCAGGGCTTTCGATTGTGCTACGTTTGTGCTGGATTGTGCTCGAGTTTCATCGTTTGTGCTACAACCCTTCGGGAGTTATAAGGGATAGAAATTGGGGGTGCCAGCGAAACGACTGCACCCCCACTTCCGAATTTTGAGTTCAAACCCAGGGCTTTCGATTGTGCTACGTTTGTGCTGGATTGTGCTCGAGTTTCATCGTTTGTGCTACAACCCTTCGGGAGTTATAAGGGATAGAAATTGGGGGTGCCAGCGAAACGACTGCACCCCACATCCGAATTTTCGAATTCAAATTATGCCATTCGTTTGTGCTACGTTTGTGCTGGATTGTGCTCAAATTTCATCGTTTGTGCTGCAGTTCTTAATTAAATACAAGGGATCATTAGTGGGGGGGGGGGTACAATAGCTCAACCCTAACTCAATATTTTGGAATTCCAAATGAGCCATTCTTTAGTGATTCGCTTCTGACATTCTGTACCATTTTTTCGACGTTAGTGCTCTACTACTTCCGGAGTTATCCTTAAACTTAATTAGGGGGTTGTAAAGACATGCTCTGAAAATCTTAAAACGATGACAGCCCCCAAAGTTGTATCCGAAATTGATTTTGGTTAATAGGTAAAAATGATCCATTGGTGTTCATAAGTTATTTCTCATAGTTTTTAGGTTCAAATAGATTAATTGTAGGTGTTTGATTTTTACGATTTATGTACTCGTAATTGTAAGAATCAATTCTCAAATATACATTTTTAACCATAAAAAAAATGAACTTTCATTTTGCAATTTATTGGTATTTTTATCAGTTATTCGTTTTTGAGCAATAATTATTACAATTTTGAAAATTTTTAATACATGCCTATTTCCTATACACGGTATACAATTTTAGATTTAACATAATTTTGTAATTCAAACAATTTTACCTATATTAATTTGATTATTATTTTTTTATTAGCTTAACTTGAGTTAAAAAATTAATATTAACTTTTAGTTAACTTCTAACTTAGTTAAATTGATGAAAAATTTTGAATTAACTTTATTTAGATTTTAATTTAACCTAGTTAAAAAAAATATTATTAACTTGCCCAGCCTTGTGAAAATGTTACATCTGTCTACTACATTTATACTCTAGATTTTATCTATGATTTATGGTTTAGCAGTATACGGTAAATAACAAATAGTTATGAATTAAAATTACCTCTAATAAATTATACATTTTAATTTTAAAACATTTTTCACCTGTTTATTATGGCAATTGATGAGTGCCTGACAAAAAGTCAAAAATAAAGTTCAAATAGTATAGGTTATAATAGTGTATGTATGGCTGATTTTTTTTTATTAATAGTGTGCCAAATGGGTCCCAGTTCGCTCCTGTTAGTATTATATAAAGTGGTTCCTTTGCCCGAGTTTAAATCGACTAGGTACATTTTCCATATTTATCAACAAATGTCGATTTATTAAGACGTAGGTACCTAATACTGTACTCCAGGTCTGCACTTCTGCAGGTATGTATTTTTATTTTATTCTGAATCATAAATTACTACTCACAACTCATTGTTTTAAAATATTATTGGTCTTACAATCTACACATAGGCGGAAATAGGGGGGGGGGGGCTTGGGGGGACTTAGTCCCCCCAAATACTGTAATAGCCCCCCCAACATTTTGTCATCTTTATGTGAAAATACATGTTATATAATATGTTAATATAGTTTTTATTTTAGTTTAGCCCCCCCAGAAATTCTAATGGATTTCCGCCTATGAATCTACATCAATAGCTAGTTATTAGCTACTGAAGTGAATACCTATTGCCTATCGAATATTCTGGCACCCACCAATATAATTATATGTATTTTACAATGTGATTTTATTTCAGTAAATACAATTATTTTTGTACTTTTAAATGTATTAGTTATATCGTATATTATACTATAATATTATAATTTATAACATAAGATAATCTGATAATATAGTAGGTATGTATAATCTACCCTATTTAATATTATCTTGGGAATTTTCCGATTTTTTTTATGGTTTTCGTGATCTTGTACCTACAAGTGCTTTATACAGGTGCAGCTCAGGTATGTTTAGTGAGGTTCTAGTGTCTGCATAACTTCGACAGTATAAAAGGACATGCTTGATGGTTAGAGCTCCTCCACAGGTTTTGCAGATATTATGTGTATTATCTCCCATATATTAAAAGAAATTATTTATGTATTTTTAATTATTAGATAAGAGTCTATGGAATAATAATATAATAATATATTATAATATTATAAAGCTGGTCCCACAGTGTATTCGTGTACTCGGCGAATAATCTACAATTGTGATGCTATTAGTGTTAGATTTTATTTTCTTAGCTATAATATAGCTGTGTGTACTATAAATATTATGAAGTAGGTAGGTACTGTTTTATATTGAATAAAAAGCTTTTTTTCTTGTTTTGTAACTTCATTTTATTCGTGTATTCGTGGCTTTGTTTTTATACTTGTTAGCAAGGGACGCGTATTCTTTTATAGATTTATAATGGTACTATTACCTAGCATATTTTTATATTGTATTACATATGATGAAAAATTATAATATAGATACTACGAAATTTGACTTATCAGTTTTTTATCATATCAAAAGTTTTTTAAGATAATAGAGTAACATATTTCATTTTAGGATGTACCTACCTACTATTTATTATGTAAAACATGTTCATATGTCATCATATAATATATTAAGGGGTTCAATGATAGACGCACTCGCTGCATGCTCATTGCTCACACGTGTCAATGACACCATCGACCAAAAATGAAAATTTTTTTTTGCTCAAAGCATGCTTTACAGAAAGAACAATCAATCAAGCATTGTAGAGTAGTCTGATTTGATTAATTTTTTTTTTCGTTAGAAAGAGGATAATTTTCTACAGGGCGCATTGGGCTCATTGGTGCAACTAGACACTTGGAGGCCCTAATGTCAAATATAAAATGGGGCCCCCTAGCAAAAAATGTAAATGGTCTTAAGTAATCAAAGGACAAAGGTACACTGTACACCGCTTCCTTCCCACCCATAAGGTAATCAAAATCTTTAGTTAATTCTATAATTATATTATGTACCTATACAAAAGCGAAATGAGAATCTTTGTTACTGATTAACTCCAAAAATTCATGACCGATTTGGCTGATTTTTTTTTTTGTTGTATTCGTAACTAATAAATGTTAATAGGTAGGTATGAAAGACAATTTTATGAAAATCTACCGGAAATTTATAAAATCTGGAAAGCAAAAATACAGTAGTGGCGCTACATATTTAACCATTTTTAACGGGCAACGAAGTGCACGGGGTGAGCTAGTAATTTTATAAAATAAAAATAATTTTTGTAAACTATTTTTTTTTTAAATATTATTCATTTATATAATAGAATCAATATTAATATTTCTGGAGTTTTTTGTAAAAATTATCTTCAAAATGCCTTCAAAATATTGAGAAAAAATAATAGTAGAGAATATCAACTCTTGTCTCTTGGTAGTTAATATATAGCACATATAATCTAATACAATTCAGATTTCAGATGTGTCAATATAAAATATAATATGTTGAAGTATAGTTTATTTTTTTATACACCTAACACCTATCATCTTTGCAAACAATTCAATTACACAATATAATAAAAAATACAAGTTTTGATGTTTATAAAAGGACTTGGATTCTTTCTATTGATAGTCACCTTATATCTAATTCTTCTTTATTTTTAAAAAATTAACAATATCACATAAAAAATTACCTAATTAATTATTATATTTTCCAGTTTATTATTTAGCCATGGTAATTGGTAATGATTTTATAATATTATTAAATCAATAACTCGTAGACCGTAGTGTAATCAGTGTTGGCCTGGCAGACCAAAGGCCCATGGATCAGTTTTTTTAAGGAGCCCCATAATGAATGAGCCTCGGGCCTTGTAAAGAAAAATTGTACCTAAAAATTACGTATGGTTAAATATTTGGATAAATACTTTGGAGAGTCCATACTCCTTATAGGCCTATAAAGACCTGCAAGATCACGCCGCCACACAAATAAAAAATTTACAAGACTCTAAGTTAGTGAAATATGGATTTCCTAAAATTAGGTATATAATAAATTACCTATCTATAGTATTTGATATTAATTTATATAGGTACCTCTACATTAATTTATTAATTACAAACCTAATTCTGATTAGGTTCTTGTAATAGGTATTGTATTATAATGTAAGTAACTAGGTAGTAAGTAAATAGTATATAGGTAGGTATATTATTGTAAATAATCTTACCTATTAATTGATTATTAAAAAACAAATTGATGTATGAAATTCAATGGCTGCTTCTGCTGTTTTTGTTTTGCTTGTTTTGAATATATCATCACAATCACAAATGTATATTTTTTTAAAGAGTTAAAAATGTCCATAGTGGTTTCATTCCACCATTCCATTTTGAATATCGCAGATGTACCGAAAATCCGTTCTACACTTTCAACTGAGTTCTGAGTACCTACTGAGTACTGACAATAACTATATTTTGTCACTATCGTCGCAAACGGCGCGAATGGCGAGCAAGGACGAGTCGTGTGGGAAATTCCATGATTACGATACTATATCGAGATTATTTATATTTCTTATGACTCAAATTTACCGACAACTGATGGGCCATGAGAAGTGACTCGGCAAGTAAAAATAATAACTATACTTAACGATTAAACACCTCCTAGTTCCTACACGACTCATAAAGCATCACAATATTGTAGATTATTCGGCGAGTACACGAGTCATGTGGGACCAGCTTTATAATATTATAATATATTATTATGCTATAAACTCTTATCTAATAACTAAAAATAAATAAATAATTTCTTTTAATATATGGGAGATAATACACATAATATCTGCAAAACCTGTGGAGGAGCTCTAACCATCAAGCATGTCCTTTTATACTGTCGAAGTTATGCAGACACTAGAACCTCACTAAACATACCTGAGCTGCACCTGTATAAAGCACTTGTAGGTACAAGATCACGAAAACCATAAAAAAAATCGGAAAATTCCCAAGATAATATTAAATAGGGTAGATTATACATACCTACTATATTATCAGATTATCTTATGTTATAAATTATAATATTATAGTATAATATACGATATAACTAATACATTTAAAAGTACAAAAATAATTGTATTTACTGAAATAAAATCACATTGTAAAATACATATAATTATATTGGTGGGTGCCAGAATATTCGATAGGCAATAGGTATTCACTTCAGTAGCTAATAACTAGCTATTGATGTAGATTCATAGGCGGAAATCCATTAGAATTTCTGGGGGGGCTAAACTAAAATAAAAACTATATTAACATATTATATAACATGTATTTTCACATAAAGATGACAAAATGTTGGGGGGGCTATTACAGTATTTGGGGGGACTAAGTCCCCCAAGCCCCCCCCCCCCTATTTCCGCCTATGTGTAGATTGTAAGACCAATAATATTTTAAAACAATGAGTTGTGAGTAGTAATTTATGATTCAGAATAAAATAAAAATACATACCTGCAGAAGTGCAGACCTGGAGTACAGTATTAGGTACCTACGTCTTAATAAATCGACATTTGTTGATAAATATGGAAAATGTACCTAGTCGATTTAAACTCGGGCAAAGGAACCACTTTATATAATACTAACAGGAGCGAACTGGGACCCATTTGGCACACTATTAATAAAAAAAAAATCAGCCATACATACACTATTATAACCTATACTATTTGAACTTTATTTTTGACTTTTTGTCAGGCACTCATCAATTGCCATAATAAACAGGTGAAAAATGTTTTAAAAATTAAAATGTATAATTTATTAGAGGTAATTTTAATTCATAACTATTTGTTATTTACCGTATACTGCTAAACCATAAATCATAGATAAAATCTAGAGTATAAATGTAGTAGACAGATGTAACATTTTCACAAGGCTGGGCAAGTTAATAATATTTTTTTTAACTAGGTTAAATTAAAATCTAAATAAAGTTAATTCAAAATTTTTCATCAATTTAACTAAGTTAGAAGTTAACTAAAAGTTAATATTAATTTTTTAACTCAAGTTAAGCTAATAAAAAAATAATAATCAAATTAATATAGGTAAAATTGTTTGAATTACAAAATTATGTTAAATCTAAAATTGTATACCGTGTATAGGAAATAGGCATGTATTAAAAATTTTCAAAATTGTAATAATTATTGCTCAAAAACGAATAACTGATAAAAATACCAATAAATTGCAAAATGAAAGTTCATTTTTTTTATGGTTAAAAATGTATATTTGAGAATTGATTCTTACAATTACGAGTACATAAATCGTAAAAATCAAACACCTACAATTAATCTATTTGAACCTAAAAACTATGAGAAATAACTTATGAACACCAATGGATCATTTTTACCTATTAACCAAAATCAATTTCGGATACAACTTTGGGGGCTGTCATCGTTTTAAGATTTTCAGAGCATGTCTTTACAACCCCCTAATTAAGTTTAAGGATAACTCCGGAAGTAGTAGAGCACTAACGTCGAAAAAATGGTACAGAATGTCAGAAGCGAATCACTAAAGAATGGCTCATTTGGAATTCCAAAATATTGAGTTAGGGTTGAGCTATTGTACCCCCCCCCCCCCCCCACTAATGATCCCTTGTATTTAATTAAGAACTGCAGCACAAACGATGAAATTTGAGCACAATCCAGCACAAACGTAGCACAAACGAATGGCATAATTTGAATTCGAAAATTCGGATGTGGGGTGCAGTCGTTTCGCTGGCACCCCCAATTTCTATCCCTTATAACTCCCGAAGGGTTGTAGCACAAACGATGAAACTCGAGCACAATCCAGCACAAACGTAGCACAAACGAATGGCATAATTTGAATTCGAAAATTCGTATGTGGGGGTGCAGTCGTTTCGCTGGCACCCCCAATGTCTATCCCTTATAACTCCCGAAGGGTTGTAGCACAAACGATGAAACTCGAGCACAATCCAGCACAAACGTAGCACAATCGAAAGCCCTGGGTTTGAACTCAAAATTCGGAAGTGGGGGTGCAGTCGTTTCGCTGGCACCCCCAATTTCTATCCCTTATAACTCCCGAAGGGTTGTAGCACAAACGATGAAACTCGAGCACAATCCAGCACAAACGTAGCACAATCGAAAGCCCTGGGTTTGAACTCAAAATTCGGAAGTGGGGGTGCCAGGGAAATGCACCTGTAAAATACTAAATAATAATCATTACCAACGACGTTCGGTTGATAATAATAGTATTCTCGACATTAAATGTTTACTTATTTTATTTACTCAAACAATTTCTTTAGAACAGATGATAATAATATTGTTTTGTTTAAATGTCTTATTGTTATTATTATACTATGTATTTTTTGAGCATACGGAAAAGGTTTGTTATTCCTTAATACAAACATCGAACATAGTACAAATAATAAGATACATCTCGAAAAATTGTTTATTTGTTTTATTTTTTTATTTTGTAACACCGTATGCATTTATAATTAATGGTTGGTTTTTCTATGTAAATGTCATATTGTCGTATTATGTATATGAAATTGACTCAATTTGTGCATATACTTTTGACACATTATTTTGCAAACAGTAATTCAATTTGCTATTCATGAATAATGAATATATTAATAAAATGTGTCTGTACCTACAAACATTATGGTTCAAAAATTACAAGTAGTAGTTTACAAGTGAATATGTATAATAGGTCGTGGTTATTATTATTATTATGTAATTATATTTGAATTGTCAACTAGTGAGGAAAATATTTTTGCGGTTTATACTTGACTTAATTCTTCCAACGTTTTCACTATCAATTAAATAGAGATATTATATATACACCGATGAATAGTTGTATAGGTGTATATTAAATCATACTGAGACTTTTATGATAGATATTTCTAGAACTACCCAACAGATATCTACATTTTTATTTTAGATGAAAATTCTACGTTTACAGAACAGAGTTAACATGCAATACGATTTATTCGTATAATATTATACTGATTTTTCAAATTCGATTTTTATAGTAACAACACTAATAATTTTATATATTTTGCAATAGTTTTATTTTATCACGACTGGCATGTAAGCGCCAGTATCACGTTAGTATATTCAATTATACAGTGATATTATGAATATTTAATCATCTATAATCGCATATTTTAATTTGTTCTCAATTATTCTTATATATATATATATATATAAAACCATTTGGATATTTATAACATATTTCATATATAATTAATCGTAATAATATATTCTTAGAATTATTCGCTGTTACCTGCGTATGCGTAGTAGCACTGTTTGTTTTATCTTTTGAATATGTTTTCTTAGAATAAAAGTTATAGAAATTATAGGAGTCTATAAAAAAAAAACGACTCGTTTAATTGATATTATGTTGTAATGTTTCAAACAGATAATGTTATAAAAAAAAGCAACACTAAATGCGGGTTAGAGATCACATATCTAACATAGCTATAATTATTATTTTGATTACGATGAAATCTACGGGGAAAGTTATTGTGTGACTTTTTTTTTCGTCCGCGCGCAAATTTTAGGTCGCGTGCACGCGATAAATTCTGTGGGACCCCAACCACGACCACCCCTCTCATTGTATATTATATACATTTAAATATATATAATACGAAAGTGTGTGTGTGTGGGCGCATGTATTGTTTTATTATCTCAACCCAGTCAACCCCGCGTTGTGGCGTTGCAAATTTGCATAGAACAAAACCGCCAAACGGTCATTGGAAACAGTCGGCTGTGTGTGGTGTGTATACGTTTTTTTTTTTGCCTCTCGCTTGCACACACACACACACAAGACAAGTGTGTTGCAGACGTTATCCTTAAATTATTGCGCCAACACAACGCCCCCGCGACTCTTGTGTGACATTATAATAATATATATCGGAGTCAGTCCCCGGCGCGTATTCCCTCGACTTGCCCGCAACCGGGTCTCTCGGAAAATCTAAAGTTCTTTTTCGTGTTCGGATAAAAAATTAATTGCCGTGTTTTAGACCATCGCGGACAAAGCCAAGTGTAACGTAATATATAGCGCTAATGTATATAATACGCTGCCGTGTGTACATTACATTATGCGCATGCCTATATATATATATAATATCGTGTATGTTTTAATATGCGCACAATCCTAGTCAAATAATCCAAAAACAGCGGCTGAGCAAATTGGGTATAGTGTTATTATGCACGCCGTTGTTCAAACATTCTGTGTACACTAAATACCGTCCAAATTGCCTCTTAGGATATAACAATGTTATTTTCAATGGCTGCCACGTCGTGGACAATGCGAAAAGTGTAAAATGACGTTTCGCTATTTACGATTAGTTAGGTATTCATTTTCAAAGTTTCTAAGCGCACAAATAGGTTATCTACGTTTAACGTTTTAACGAAATGTATTTAATTGTATACAGTTTAAACTGATAAGATAACGTTTTTTCAAATATTGTACCTAAAAATAAATTTAAGAATTTGACACACGCCTTTTAGTGAGTATAATATGTACTCAATGATAAACAAATTTAACAATCATTTTATGCAATATAAATACAACGATGAGTTTGCTTAATGATTATAATACTACTCAAATTTGGAAAAGCTTGAAAAATAAAATTGTCATTTTATCGTTTCATAATATATTTACATTTACCGTGTGATGTAAATTTGCATGATAAATATCCGATATAGTTAAAAATTATATAATGTTGTATGTAGTAATCAAACAGAAGAAGGCCTTGAGCATTACTGATTGCAGCTATTTCTATAATCATATATTATATACATGAATGCGGAATCGATTAAATACATACGTTTTTAATATTACCTATATGATTTAATTGTAAAAAAGAGAATAAGATAAATATAATATAATTCAAATATTTTATATGACCGAGGAAATTTAATAGGGAAAACTAGGGAACATTTTGAAGGGAAAATTGATTTAGAGTCTGAGGCGAAATTGAACATTTTGAGTACCTAAGACCTAAGTTAAAATATCGAGGCAATACCGTGATAATATTGTAAAATCCAATTATTTCAGCATATTTAGTTGAAAATAAATAAATTAAGTTGTACTTTGAATATATTAATTTATTTCAACCATAAATGTTAGTAAAATTAACATTGGTAGCGATGTGTGCAATTTTAACTGTTATCTTATTATAATATTTTCAACCTTAAACATTTATTCGGTAACATTATACGTATATTTCGATAAAATCGTTAGTAATTAATTGTTATAGATTCAATGTATTGGTAATCAGGTTTACGTGATCAATACAATACATTTATTAAAATTAAAATGCAGCTATACATAAATGTATTATTAATTGTCTACAGGTGGTGTAACTGCATTTCAATGATCATTCGCCGATATCAACACGAGTTCAATACATTTTTATACGTAAAAGTTTGAGAACCCCTTGATGGTGGTCTCAGACCATCGTCTATTGTCGATCTTATTCATCGGTACACAATAGGCAGTATGATTTTGGACAAAAACCGGTACATAAATTCTCATCCCTATAGGAGTTCGAAAACATCGGTATTTTGAACCGAGACATTACTTTTATTTATTTTCTGGTCCTATTGTATACGTTTTAATATTTGAAGGGTGTTATCATTGCAATTTCTAGAAATGTTCAACAATAATAATAATTTACAATACCTACAGCAGTACACCTACTAAAATAAAAAATAAAATAATAATAATAATAAATAAAATTATTAAAATACAATAATATAATAGTTAAATACTAAAATAATCAATCATAATTCAATTTAACATCATACAAATATTGTCGTTTAATTTACTTACTTTTGTAATTATATGTATACGTAGGTAATAATTAATATGTATTATATTATAATACTATTCGGTGTTAAGCTTAAATCATTTTTATTAAAAAGATTTGCATGCAATAAAGGAACTTTTTTTTTTATCAAAATGTTATGAATAGAATTTTTTATTTTATTTTATTTTTATAGTCATTTTTAATAAGATATCTAATACTTATAAGCATATTACCTACCTATAGTAAAAAATAAACATCACCTCATAATGTTTATGATTTTAATATTGATAAAAAAAAAATGATTCAAATTATCATCTACAAAATAATAGTTTTTATAAAATTATTTGTTAATAAGTTTTAAATTTATGTATAGAGGTGAATAGGTGATTAAATTAAAATACGTCACAAATCACAGACAATCCAATTAATATAATTTTTACGTCAAGTTTTTTTAATCTCATTTTCTCGTTTTTACGCAAATCCATCGTTTTTGCAGCTACTCACGTCAATGTACCTATTCACACGCTAACGTTAAATTCAACTTTTCCGACTGTAACAAATTTTAGGAACACCACCTGATTCAACTGAGCCTGACGCAAACGATATTTTTTCGCACTATTGTTTGTTTAAATAATTTTTGTTCGCATTTTTTTTTGTACACTCGTCGCACATTTGGCCAAACATCAGTCGAAATGACAAAATTAATTATCTATTTAAGGGTAACGATTCAGTGTGCGAGTATGATGTGTTATAAGTATAACCTTTCAAACTAAGTATTTATTCCTTTCAAGTTACAACTGAAAACTTCAATATTGTCTTATTATTACAAATGCTCTTTAGGTACTATAATTAGAGCGATTTGTGTAATTAGTTCTTTAGATTATTCTTGACTACGTTAATATGAAAAATTTACATTCGAATCTAATAATTCTTATACAAATACGGTTATTATCATTCTACACAAGACGACAGGTATACATCGATACATTGAATTAAACAGTTCAAGTTATAAATTGCTTGAGTAATTTTTATAAATTTTAAATATTTCAGACCACATAGATACAATAGTATATTATTGTATAAATGTTTGTAGTAGAACTAATAATATAATTCATTGTGAACGAATTTTCGTAGTGAAAACTATATCAAGCGAGACGTCTACACTGTAAAAATTCTAAACGCTAAAATAAAATGAACAAAAACGCAACATATTATTGTAATAATTTAGCGTTCAAAACAATAATTTAACGATACAATTTTTTTTACTTTAAAATACGCGTTACGCTTGATGATTATAACGAGGAATTTTCTGGTTAGTGACAGAATTAAGGCGTGTTTAATTATTAGATAAAAAGTTTTAATTTGAATTATTGTTTTCTTCAATTTAACATGACGCCTCGATATAATTACAGTACTAATATAATATCATATATAATATTATTATTATTATGCTAACGAGAATAATGTTTTTGTTGACTAAAATACATAATATTGTGTTAATCTCCACAAACCGTGAATTCTTTGAAAATATTCAAATGAAAAAAAACGTCAAGCAAAAAAAGGGTAAAAATAGTAATATTCATACGGTATATATTATGTTCGGGCACGCAAATTGAATCAACAGACTGACGTGCCTCTTTTGTGTTGGATACATAATAAACAAGGAGGTCGCGTTAATTAAATGACACCGTAATTATAGGTTATATATTTTTCCTCCACACACGAGAATCGCCCAACACTATGGTAGTTTGGTGCAACTGCATAGGTGTGAACGCCCCGGGAACTCGAGTTTGAGAAATTTTGTACCTACTAAATAATACAATATTTTCTTTATTCAAATCTCGAACACCGTTTCGTAATAATGTGGTTAGTAGATATTATTTACTAATTTCAACGAGCTATGTTCTATCAATTTATACGTAGGTACTTACATAATTAGATACGTTTACAAAAATACATCGATAATAGCAGTTAAAAAGTAAATTATATATTTTATTATATTATTAGAAAATACAACACTATTATCTAAGTACGATAAACGAGACCTAAGCATCTGCAATAGCTAATTTGCATGGTGTTGATTAAAAATATTTTACTAGACTTGAAATTAGCAATAATAATTTAATTTGTTTTCTAGCAGTTTGACGGGCAAATATGCATAATAATTACCTCGATTAGGTGTAAACCGGGCTACACATGTAGGTAGGTAGGTATCTAAATCATTGTAGTAGGTATTTATAACGGAGATATTTTTGCTGTCAGAAATTGTTGTTGAGCCACATACTTCTATTAAACGCTACGAATATATACATATAGCGTATGTTGGTGTATACGTAATAATAATATCATACTATATATAATATACGTGAGTGGATAATTATTTCTCATTTTATTAAAAATTATAATATGTGCGCGAATAAAATCGAAGAATGGTAAGGTGGTGATATTGTATTATTGACGATAATTATTATTTACAGTCGAAGGCCGAAAATAAATTACATGTCGTCGTCGTCGTCGTCGTAACACTATATTGACCAAACAAACTCGCCATGTGATTGGAAAAAAAAAAAAATTGTACGTGTTATATTATTCGGATGTATTAGGGCAGACCCGGATCGACTCGTTCAGTCTGCGATATAAATCAATTTGCATACGTCGATATCGCGATAATAAGTACAACCGTATCACCTATATATAGGTATATCAATATCTACGCATCGGCGTTGGCAATAACTTATTATTTCATTATTTTCGAATCGCTGCAGATATTAAATTTAACGTGCCGAATATCGTAACAAAACACATTGTAGTCGAATTACTGAATAACCCATCGGTGTTAAAATATACACACAGGGTACATATTATTATGTTTATCATTAATACAGACAGACGGTCTAGGTTACGACCTTTATATATTATATACATATACATATATATATACGCACAAAGCGAGTACGTACGTCAGGTGATATAAATCCCATGGCGCCAATTAAAAACTATTATACATAACATAATATAAGCTTGCTGTGAACAGGTGAAATATACCATACCGTACAAGGTCAGTATATAAAGTACGCGTACTTCGCGTGTAATTCAATACACGATACGATACGACGGTTTTAATATTATAATATCATTATACTTATGATTATATAATATTAATAAAATATTATATGAGACAGGGTGACAATTGATATCGCTGACAACGGAGTAGAAGTTAACGCATGCAGAAAATCAATTTGCTGCCACAGGTGTGTGTGTGTGTAGTACGGCGGTCGGTGCCAATAAAATATTATTGGCAGTTTGTGAACATAAATATTATGTATACAGACTTATATGTATGTACGTATATGTATATTATATATACGTTTGTGTTGTAGGTTAACAATATATTATTTATGTATACCGACAATTCTGTGAAGAAAATTGTATTGCATTCAGGTACGTAAATATTGTTGTCTAGCTGTCTTGTAACCGCGGATTAGGTCGTCTCAGAGGTTAAATAATTGAGTTCACTTGGTAATTTATTTCAAATATTTATTCCCTTCAGTCGTGCATTTATGATGTATTAGTTGAAATAAATTTACTGTAATTTTATGAAACGATTATTTAGGTACCTATGTAAAATGTTAAAAAAATGTGTACAAGTCTTTGACGATTTGGAATTTACAAAAAATTTAATAACCACCATTGATATAATGTAACATATTGTTATCATGTCCAAAGGTTATGAAATATCGATTTTTGCGTACGGTAGAGCTTAAAGCCGGCGATGGAAACGAACGTTCTAGAATCGGCAGTGCCCGTGAGGGAATGTCATGGGCCAGAAACAGGGGACATTATAATGAGTGAGTGGTTGGTGGGTATACAAATTGGAAGAAATGAAGCGTAGACGGTAAATTGACACCGGTACGAATGGGCTTGGGGGAAACAGCGGATGAGCGTAGTGCCGGGAATTGAAACTTCTCCCCAGGAAACGATCTGATTATAAGGACCCGGCAAGAATAGGATTAAAGGACCGACTCTGATAAGAAACAGGTCTCTCTCTGTGTTGAGCGCGAAGGATAGTTTCCTCTATATACAACCCAAAGGGCAAATAACATAATATATATATATATCGGCGACGAATGTTGAGAAGTTTCACCGTGCGCTGTGTGTGCTTGTTGCTGGATTATCATGGATTATGCGCGTGTATATTGCAGTTTTTAAGAGTTTCGGTAAACATTTTGAAAACTTCTATCACCCTCAGATTGATATATTTATATTATAATTTTTGGTTGTAATCTCAATATTACAGTTTGAATTATATTAATCGTTGGGTTATCTTACTTTCGCCAAGTTTATAAACATTTTACATGTAACGTAAAATAATAACTGTTTTCTTGTATATATTGATCAACAAAAATAAACATTAATTCATTTTCTTGAAACGAAATAGTAGATATTTATTATTTTATATACAATTTACAAATTATTTTTTTTTAATAAACCTTACATAATATACCTATGCACTTTTGATAGAATTAAGCAACATTTATAATTATATGCACGTCAAACTGTAATCCAAGTTTTTGGATAAGATAATATATAATTGGCTATATTTGCAGAGACATAATCACCAAAAACTTTGACAATACTGACTACAATGTGAATGTTCAAATTACAAATGTATTTTAACAAATAAGACAGTGTTTCGGAAAGTGAAGTAACGACACATACAAAACTATATAAATGCGTTAACTTTTACTTTTAAACTTAATAGACGATTGCAATAAAGATGGTGAGTGGTTAGAGTGATTGTAAATTACTTAACTCGAACGCTCTTCAGAAAACCGTATACATATAGCTCGTGAATTCTTGCCGACGTCTCAGGGCGGTGTAAGAGCTCGCATTCCGATTTTTCTCAATTTCAAGTTTAATAAAGTATATATTTGGATACAGCATGGAAATCATGTATATAATATTTATATATATTTATATAATATATCAATGGTGAGTGAAAACCGATCGGAATATTTTAACCGGTACCGATCGTGATTGTATTTCGAGTAAAAAGCGTAAAATACTTGACTTATTAAAAATTGAATTAAGGGTGCAAGACGAAAGTCAATAGTCGGGCCAATTCTTTCTGTCTGTAGAACGTGTATCGGATAGTTCAAACATGCCGATATATCCTGCAGCGTCAAATTCATCTGACAGCGACCTTACAAGATGCCCCACCTTCATGCTAAAGAATTTTCATCCCGGACTTTAAATCGTACATTTTCCGTGGGTAAATACGTAGTGATATTCGATAGAATGATAAAACATTTTAATTAAAAGTTACGTGATGGGTATATTATTTCAATCTTAACATCGCCCACAATAATATAGTATAAATAATTCTTGTCCAGAATTTCGTCTGAATTGAATAGGGTGTAACGCTTTTATAAACGTAAATATCGATTTAGGAAGAGACCACACATGTACTACGATTGTACTCTAAAAGTATAGCGTACAGTCATTTATAATAGCAATTGTAGAAAATAATTACAACGGTTTCCACGTACGTGATTTCACGCACATTGTTGAAATCAAATGCAATATAATGTCGTTTAATTAAAAATGGTTTTAGAGTTGGAGAGGAGTAAATAATAATAGTAGTAATAATAATAATAATAATAATAGGGTTTAGTAAAGACGATAATAATTACTAGCGGTTATAACGTAGGTATTAAAAATTCGGTGTTAAAACGATTCTCATTAAAAAGTAGTTTATAATTGCTTCAAATTATCGTTCAACGCGCCTTGTTTATGTGCCCTTTAAGTGCCCCCAAAAATGACTGTTATAGGAACATGCTCGTAATAGTATATCGATCGGATTTCTAAATATCCACACCTACATCGATTTACACAGTTATTGTGTTAGGCGATGAAACTCGAAAAATATTGAAAATCAAGAGATGGCTAGATACTTTAAGAAAGAAAAAAAAAGTTATTAAAATAATATTATAACCCCTATACAGATCGAAAACTCGCTCTTGTTTCGGGCTAAACGGTTGACCTTTCTTTGTTATAATATACTACACGTCATTATATTACACATCATATTGTAATGATTTCCCAAATCCAACGACTATAATTATTATTTACGTGGAACATGAAAGTCCGTGTTGGGTTTTTTTTAAATTGGCCGTTATAGAGGTCAACAATTATTGCGTGGCATACGTACCTAAACAAAACACGGTGTAAAAATACGTGTTTAATAGGCAGGTATTCATAATATTATATAGTACCTAATTATTACGGTTTAAAATATGAAATTCAAACAGCGATGGTATTTTAATGTAATGCATAAAATAAATATTTGTCCGTATTGAGTTATAATATCAAATTAAACGGTATGAACGGTTTTTATTTTAAATTAAATTTTCTAATGCGTAGGTAATTAATGTGTAAAAAATAAAGCGTATTTGCGTTGGTTTATTGGATTAGCGTTGAATTTTTTTCTGTCGATTATTATTAAAATTAATATTTTGTGAAAAAAAATCGTTTTGGAATACCTCCGTGTCAAACCAATAATAATTATTGACACACGCATTCGGCATTCGTTTTAATTATTAATATACACATAATATTATATTCATTAAAATAGTAATTACTATTATTATTATTAAACCGTATCGCACTGCAAACTCCGTAGACTATAATATATTCCATATACTACACGTGGACGACGAAGTAAAAAAAGAGATTCTTCCGTTTTAAAATCCACTGCAACGTATGTCACACGTATATTATGTCAGTATTATACGACTTTACAATATTATTATTAATTTATGTTATATTTTTTATCCGCTTCGGTCCAACGCGTGAGACACGACCCGTCCGAGTGCTCTATTTCGTTTTCCACTCAATGCTGCCATTGCCATTATTATTATTATTATTATTATTAGTATCGTCATCGCAATCGTGTCGGTGGTCCCGAGAATCCGTCTTAAGACTCTTTCCATGATACATGTACGCTGCCTGCGAGCATAATATTGTGCTCACGTCTGTGTGAGCCTATAATTATTATTAGGTGCTTAAAATATACTCACACGCGCACGTCTGTGTGCGAATTCGAAACGAAACGACCTTAAAATTTAATGTTCGTCAGTTGAGACGTTAATTTGCGCAATCGAGTTTTAACACTTTATACTGATTAAAATGCTTAAAATAATATTGCAGCATAAATATTAAACTTTTGATAACATTACGTTTTAATTTTAAACCATAAACAATAGTAATTTTCCGAAATGTATCACTCAAATCTTGAATATTGATCAAATAGGTAGTCAATTATTCACGAAACTATAAACATTTTATGGGTAAGCATAATTTTTATAAAAGAAGTGATAGCCGATAGGTTTAATACGGAACAATTCATGCAATTTGACAGCACTACGACCAATCGCAATATAAACCCCTTAAACGAATAATTCTATAGGTAACAAACTACATAATTCGGTAATAAAGGTTGAGCTCGCAATTATTTAAGTATGAATATTAATATAAATTGTTTTGATTTTTTATTACACTAATGTCATTACCCATTTTCTATTGGATATAACTTATAGGTTAACGATTGAATATTATATTGAACATATCGTACTAACGAAGATATATGTACTATTTCGCTCGGTTTTTAATAAGCAAAAAAAAATAACTCAGTGTTTCTGGTTCGAAATTGGCCGAGTGAATGACCTTGCAATGCCTTATATCATCCATATGTGCAACCGAAGCAAAATTCAGTACCTATGGTTGTGAAAACGTGAATTTGACAACGTTGTACTAAAAACTGTTAGTTAAATATTCGGTAGGTGCGTTTTCTTTAAAATTGTTTAGATAGCTTTAAAATATAAAAAAAAAATGATAGACAGGATACCGAAACCTGATGTTAGGCACTCGTCTCGCTTCACTCACCTCAACGCATAATATTAATGTATTGCGATATTCTTTGTTTAAGCAAAATACATTTTCATATTCATAAGACTATTGTAATCGAAGCTTGTTGCAATAATATTTCCAAATATGTTTGATGGTATTCCGTGGTAGTTTTTTCTTATACTTTGAGAAACTATTGAAAAACTATCAAAAACCTCCTTAGCATCATAAAATTAATAAGTACGTTTTTCTATTCATTCAAAATTTTAAATTAAAGAACTTAAATTTTTATTAAAAAAAAAAATTCTCTATGACTAATTAAAGTAAAAAATTAATATATAAGTTTTAAAACATAAGTTGACTGATAGGTACTATTAGTTTATTCCGTTAAGATATAAACACGTTTTATATTAGGTATGTTATACAATAGACGCGGAACGTGGAGTTCGCTCTCTGGTTAGCCGTCGGCAAAAACACCACGGTTCACTCTGTATATAATATTTTTTTTTCGTCTTCAAATCGTTGAGTCACCTCGTCTGTGATGAATATATTATTCAATTATGATATGAATTCACGTACAACAACCGTATATACTATCACAGGTATAATAATAATAACCATAATAATGGTTATAAAAATATAATAATAATGTGTATGGAGAGACTTGCGTTTGCTTGCGAGACGAATGGCTGCAAAGGTGACGGTTCGAGTTGACGGGGATGGCCGAGCCGGGGGTAGACTCGTGTGATGGAGGGTTAGTTCGATTTGTTAAACGTGCTCGTTTTGCGAAATAAACGCGCGTACCCTCCACCCGTTTGTCCGACACTGCCGTCCGCGGGCTTGGTAACGAGACCAACCTACCCCGAGAGGGCTGAGAGTCCCGTCATCGGGTATGTCGATCACGTACGTCGCGCGCCCCGACGGGTTTTCTCCCGTACCAGTCGTGGCGGTGGTGGTTATATACTCTGATTGGAAAGAAGGAGCGGCGGCGACGGCACGGGACCGTATACTGTATATAGAGGGCGGTCCTCCGTGTTTTCCCGTTTTAGTAAGACGGAAAAACCGGAAAACGCGGTCCACCACCCTGTATACCACTCTGTAACCTGTCTCTCCCGGTCGCCGAACAGGTACCTCATATATATATACAGGTGGTGGCGACAATTCAATTACCGAAACGAACCATATCATTATTCCGAGGTTATACTGCGCACCCGCTGTGGAGGGGCGGTCGTCGTAGAAGTCTGCTAGAATTTTTTTCCCGGGATGATTATTTTGAATTTGGAAATTAATTTCTATAAACCCCATCATACCCGCCATGTGTGCAGCACTTATACCGCAACGTTACAACGACTATGTATAATCACACACAAAGCGTAATTTAATATGATGTGTGCGTGTGGTGTATTACCCTAATAAGTAGACGCTTTACAACTTTACGTGTACCGTAATACTATTATCATAAAGGTTTATGGATAAATACTTTGAGAGCTAACTGATCTACATAGTACCTACTATATTGCTGTTAAAACGAGATTTAAACCCTTAAATCACCCCGAAAAAATCTCTAATTCAACCCTTTATTAAAATCGTTCGACTTAATATTTTATCGCTTATAATTACATAAAATTAATGTTAAGCTATGTCCCGAGTGGTATAGCCATGTGCGTAGGTTTTCCTATTTATATTTCCTTAATATTTTATAAAATTATCATTTATCATACACATCTCATAAGCTATTTTAATGTTCTTCAAATTTATTTATTACATAATTTACCGTCGGACGAGGAAAAGCGGTTTGAAATATTATTTTTCGGTGTTTCCGTGTAACCACGACGTTATATTATATAGTGTGCGATTTAATGTTTAATAGTTACTTAGTTGGGCGAATTTTCAAAATACTTTGCAATTGTAGTAAATGGCCCGTTACGACGAACAATCTTTTATGTCGTTAAATGAAAAATCACCCAAAAAGTGCAGGTTGGCGCCAACCTATTAATTAAAACTGTATAAGAACGAAAACAAATTCCGTAAAATATTTCAAGAGAAATATAAAAGTACAAAGAATTATTTTTGGTTTTAGAGTACATTTCTACATAACCTAACAAAACTAACGTCTAAATAAATGTATCAATTCTAGATTGTTTAAGATTTTAACGTAACAGTCGTGCCTATGTGTAATCACATTTAACTAATAAAATATAATAATATAATATGTAAATACGAACCAATTGTTTTGAATAAATTTACTGTTAAAATATAAATTTCCATTTTAATAATATTTTATTGAGAACTCGAATTGTCATTCAGAATTTCTCAAAAATTCTAAGCGGAGCCTGCTTTGATATTATCATCTATGTATACAAAAGTACAACAATGAATATAATATGAAATATTATACGTTTATAATAGAAGCTGTACATCCAAATTTAAGAGTGCAGATGAATATTAATTTTAAAACCAATAAAAAAGTAATATTTTTATTGTTTTTAAATCACAGCTGCTCGCCGACAATCGGATAATAATCAAGAATTTTTAATTCGTTTTCAATGACCACCAGCAATACCCAAACAATAATATTATATTTTACTTACAAACAACACAAAAGATTGAACCCTTTTATATATCGCATGCAATCATTACACTTAAAAAGACAATGGTTCCTAATCGTGTGCTCCCAACTCTTTGAAAATTAATATTTAAGGCCTACGTATCACCCGATATCCATAATATGTACTTACCAACGTGTAGGTACAATTATTGCATAAGGTGCTTAACAACAACAACAACAATAACTGTGTGAGCGCAACACAAAAGAGCACATACGCGCCGAGTTAGGTTATCTTTAACGATGAACAAACGATACGTCGTTTTTTTTTTCTTCTGCGTTTTGGCTGGAAATTTCCTGTTCGAGAATTCCCAGCACAAACATCTGTGATGTGAAAAACAAATAGCGAATGCTCGAATAACGATTTACAGTATGGTTCGGTTACTCTGTATATTATATACCGCAGTTAACCGTGTTTTATAAATTCGCACGTATTTGCATAATCTCGGGTTCTTATAATTAATTAAACGCAGCAGCTTATTTGAAACTCCGTACGCAGGTATATACGTATATATATATATATATATATATAATATTATAGTAATATATTTATATATTTTGTACATAGGCGTGCTTGAAAAATTTAACGAACGCGGTTGTTTTAAACTTTAAACGGTTCAAAAGCTTTTTGCGAGCGCCGGTATAATGTATGTATTATACAATATATAGTTAAGAATATTGTACCTCGTGTGGACGTGAGTATATAGTAATAAAAGTTTTTTCTCCGCGGCGGCGGCGGCGGCTCTCATATTATTAAAACCGTGATTAAACCTACTTAAGTTCTTGCGGCTAGTAAAATAGGAAATAGTCTATAATGTATTATTTACAAACACTTATAATATTAGTGTTGCTAGTATTGCTCAGCGCCCTTGAAATTATTTCAATAATAATGTGTTTCGGTGGTTCTCGTTATTACGTCGATAATCAGTCTACGATGGATATAACAGTAAAAAACAAACTATTTCATCGTGTAATTACCGTACGTTGAAACGAATTATTACTAAGCCGTATTTGACTTTTTTCGATATAAACTATTTTCACGCGAGCGAAAAAAAGTTCAGTTTTTATATGAAAGAAAGTGAAACGAATAAAGATGTATAAATAATTATATTATACGCGTTAAAATCCGATAGCAATTCGAGACACCATAAACACGCATACCCTGGAGAGAGTGCTGCTCTACATTAATTCAGTAAAACCACGAAAATTATCATTTTCAAACATCTTAACCCGCAGGATAAAACATTATAATAAATATATGTGTGTAGAATATTTCGTACTATGCCTCAAGTGTAAATAATGTATTCAGATTAATTTTTCGGTCTTTGATGTTTCCTTAAAATAAATGTTATTTATTAATACATAGCGAGACAGAAAAAAATGCAATTTCTTCAACCATATTATAGTTAAATGGTTTAGTTCAAAAGCAGCTGTTTTGGTAAACAGTTCAAACGGTCTGAACAAATTTCAGATATTTGTTATTATCTAAATCTAAAATATAGCATGGCAACTAACAACAAAGTGGTCGTGTATCAAGTATTCAAATAAGTTGTTACTTGTTAGTAGTAAGTTTATAAGTTTGTCGGGTACGAAATTAAATTCACTATAAATCACTTGTATTCACGTAAATGAGTTTTCATACAACTATAGACTTCGTTTACGCGTAAAGATGTTTATTTGTACTTAAACACCAAAAAGAGTTCGGAATTACTTTTAAAACCTTGTTATGTTTATACTATTGTAAATATGCATAAATATATCAAAGACCAAAGTATTCTACTTGTGTGCAGTCAATTTCAATTTATATCCTAATATTCGTTCGTAAAAAAGAAGTTTGACAAATGGATTTTGAGGGAAACTATTTTTTTCAAAAACAATCAATCGAGATTTGAACATATTTTTAAATAAATGACAGACGTGGTGTGAACATAATTTTACACCGTGAACATTTTTAAACTAAATTTAAATACGAGTTCCTACATTGAAAATTAAATCATAAAGATTAAGAAATAATATTTTAATAATACGCTCTTATAAATCGATGTGTAAACCATCATAAAATAATAATAATACCAATAATGATCATGTTTAGTACTTAACATTTGAGTTGTGATAATGAAATAAATCAATATTTATTACAATAAATCGTTTTTATTAGTTTAATATTACTCAAAATATATTTTGTAAACGTTTTTAATCTATTTTATTATTTGTTCACATAATTTCATTACCCGGTGAAACATTTTTCTTTCAATACAACTAATACATTTTAAATGATTTATAGCGTTATAATTTAGATTTCCTTTCAAGATCTTCAATTTATTGTTCTCTCTCATTAACTTCGACTTACATTTGTCTTTGAGTACTTATAATTATTCACAAAAAGCGTAGGTTGCACTTCCTATTTTTTTTTCTGTTTATTTAAGCATCGGGCAAATTTTCAACACAATCGCATGAACCGAGCTCGTTCATAAATCATGACGACGCATAACGTAATATAGGTGAAACTATTTTATTTTTATTATTATCACTTTTATTTTTTTTTACGCTTCTTCCCATTGTTTTAATGAAAACCTATTACGGGCTATTCAGCAGATAACCTGAACACAACCGCCGTTTTGACGACACTGTGACTAAGACGATTCTCAGTGATTAATGAATTTACATTGTAATTTAATTATGCTCCACAAAAATAAATATATATAAAAACAATTTAATGTAATCATTTATAATAATAATAAACAAATATAAAGGTATTATATTTTACTTAAAGTTTTTTTTTTTTTAGAAGCTACCTAAGTGTAGCAGTGAAAAATAAAATACTGTTTACGAGCTCATCACTGAATAACTGGTCGAATTGATTGTCGTAAATCCAAAAATAAAACTTTTATTATTACTATTGCACAGCACGTTTCAATTTGTTATTAAGTGATTAAAAAAAAAGACGAATGAAAAAATGAACCACCGCACTCAATATATATATATATATATATATATCATATTATAAATAAAATTATATTTCAACATACTCCCCTCACCGCCACCACCACACACGCCATTACGTACTATCACCACCAAGCAAAATAATGTCTTTATTCTTTTATAGGATGCTATTTCCACCCTTCCGATTTCTACTTGACTGTATATCGTTTGATGTAATTTCATAGTTTTACAAAGTTAAAAACTAAACGCCATAGAAAATACTAAACTTTCACAGTCCCCCAAAACTTCAGTATATTAATCATTTTGCATCCGGAAAAAAGTTTTCTTGCAATATTTTTCTCATCTCTTTCATACATATTGAACTATCTGCTCCTTTGGTACTTACACGAGTCCCTAAACAAAATAACAATAAAATTTGGATTATTGTCGATGTGCATTAGATTTAATACATAAACACACGTCCAACTTGAGGTAGTGCATACAATCCAATAGGTGAAACTAGACTTCTAAAATGCGGGGTGCTAAAATAATTGTAAATGTCGTCCTCAGTGAAGTTTGGATGTTTGGATACCAACGACTCTTATACTACTAAATCCATACGGTCTTACAAATTACGAACCTCCAGTAATTAATACTTGAAAAATGCTTATATCAATTTTTAACACTCTTCATATTAATGATCAAAACAAAACAAATATATACTATATTATGCAAAGAACTCTTTTTATTAATTTAAATTTAGATTTGGCCGATAAAACGTTTATATAAAATTCATGAGGGCTCCAGTTATATTGCAGTCCGCCGCAGAGTACATCTAAACAGGGATATAAATTATAGAGAATATGGAATAATTTATTACGAATTAATATTAAGACTTATAATGAGTTATGACCAAATTAGTTTTAACTTTTTTTCGATATATATTTCATAATTTTAAAACATAAAATCAATGGTATTTTACTTAAATAATAATAGTTGGATAAAAAAAAAAACAACGGGTGCTAAACACTCTTTTTGAGCCAAAGAGGAAGTGAATAGTATAACCAAAGGTTCTATCAACTTGACCAATAAATCTAAAACAAAATTATTTTATTATAATTAAAACATTTTCACCAAGTGGATAGTAAAGGTTAGATATTAGTAAAACTTAATACAAATAATATCTGTTGATAATCAGCTAGTATAGGTAATATCCATTAACTTCTATTAGTATATAAAAAATTAAAAACAAACAAAGTAAGGTACCTGCAAACAATTACGTAAACTTTATTTTAACTTGCGTGATCCGATTAAAGCGTCGTATTTCATAAAAATACATTTAAATAAAATACACAGTTTAGTATTTATTTAAATATTTTTGTTTTTAAAATGCAAATAGATGAATTATATAACCTCAACTGAAAATATCAAATGCTGAATTTAATAATGTTTATCCTATATCCTTTAAGATAACATATTATGTACATACAAAAATAATAAATCGTGTTGATTCCAAATAATACTAATCTCAATAAAGTATTTTTAAATTGAACAAAAGTAAATAAGATACATACATATAACATATTATTATGTAAAAATAGTTTTAAGATACGCATTGCGGTAATAATCTGTGGCTTGCAATTTTGCGGACTAAGTCAATTTTATTTTCATACAATAGCTTAAAAATATTCTAAATGTTTATTCAAATGTAATATAACCTTCAATAAAATTAGATTTTGCTTTATATACTCATGTGGATATCGGTCATCCGCACAAACAAACCCTACTCGGGTTACGTTAAGTGACCTGGGTCGTGTTTCTTATGCACACCACAAGACGTATATATAAGGACATGTATCCAATTTTCCCAACCGATTTAATATTCAAAACGTGTCACACCCGGATACGACACTTGTTTATTTCTGTATTAACGTGAACACTTCGGGTGTGGAGAAAGATATATAAGTTTACTGAAATTAAAAGTTGGTAGGGAGAAAAAGAAACCGTTCGCCAAGTGTTTCAGAAACTTGTCAATTAAACCCCTTTCCACCCTTCTCTCCATCACACAGTCCCACCAGTGCAGTAAGTTTTTGCGTTAGTAAATGCACATTCAGTACTATATATATTATTATACACGCATACACACACACACAAACATGCACGTATATATAATATACATTTATATATGTATATATAAATATAATGAAATAAAAAACTCCCGAGTTCTTTTTTTCATTCTTTTCTTTCATCATATCTCCTTTGGGGTAGGTGCACTCTTTGTTGAAAAAGCACTTTGGGCTAGTTTGAATATTAAATTCCATACGTAAGAATGGGCCTTTGCCTATATAGCCACGTGGCGCACAGAAATATTTTCTAGCAAAATAGAAGATATATAATATAATATATTAGTAGTATATACACAAAAATTATCAATAACTCAATAAACTAGTTGTAGCAGGTAGGTACGTGTTTTTCTTCGCATTCGACATTTGATGACAACGTGACAAATCAAACCAAATAATACACGTTGAAAATATTTTTGTAACACCACAAGTTAAACTTTGAACTCGATTTGGACGTCACACAGTTGATAAGTTGTCACGATGAATAAAAATGAAACTATTCAATCCCGTTTTTATCCTCTTAGTAGCTACTCTCTATTTCTTAACAATTTAATCTTCTTGGTTTTCATTTTAAACGGATTACGAATAACTTAAGATATGCAAATTAATTTTGAATAAATAACTTCAATAAGCTGTTAAAGAGGAATGCGATAACAGTGCGATCTATGAGAATATTAATAACTTGAAAGTTGTGTCTGTACTGGCACTCACACTACATTTAAATGTTTTAATATTCATAATAAGATAATAAAAAAATAAAAACAAGAATAATTGTAGATTTAATTTTAATGTTGATGAGTATTTTGTATATAAATTATAATTGTATAGTTTGATTAGAAACCAAAAATATTATTTATGAAGTATACTACGATCAATAGTCATATTTAAGAAATAAAAAGGTTTTTTGGGGTTATAAGTATTCTATGCATTTACAGAACAATTAAAAAATGCACAGAAACTTTTACGATTAAGTACAGTTTCTTTTATTTATTTTTTTTAATAACCGCAAAAACTCCGGTCCAGCATAATTAAAAGTATTGAAAAAGAAAAACTGGAGACCGAAATATGTTTATTAACCAAAAGGGGTTCTTCACAACTCGCTTTTAATCTCTATAAGCCGCATACCTAATGGGTTTCTTTTCATCGGTTTCAATTTTTTATTATTATTATTATTATTATTATTATTCAAACCATTTCGAGAGAGCAATCGACCGAATGGGTACTATTATTTCAGCACAGAAGGCGCCTGTATCATTTCAAATGAAACGATTTTGTTTTAATATAAACTACTGAACTAAATCGAAAAAAATAATTAAATAACATCTCGAACTCTTACTGCAAAAGAGTAAATATTGGTTTTTTTTGTGTAGCAATTGAATTGAACGGAAAATAGTCTCGTTCACGCTAGACTCGTTTATCTAGTGAAATTATATTGGAACATTTTTCCTTTTTTAGGTGTAGTACGTCGTTAGTTACGTGAGGTAGTTGTAAAAAAAACTTCTGATCATTGTTGACTTTTGTCGTATATAAGAAACTTTCATGTGAACCATGCAGCTAGAGACGAGGAAGGGATGAGTTATGACACAGACCGTTCAAGCGTTCGTTAATTTCTTTAGGGGAGAAGCATACGACACTTTTTTCTGATCAAGGTGCAAAAAAAACCCCAGTGGATTTAGGGTATGATGAGCTTCGAACTTAGATTTCGAGTGAGTAAGATGGTTGAGGCTAATGGCAAATCGATGATTTCACGGGAAAGGAGAGAATCATCCGTTAATTCTCCATGAGTCAATGTGGATATAGGATATAACCTTTCTGTTTTTTTTTCTGTAGCACGTCGTTAATACGAGATTGCAATTCGATAAAATAAAAACTTCATTTTTGAGTTGTACATTTTTAATAACATTCATCGATCGACCCTTTCCTATATATTGTGAAAAACGAAGTTTAAAACATTTCAAAATGCTTTTACCCTGGCTGAAACGTATTTTAGATAGTCTATTGAATTTTTAATTTAATTTTTATATGTTACTAAAAAGGGTTTATAAAGATACTAGTTTTTATTGTAACATAAAACCGTTTATTTTGTTGGCTTTGTTAGGAAGTTTATTCTTATATTGATTCTGGTTATTTTGTCAGCTAAAGCTTAACATTAATAATAAAATATTACTATAAGAGATCTTAAAAGATAAACTTTAAATACAACTTCAAATATCCCCCCAAAAAAATTCAAAAGTATCAAAGAGTATCGTATATGAATAAAAAATCAACTCTAATGTACTTTATATATAATGTTATATTTATTTTAAGTTATACGCAGTATTTAAACAAATATAAATAAATAATTGATCATACACCGCGAATACAGCGAAAAAAATATATTTAAATTTTGAGTAAAGCTATTTATTTAACAATGTTATTTGTTTTCTTTTTTTTATGAAATCAATATAATCCAAAACTGTTATTGCTATTCGATTAGAAATTTAATTTTTCAAATTGTTATGAGGAACTGAAAACTGAAATTTAAGGAACAAAATAATTGATAATTTATTGGTAAATCGTGGTTCACTTTGAAACTAGAACCGTACAGCCGTACAGGTAACTTCTCTGAAATTAATAAGTAATGATTTCAATTGTAATATTGACTTTCATTTCGATGAGTAATACAATAGACTTACTAGATATCTATTGTATCTGTAAATTGTATTAGGAATAAAAAAAAATAATTATATAGATACTAATAACTATAGGTACTTATATATTATTTTAATAAATAATACCAAAATATGATATCATCGTATGTTCATGTTCACTTGAGGTGTAACAATAAATATAATAGTAATAACTCATATTTTTTTTTATAAGAATACGATATTTGTTAACGATAAAACAAAATACCTATTTATTCTTCGTGGACTTAAATAATTGTACTACGTCTGCATTACATAGGTATTCGGTAATTGCGCGCAAACCCGTCAGCTACAGAGTATAATTTACCGGTAAGGGTGGCAATAAATAGAACTTAACACTTATTTTTTATTTGTATATTCCGAATTGCGTGTTATGTGATAACGAGCTGTCATTTTCAGTCTCGACGACATTTTTAAAATCGTCAACCGTGGCATTATTTTTCCCTCCCAAAATAAAACTTACTCGTGTGTCGTGTCACTTGTGTTTTTGGGACGCGCCACCGTCCAAAAATGAAAAAAAGAAATGGTACCCTCCAAGAAAGGGTAGTCGTGTATATGGAAGCCGTTTTATAGGAGCCGCGTTTGAGTTATGCGACACGCTCGCACACGTGGACTGTATACGATCTCTGCTCTGTTCTGTGTGTGGTACATAAAACTGTCGATGGAAGTGGCGATAATAAAATAAAGGGAGTGAAAAAAATAAAGAGCAGGACAGACAGTATATTAAGTGTCGAGCATTGGGATTCATACAGTTAAGAAAAAAGGTTTGTTTAGAGGGCATGTTTTTTTATGAAAATCGTAGCGCATAAACCAAAAACAAACACGGGGAGAAATGTGCCCCGTAAACACCACCTCCCATCCACGATGATTTATACATAAAATATACCGACATATTGAAGAAAAAAAATGTCGAGCTTGTGTTTTCCTTTTCGGACCAATTTAATGAAACATAACGGTCAATACGGTACTTAATATTCCTTGTAGCGTAATACTTTAATTTAGTGGCTGTAAACTGTTTTAAATCCAACTCCGTCGGTTTGTTTACTTGATTATATTAAAGTCAAACTCGGTGTATTAAAAAGATATCGTATAGGTACGCCGTACGCGGTTCAATTAGCTTTATTTTTTTTTTTTTTTATTCGATACAACAAAATTATATTATTATAGTCCGCGCGGGCTGATCCAATATAATTATTTCGTATTCCACTCGTGTAAGCTCAAATAAAACAGAAATATATTATATTTTTAGGGAATTCGCGTTTACCTTTTGAATATTTTCAAGTATATTATATATTGTATTATATTACAGCGTATGATAATACATGGTTTGAGGTAAAAAGAGAATTGTATAACTCGGGTGTACAATCAATCGCGTGAATTATTAATGGGAAATGAAAGAACCCAGAGTTTATATAACCTGAAAGAACCTTTGACATGTAAAACGTGACCTTTAAATTTACTTAATGCGTTCCACAGTACAAACGAATTTAAAATTATATCATTCTATTAAATACATTATTCTTTTTTGTTGGTTCATTGTATATAGGTACCCCGTTAAATTTTAGATAAAAACAAATATTATATTCATAAATATATGATAGTGGACTTTGATCGAGGGATTATTATACATAATATTTAAATATAGGCGTATTAATGTATTATATTATAGTAAACTATTATAGTGTGATTGGTGTCCAATTTGGTATTAATTACACTTCAAACGTACAAACATGTTTGAAATAATTTATAATAATAATAAAATAAATAAATAATAAACAGTTAATATAATATTATGTTCGGTTTCACTTAATTTTAGATTCTGATCAATGCAAAGACATTTATACAATTATAAAGTACTATAAAAAAAATTTGTTTCAAAATTAATATAAAATGCTTTTTTACATTTTCAAAAAACCGTGAAAATTAATCAAAGAATTACAATTGGTTGAAATTTAATATCTCAGACAGTAAAAACAAAAAATGTATGTATAGAATTAAAAAGTAAAACATTCAGAACTGCCTCTTAATTTATTTACCTGCTTTAATTGCTATGCAAACTCGTGTAAATGGCTAAAATTGTTGATTCTACTTTTGCTATTTAGACGTTTCATTAATTTGTGTGTTAATAATTATTGTTTTATTCACACATTCAAGGAAATATAAATATTAAACAAAATAAAAATCTGTGAAATAATAAATAAATATATAATGATATAGGTACCAAGATACCTATGTGAAACATTTTGTGTCTTCAATTATACTTTTGATTTATGATATTTTTCAAAACATAATAATTTTTATTGCCAACTTGGTAAAAATGTACCCTTACACAAACGTCTACCTATAATATATTTCCTTGGGTTACAATAATTTTAAAATCAAAACCTATTCAAGACATTTGAATAACAAAAGAAGTGACAACAAATACATAAAAAATCCATAACTGACAGTAACCAGAACCCTAACGTGTACGTCAAAAGGTTTTTTTTAAATTATAACTACTAAGACCCTCGCTTGATGGTCATTTATATAAATAAAAAAAAGTATATACTAACATTAGATAAAGAAAAACTTAAAAAATTTAAATTTTGGGATATAATAAAATAACATTATTATTATTATAACTACTAACCGGTATATCAAAACTCATAATGTATTACAAATTTAAATTTTATGTTTATGTCCAAATCAAAAGTAATCAATTAAGAAACACATGAGACTTGTATTTTTATGATTAAAAATGTATTATGATTTATAGTTGAAATGTATAAGATAAAATATGATGATGTTTGAAAAACGAATATTTTTTACTAATCCTTATTATATTTATTTTGTTATGGCATTATATTATTTGATAATGATGATTGTCAAGATGCATAGGTATATACATAATATGGTTCGAATTGAATATACGGATCCTTGTCAAATAATATTATGTTTATCGAGTTTACATATTATTATTATTATTATTATTATAATATATTGTTTGCCAATTTTATTGAATTGTGTATTTTGGACGTATGCGTGTACATGTACATAATAATATTGTATTGTAGTGTGGAAAAAGGAACAATTTGACAAGATGGTTATACCAATATTGTTGTAAGCTGGCGTCTTATATTGTAGGCAGGAACACGCAGCGAGCGGCGCGGTATAGTATGAAAACAAAATATCGGAATGAAATAAGGCAATGTTCTGCAGATCGGCTGTTCGATAATATATGCTGTACGGAATAGGTATATAGATGTTTTATTTTTTATTTTTTTTTACAATCGTATTTCTTGTTCCATAATGGATTGAATTTTCGTCATGAAAATGAAATTTGTTCAATCGGCGGCGGTCCTTGCAATATATTTATATACCTATGTAGAGAGAGAGAGGGGGAGAGAGAGAGAGAGAGCATACATATGCATATATTATAAGTATACGTGTGTGTGTGTGTAAATTATTTCTTTTTAACTCTGCAACGCGTGCAGTGGAAAAACTTAATGATTTCACTGGGTTTTTTTTTACGACAGGAAAGGGGTAAAAGAGTATGATGTGTGTGTGTGTGTGTCTCCAAAGCAGGGAACTCGTCAAAAAGGTGCCGCAGCAGCCACCACACCATAATATCACGTCGTTTCCGATTGACGAGATTATTATTATTATTATCGTCACATGCGAGGAGGCGGCACTTATTATGTATACGGTTATTATTATTATTATGATTGTCTGCTGGCCACGTGTTCCCAACAGTCAACTATCAGACTCTTCTGCGAGCGAGCTAGTCACTTAGAAAATTTAAAAAAAAACTTTAACGAGACTGTAATCAATCAACAACGACAAGACGACTATAATATACATTACATTATATAATATATACGCAGCTATACCTACTGTACGTTATAGTATTATATGTATATGGATTCGTATATTTATATACATATTATACGAGCAGCTATCAAGGGTTAGGGTTTCTATAACCGACGCCGCGCCGCCGGTGTAGTATACAACTGCTGCAGTGGTGTGTTTTCGAAATTTCTTTTTTTCCCCAGCTATTGCGTGGCATCGCTTCGCAACAAACCCCGAAGAGTGATCCTCGTTGTGTCTGTGCCGACAGGCTGTAATAATCGTGTGGTCTTGTGGTTCGGTGTCATGAATCGAGCGGTAACCGAAACAGACCCACCGCGCTGCGAGTGCGGAAAAAAAACGGTGACTTACGACCTCATATGCGTACATGATTTGTCGCGAACAAATCTGTTTGGCAGAAAATATCGAAAAGGTTACCTACCACGTCGCAGCAACACAGAAGTGATAATAATGATTTACATTATGTCCTTGTCGGCTGAGTGCGATTGGAAAACAATTCGTACGCGCATTACCCGCGTGCAGTCGATGGATTAATTAAATATTGTAAATATTTGATGTGGGAAATAAATCGGGCAATCGGAATGGCAGTATATAGTCGTCGTTTTTAATATAGAAATAAATATCTACCCTTTTTGTCCGTCGGTTACATGGCAGTATATATAGTGCAGTTCATTAATATTCAATAAGTTTTTGCCGTTTTTGTTTAGTATTTTATTGCTGCAAAAATGTGTTAGACGATAGTTAGTTAATGCGTATGTCATACGTAAGTATAATATGGTCGAACTAATGATTACCGTTCGACTCGTATTTGAATAACTACAAATTATAGTAGAAAACTAAATAAATGCATAACAGAACGTAATCGCTAATTAAATGTAAGTTATTAATTGCTAGGTAGGTTATAGGTATGAATCTATAATTTTATGTTAAATGTTAACCGTTATAACAGCGAGGTTTTTAAAAATGCATTACTTATCGTAGATTGAATTGATGTCTTAATATTTGAGTCTAGTAAATTTACAATGAAAAAAATAATATTGATTGAAACTTCGACTGATGCTGATAGATCGTGTTCGCTTTCATAATGACAGTTTATAAATCAGAAATCATGGGCACGTTTTAATTAAAAGCCAAGGTTAAACAAATTAGATTAAAAATAACTTTGTTTACATATACTTTATAACCAATCTAATTAAGTAATTAGTCTAATTCGGTTAATTCTAGAAACGCACAAGAACCCTATATATAGTTACTATATATACACATGACATGTCACGTTAAAGTCAAAACGCTCTGCGAGACAAAAAAAAACACACGTGTTCGTTTTTTCACTTTTGCCCGTTAATTACTACTCATATATGAATGTTTACGCAGTTGTTACGACGTTCTTAAGCCGATTAGTATTGTAAATTCAAATGCATTTATTACAATAATAATAATTTTTTATACTTTCAGTCTTCAGATGTCTGTACAACAACATAATACATAATAATATTATCATACAATGTCATTGAATAGGATTTTATACTATAAAGGCACCTTATATAATAAAACATGAATACGACTGTTGTATCCGTCTGTCCGACCGTCACGATTTTCGATGACATGGTACAAGCCGAGTACTGTTTAATTTAGATTACTATATGTTATTGTACTCTAGTATTATATGAAAATATACCTATCTTCAGGCCTCAAAATATATTTTCACGTTTAAAAGGACAATTTTTTTACCATTGTTAAAAATATATTATTATATAATATATACACACTTATAAACATAATCAATACTACAATAATTAATCTAATACACGTACACATACATAGTAAAAGCCAATAAGTACTTACTTTTGAATGGTATACATAATTTAAATTTTAAATTTTTATTACCATCTTTTTATTGCTAAATAATGTAATTTATTATGTACCTACTATAAATGCAATAATTATTGTTTACCTACATAACAACTGTACTCTAGGATTTTTCTTCTCCTAATATTGAAAGTTGAAACTCTTACATCTGCCTATACCAAATTATACTGGTACGCAGAATATTATAAATAAAAAAGTTATCTTAGAAATATTATGCGCGCAGCGTGTTATTGTGGATTACTTTACATTTTAAACATTAAGTGGTACACTGGATTTCTGGTTACCGATCATCAACCATTGTTGATTTTATGCAAAAAAAAATACAGTTTTACGAGATGTTGTGGGAGTAAACTCCTACAACTTACATGCATAAAATAATTTTTATTTATTATTAAGTATTGTGTTATTGACGTTAAATTAATTATATGATATTGAAATAAATGTACATTTAACTTTTGCATATTAGCCAATAATTGGCATTATTTATCATGTTTATTTAGTGGTTACGGTTAATAGTATCAAACTTATATTATTCAATTTGATTAGGTTAAACATTATACAAATAACGTTGATAATATGATATATATTTCATTTCAAACTCATAAATCACGTATAGAAAACCAGAAATTTGCATGGTCTTAGATCGTGATCTCTCCGACTAAGTAAGACGTAATTTCGATAAGCATAAATCTATGCGATAAAATTCGTTTTGAATCACGTGATTGAAAGACCCCTTGTGTGTTAGGGTGCACCTCACTCAATTTTAAATTGTTTTAGTTCGGTGTTTTCTGTATAAGCTATAACAATATTTTGATTACCGGCGTCGTAGAAGCGTTTTAAGATATATATTATTATGGTACAACGTAGATATTTTGAAACCAATTTCTAAAAACTGTACCTCTTTTCCTTTCTTTGAACTTTCTTGAAAGCAAAAATATTGTTTTTAAATTAAATATTAGGTTTATTTTTTATTTTGTTCACTCGAAAATTCGAAATACCTTATAATATTCCATTGAGTTTCCCGAATAAACAACTATACTGTGCTTATTTCCTTATAATAAACTCGTGCAGGAAAAAAAAACACGAATATAAGTAATACATTACTATTAGAATTATTGGTTTTTATTATCTAAAACGATAATAAATTAATGGGCAAAAATATGTAATTTTATTATCAAGCCATATATTATAATATTAAAAAAATTATTATCTAAGACTTTTAAGTAGGTATCTAAAACCACACTAATATTGTTTTCACTTAATTGGGATATTATATAGTATTTAAACTTCAGTCGGGATTCAAATAGAGATAATTTTTAAATAGTTTTTATTTTATTTAGTAACACGTCCATCCTAATGTGATATTTTATTTTTGTTGCAGGTAATGTTGAAAAATCACGAACAGTCGTAGTAATCTTACCGTGGTCGGACGAGGAACTAAAATGTTGACCCAAACATTTTTCATAATTTTCATTCGGTATCTGCTGAACATAAATCATTCGTTTTTAATGGTTCGATCACTTAAGCGCTACTCACTCTTCTCACTGTCGATATGATATACGACGTGGAATGCTAGTTCCCAAAATATTATCCATCACAGCATCGTGAAGTTTTATATGTTTGTAATTTGAACGCGTGTCCCATCGAAAAATAATGCACCAAAAGGAACAAACCGCGTAAGTATAACAACTAAAAATCACGAGAAACTTCGAACTTCTAAGTTCCACAGCAGTAGTTTAGACAACAAATTAGTGTTGCCGGGTTATTTTATCTTCTTGGGTATAACACAATGACGTATTATTATGATTTATACATCACAAAATTGTAAGATGTAATAATTATTGACTATTTAATAATAGTATATAATATACACCAACGCCGTATCGTTTTTATTCGTCACCTGTTCAAATCTAACTTAACCTTTTGCCATTATACTACGTATTTACATAACATCACGGATTATTGATAATTGGTTTTATTCGTATAAAAAACAATAATATTCCAGTCGTATAGCCAAAGTGTGTTTGAATTCGATAACGAAACTATCAGAATTTTATCTATTCTTAGAACCGTTTTACAACACTTATAAAATATTATACCTTAGTATATAATATAGGTATCACGTTTAACATTAAATTTAATACCGCTTAGGTGTGCCGTTAATTTGGTTCTTGTGTCGAGCCGTATTAAATAATAATATAATAATTGTACAATCAATCGTCATCATAATATTATAAGTGACCTGTAAAGTGTAAGGTAATATTTACACAGCAGACATTATTAAGTAGATTCTACTTCTACGTATAAGGTACATACATCGATGTGAATTAATTAATAATATATTGTTACGATCCGTCGCTTTTCAATCATCAGATTGTAATATAAATAGTATCTCGTCATGCGGTCAGTAAACTAAAATAAGCAGTACCTAAGTAACCGCACAATGAGCCGAGTATTATGATAATGTGATTATTTAACTGATGGCGGTACCTACATCCCGGTATACTGCACCGCGGTTATCGTTTAAACGAGTTTCGATTATAACCTATCGGCAACGGGCTGCCGTGTTGAAAATATAATAAAATGTATCTCTATATCGTGTAGTAGTAGTAGTAGTATCAGATAAAGTGGTGTTGGAATCAGAATAGTTTTGTGTGAATTGAAGAACGTTTTTTTCCACACGAATGTCGATAAATCTCGTCGTTATTTGCCGAGTAAACGCATACCTACGACGACGTATACTATCGTACAAAATTATATATATGCCTATATCATTATAATATTATGCTTTGAACGGTTAAACGTCAAAAAAATAATGTCTGTCGTCGTTTTCCGAGGGGACTGCGGCGAGTCCGCGTTTATAATATTATTATGCCGCCGCCGCACCGTAGTATCGCGGTCGGCATTTTCTTTATTTTCACTCTGCTCGTTCGTACGTATAACGTCCCGGTTTTTTGCACAATCGTTTTCCACTATTCTTCATCGTGTGTGTATAGGTTTAATAGTGCCTAAATGACGTATACGTACAATACGCGAATCTTATATATTATCGGTATATGTGTTCAGTTTACACGAACGCGTCGCATTGAGAGGCGACAAAACCGCTATCGGCGATTTTTTTCAAAGGCTCGATGACGCGTATTAACGGTTTTGGAAATATTTGTTTTGACACAACTTTAAATACTGACAAAATAATATTTTTTTTAATACAATAATTTTTTTTTCAATGTTTCTCTTTCGTCAAAGGACAGCAGTACCTCTACGTTTTTATTACATATCTATTACACGCAGCAGAATATTTTCGTGAGAAATCCGACACGTACAAATGTAATAATTCCGAACGAGTTGTTTATTTTAGCGCTTTGACTTTAAACGCTAATCAACTATACAGCCGTTTGATAACGAGATGAAATTCCCAGAAAATATAATCACCCTGTTTACTATATATTATCATACCAGCAATGCCGCATAATAATATTCTGAGGGATTTAACGATTGAAACATTACATTTGAATACGTCGTATCGATACCAGACACGCCGTATATTATATTACTTGTATCATAACGCGTGTAATGATAATGACGATACGGTGGCGCTATTTAAAACTACACGATGGCGAGGACCCTCGTCGTCGGCGGCGGTAGGTAGAATGATGAATGAACAACGACCCGGCCGGACCGTCGGCGGTCGATGTCATATTTTAATAATAATAATAATAATAATAATCGTACAGCATAATATTACTATATAACGATCTCGAGTTTCCTGCGCTCGCGAAAACAATAGAAAACAACAACAATAATAATAATATATGTATAATGTTATTATAATATATATACATATATATATATTGACGGCGAGGCCTCCGAAAGTCATTAACGCCGGCCGGCCGGACGACCGCGCGGTTTTCGCTCGCATTCGGTGGGCGTGTGTGCGCGCCATTAATAATTACTCGCACGGGGCACCACAGAGGTACCCGCGAGCACGAGTCGTCCAGTAAACGTTTTTAATAAAACAAAAAAATTCATAGGTACCAATAACGTCGTTATCGTCGACACCGCGCGAGTCAGTCGTACGAATTTGGCCGCACATATATTAAACGGATGATCGAAAATCATTACAATATTATAGTACGCAGCACTACTCACGGCTAAGTCGGCGTCGCGTGTCCGAGTGGAAATGAATTACTTATATTATTATTATTATTATTATTATTATAACCCGAGAACGGGCGCGACTCGAGCAACTTTGCCGGCGATTCGCGCTTTTATATTTTTGCCTTTTTTTCTCTGTTTTGTTTTGCGGGGAACAAACTTTTCCTATTGTTCCGCCACCGACATAAATCAGCGGCCGAATTAAACGGTCGGCTTTTAATCTGATTAAAATTCGTCGCGCGTAAATATATATATATATATATATATGTTATGTTATTTTATACGTGCAGCAGTAGTATACCGGGGGACAAATCGTTTTTGGCCCGCGTATAATTTTTACTTTTTTTTTTTTTTTTGGACCCCACCGACGCTAAGGAAAACTTTCCGACCGTAAGTCGACAAATCACGGCGACCGACCGTCGCCTCCGCGGGCCCCGCTACAGAAGTCCGTCGAAGATTTTTTTCCCGACGATTCGGCGGCGGCTAGTCGTACCGTTGCACCGATCGCCGCCGTGAACACCCTTCTGCACACGCGCCCCAAAATATATTATATTATTATATATACACACCGCCAACACTTAATGCACTGCGCGGCGGTGCAGCTGTCCCCGAAAAATGTGTCGGAAACGGCTCATATTTCAAGAAGAAAAAAGTCTGGATATTTTTTTTTCTCTCTTTCTCTCGAAATCACTTCCCCGGGGACGCGCAATATTGCTACCAACACCGCGCCGCCGACAGTACCACTGTATACCGCCCGCCACTCGGTCGCAACCGGTCGACGATTTTTCCACTCGCACGTTCGAGGCACGACCGCCGATTGATTGGCCTTACGAACGTCATCAGTCATAACGCCGTGCAGTCTGCAGATATGCCACTTTATAACATGTTTATATACTTAAGCACAGCGGTTATGTAATATTATTCTGTAGTTGTCACTATGATCATCCAGCTAAGATCAAGCACCAACTGCACCTGCAGAGGCTCGGGGGTCGATACTCACCGATGACATAAAAATAATATAGTCCTGTTCCAATCGAAGATGTTAACGTTCCATATATCATTGAAGTATATACCTCCATGCGAAATAGATACTAAAATATGAATGATAAAATATTTATATGATCTTTAAATCTTATAAAAAATCATAACATACTTTTATGAGTACATAAATTATAAATTGTTCAACTATTAGACAGCAATCTAGTGCGTTAACCCCTACAAACATGAAATTGATTATAATTTATTTTCGTTTAAAATAATAATAAACTATAATCAACACGGTTAAATTATTATAAGATGTGTTTAATGCAATCATTTTATATTATGGTTTCGATGGTCATTGAAAATAATTTTAAAATAAAAATAAAATTATAAAAATGATTTTCGTACTAAAAATAGTATAAATGACTACTTAGTAATGTATTAACAAAGTTTACGACAAAATGAGCACCTAAGACATGTCTCCCTCGGTTTACCATTAATCCGGGCTTGCAGATTACAATAGAACGTGGTATATTATAGCTTTAATGATTATTTTGAAGTTTTGAACGTCACATAAATGATTTAACCAAATACGGTTGCCGCGCCGTGGAAATTTAACAAAAATAATTGGATGTTCTGTTCATATTTACAAACATACGATGTAGCTATAATACTTTTCTGTACTCATTGTTTATCAAAAATATTGTATACTTCATTCTTAAATGCATTAGATACGGATTTAAGCTCATAACTACTTTTAGCATTTGTTTATACAAGAAACCTAGTTAAACTTTCGAAAGCAAGTTATTAGTTTTAAGTTTTCACGCTGCTATGGTTGTTTAACCATAAAGTGGTGGTAAGCGGTTTACCCGAGGTGTATTTGTATGGTTTAGGCGTTCATCCGAAAATTTAGTTAGTAATATGTATCTACGTCAAAACAATTCCACACTATAATAAGGCACTCGGTGACTCAAAAAAAAGATTGTATTAAAATTTACAAACGAGAAGTTATACTTTTTTTTTATTACTAAACAATATACATATTATATATTATATAACCTTTATCAGTTTTCGCGATAAAAGAATTAACTGAAAAGTGCATACAACAATACAATTATTTAACTGAAAATGCTATACGTAATTATTGGTAAGATCATTTTAAAATGCACAGTGCAGGTTTCCCTAATTATTATGAATTTGACTTTTTAATTGATGCATTTATTTAATTTTTTTAATTGTTTAACACTAAAAACTACATTTTGTATTATACTTAAATTACATAATAAATATAACTAAGAAGTGTAATTTTAATTTTTAATTGAGCTAAAATTTATTTTATTACGTTTTAACTATTTGTTTAGTGTCTACTGTCTATAATATATGTTGACTGTACCTTTATAAAGAGCTTATAAAGTATTTATGAAATGTTTTCAGTAACATAATTTTTAATTTGCTTAAATATTTAAAAAAATAATTTACACATTTAGTAGTGTTATCTATCTGCATACTGTATTTCTGTGTCCTATTCTTTTTGTTTAGTATTGAAATATAAATTCTTTAGAATCAATGTTATCTTTACACTTAATGGCTTTGGTAATTTCACCCATCTCATTTAGAATTCAATAATTGTTTATCGAAACGTTTTAGATTTAGATAATCGTTTCATTTTTCTTTGATCTCAACCGTGTCTTATATTAATTATAAAATTGTATGCTAAGAATAGGTTCTTTCGACGTATATTTATTTTGTATTTTTATTGATTTTATGTAAAAAATAATCTACTATCTAGTATTCCTTTTTTGAAACTGAATCACTTGTTTGATGAATGAGATATTTATACGCCATGTTAATATGTTGGAAATGTGCTGCTTAGAAAATTATACGAAAAACTTACAATGAAAAGGAGAGATAAATATATTATATAAATGTGCATATTTTGTGCGCGTGTGAAATAAAAAGTTGTCTTCGTTTCCGGATTGTGCTAAAATAGCAAAATTCTGAATAAACTTTATGTCAAGTTCCGATCCTTTCAGACGGTTGATGGTCCCTAAATAACACGTCAACTAACCGTGTCTACTCTTTGTCACACTTACACATGTATACATATTATAATATATGTATAATATATAACGTGAATACAGCGGATGTTTATATTTTATTATTTATACGCGTACAGATGCAAACCGTACAGAAGAGTAAGTGCAGTTCATTTCACTGTATACAAATCCACTGACTCTTGACTCGGGACGACCGGACCATTCCCTGCTGCATTATAATATGGACGCGCACGAAGATTTAATTTGACATTTTTAAATCCAGTTGCGCGTATTATACGATTACAAATTCCGTATTGTTTGTACAAACTGACAACGTAAATAACGCTCCAATAATAATAATATTAACAGTATAATAACAATAATATATAACACGCAGTATCGGTTTTAGGGATTTGTTTTTCAGACCCTCCGGAGGGTACGCGTATATATATTATATTCCCCGCGCCACCACATGTTGGCCGCGAGCCGCGCGTGTAATGCAATACTTTTTAATCCTGTAATGGGGTATAGTGTCCTGGAGAAAAGTACATTGCGAATGATCCTATACACATTTACCCCGTATTATTGTATCAGATATACCTGAGCGTCCGTCGGTCGACCCCACGTCACGGGTGTTTTTTTTTTCATATTCATTTCGCAGCTGCCCCGTAGTCATTCCTGTCAACGAAAACCGTAATATATTATGAAGCCCGATAACAATACATTATACGAGAATGCAAGTAATATTCTATTTTGGTTTTTTTAACCCCTGCCACAAATTTGTAAGTTCGGTTTTTGTGTCTTCCCGCACCGGGACGTATAATATAGATAAAAACAAAAACGCCCTATCGCTGCTTTCCCCCCAAAACTCATCATAAAATTACACCGCATCATTTATAAAAATCGGCATTGTCTAATGGACTGTTTCTCCAATCTTATCGGTCGCTAATGATATTTGTTTTCCCGCTCACAATTGATATTCTAAAATTCTAAAAAGTACGTGTAATTGTTTACTTGATAATAATACGATTATCGAAACCGGTCGTGTACACTAATTGTTTTTATGGAAGAGAACACGTAATTATTTGGTTGTTGATAAAACTCTAAATTAAATATTCATTTAAGTAATGTCATATCAAGTTACTCTATTATCATTTGATAGTATATATATAAAGGGGTTTACTTTTAATATAATCGTTTTATTACGCTAAACCCATTTTATTCTATCGCCCTAAAAAAAAATAAATAAACAGAAACGTGATATTATTTTCATTCATGACAGTGTTCTCGCAGATAGGATTTCCCACGTCGGCCGTCGCTCCCTTATTATTCATACTTGTGCATTATCAATATAACCATCGCATCGCCTGCATAAAAAGAAAATTAATTACAGCCAATATTTATATTATACTATTAATTTCATACTGTAATTTCGTCTGTTTATATTTTTTTTTATTTCGAAAGTAGTTTTATACTTTGTATCGAGTTTTACTGAAATCAGATTATTGATGGTCATTAATATTATACTTGATTATATATTTTATTAATAGCGATTTGAAAATATACTTACGCCAAAAGTCTGCATAAAACAATATTATGTATTCGTTTATCAAAAAATTAATACATCCAGAGTAACAGATATGACAAAAATCTCTTTCTCGCTTTACATTCGTATGTCAAGCACTTTTTAAAGCTAAATATTTATTATTTGTTATAGGTAGATATAATTTACTCGATTTCCAATCAAAATAATTTACACTGCGAAAAAGTACAAATCATTTTCAATATTACTATTTGCTCGAACCGAAATGCGAGGTATCTATGGTCAGGTTGGGCTAATTATATTATACGCGTAGGTACGTTATTATTATAAAACTAGCATCTAATTGTGCGTTCATAAGCGATCTACCTGTAGGGATAGTGCTATGAATGATTTGTTAACTTATCAAAGTAACGCGTGCCTAATTGGATAGCGAATGCATAATGTTATAAGATTACAGTATAAATTATTCATTTTGAATATGCAAGTGAATCGGTCGGTAGCCTTATATATAGTTGCTAAATTCAACGGTCATAGAAATGATTGTGGATGCTTATTTACCAAAGTACGAGTTCGGCGAATTTAAATAGAACGAAAAACTGCCGAGTTGCAAACATTTTTAATAACTTTTGAACGAAAATTTGTACCAAAACTCAATACAGGCGACATGTTACACGCCTTTAAGTTATTACTTCTGCAGAGGGTAAACAAATTTCCAGCATTTTTATGCATTTATATTTTAATGCAAAAACCGCTGGAGCATGCCATTATTTTTTCCGTTTTTGTAAGGTCGCAAAGGTTGCTCAATACAAAAGGCATGATAATAATTTCGTTTCATACATAAGTCATTGAGTGTTGTAGTCACGTATTCGCCTTCGAGGGCCCTGATGTGTGTAACAACCCTAGAGAGAAACTCGTGCTACGTTACGGGTATAGGGAAAACAATGTTTAAAAAAAAAAAAAAATACTCCCCTCCCTATTTTTATTTTTTCATATTACCCACTCTTATTTTATTTTATTTTTTCGAGAAGTGCATTTTATACACGTAAAATAAAAACAAATAAATGAATAAGTATTGAAAAAGGTATAAAAGGAACGAACCTAACATTTCAGATGAAAGGAAACGCGAATACAATTATTCAATCAACGCTTGTTGCGTTAACGCAATTTTTATAATAACCAGGTATAGCCGGTATAGGAATACACATAGTATAGCCAACACAAAACACATACAATGTACCTATGCGTGCACTTAAATGGCAATAAATTACCTATCGTAGGATTATTGTGTTTTAGATTGCCTTAACAATGCGTTTATACTTATTTAATAAAGTGGAATAAACATATGTAATAAGCCTTGAAATCATGAATACGCAGCTACCTATGTAATTTATGCTATTCAACTGAAGATTATAATGCGCATTTCGAAACGCTTTACATTCTGCATATTTCTAATTTACTTAGTTCCATCCCGATTTACATTCAAAGTCTATTAACCGCAATTACAAAGGTTAACTTACTTTCGTGTAGGTAACGTATTTTAAATAAATGCAATTTATACTTTAGATATACCTACTTAATACTTTGAAGACTATGTAAATTTGTTATAATTATATTTTATTATCATGTTGCAGTAAAAATATGTGCTATACATTTTTCATTTTTAATGAAATAATCATTTTGATCTTTAATGTAAAAAAAAACTACAAATGAGAAAAAATGTATTCAAGTTTAAATAAAACCAAACTATATTCTTCTCAATTTGAACAGCATTTTTATTTTTAATAACGTTAATTTTTAAATTGCATAAAACATTTAACTTTTTTACATTGCTTATTATTTTATTTGTATTTGTGTCATTTATTTATTTAACACAACATAGATTACAAAGTGTATTAAAAAAAATATCTGATTATGACAGCTTTGTACATGTAAGCACATTTTGAAATGAACAATGGATTTCAAAACTATGGAATTGATATCAGATGTCAACTATTTTTGATGATTAATGAACGATATAGATACTTACATAGTACAAATATTATGTTGGTTAAAAAATAAATATAATACAACAAGTTATTATAAAAAGATTTTTTTTATCAAGCTTTAAAAACTATTTTTATTTTATAAATTAAAAAGTACATGTAATGAAACAGTAAAATAATCAAATCGACAAATCGACAAAATCGAGTAAGAACTATAATACTCATCGAGTTAATTTTCTCAAAACAGTATGCCAGAGTTCCGTTTTGAATATTAAATGTTATACGATCGTTGCAGTAGAAATATAAATTACATTAAAGTAAAGAAAAACAAAAACAAGAACAAGAACAATAAGAAAAATTGGATAGAATTTCAACTAAGCTTAAGGTTCCGATAATTAAATATAAACTAAAGGGTGAATAATTGTTAGGGCCTCGGGATAAGTCAGCAAGACAGCAGAGCAGACCCTTGCTTTGGCTGCGGTCCAAGGATGCCGAGTCCCGAAATCTTTGGGATAAACAGCTGACGGTATACGTTCACCTCTCTTCCACGTCATATTCCCTTGTCTCGCTAGAAACAACGTTGATATTATCGAGTGTGGACCAATGCGTTTTCCACCCTCTACGAACCGTCGTAAATATGATTCCTATTTATATATAATATAATATGTAACGCTTCCATTAATCACACCACGCCTGTATGTGTGTGTGTGTGTGTGTGTGTGTGTGTGTGTGTGTGTGTGTGTGTGTGTGTGTGTGTGTGTGTGTGTGTGTGTGTGTCAAGGATATATTTCGACGGGACGTGCGAAAGATATGAAACTCGCCTGAATTCCTGAACTATTTCAAATTCCAGATTTTAATTAAACATCGCGCCAACATTTTATACCCTCAGCCATACACAGGGTATAAAGACACTAAATATATGAATATATTATTATACGTCTTATCATCATTCTTTGGTTGAATCCGTGATGGAATTTTGAAAAGCTTTGGTTCAAATATAAGATTACAAAGTACGCACGATAGTCGATAAAATCGATAACGATAGTAATCGTAGACAAGGAAAATATACCTAGTACAAAAATGCTCGAAAATAGTATGAAAATATGGAAATGTTTAGTTCCGTATTCGACCATTAAGTTTATGTTTTATGGATCTCGATGTCGACGTTGTCGGCGATAAAAACTCAACCCCTACTCCGAGTTATCTTGTAAAAAGCGTTTTTACGTTTCTTGTAAGTTCCGCGTGAAACGGTAAATCCGCTGGGACGACTTTGAGAAGCTATTATATTAAGCGATGCTGAAAACGAATGTGCAATTTTTGAAAAATGTTGTCGGGAAATATATAGCATTCCATTCTTGGCATTTTTCCAGACCAATTTCACTGTTTCTCTGCGTACAGACGGAGCTAGTACTGAGTTATACTAACTATAATCATGAAACACTAAACAGTTTATGAATTCAACGGCGTACTGACGTGACGTACCCCGTTGAAACAATATAAAACCTGAAAATAAATTTTTAAAAAAATTGTCCGAACCTATTTGAAATAAAAACATTACAAAAAATATGTGAAATTTATTTGGTGTATGTAATAATTGCGAAACATTAATAAACCCAAGAAATTCACATGTAGAATTTTATATCTGCGTTTTTTTTTTAAAAAATAATTAACTGATTTACAACATGTTTGATCTAATTAAAATATGAAATGTGAAGTAAACTTTACTACATCAACCGTCACGATTCAAATATTTCAGTTGAATGAATTGATTGTGGAAAAGACATTTTTACTATAAAAAAAAATCACACACGGCCAGCTTTTGGAGTCTTTATTTTTAATACAATTTTATCTTTTTTTAAAAAATTAATGGCGCGAAAATAAAAAGTAGTTTTAAAAGAATTACGATTACCGGACCGTGAACTCAGCGTTTTACTGGTTTGGAGGAATGAAGGAGAAGAAAAAAAACTTTTCTTACTTTTATTCCATTTTCTGTCACCTCGCTCATCCTCTCCGCAAACGAGTATAATATACGACTCGCGACGGCCACATTTTCACTCGACCAAAACACAAACAATATTTCCACCAAAAAAATGCGATTACCATTATTATGCTTACAGATAATAACACTGCAGGTATACGCTTTTAATTTGTGTTAAGATTCTTACTTTCATAGGTTGTGGTCTAAGGACAAAAATAACTGTATGTACATACTCGCAGCACACATCTTTATAGATAATATCCCTACTAAAGGTCAACCATCAATTAACTAACACGGAAATCCCTTATACAGCCCACGATGTCAGACAAAGTTCGGTGGATAGAGGAGATTGACAGGTATAGATAAGCACCCAAGCGAATATACGTGGGCTGCCTTTTGCTGACGGAAACTTGGTTGAAACTTGACGATTTAAAACCGATAGGAAATACGCCAAGATCAAACGGTATTTCACTCGTTTCTCGGACAAATGAAAAACTTGTTATAGCAGGTAACTGAAAAGAAAACTCGAAGCTTATCTGAATGAAACATATTAAGGTAATTAAGATGCATACTACAGCTACCTATTTGAAATATAATTCGCAATAATTAACAAATTTACCATTTAATTGGATTTATACGAATATTATCATCTATGAAGTCAAAATGTAATTTAATTTAATTTTTATAAATCTTAAATATTTTAAGAAATGTCTATGAGAATATATAAAAATTAAATAACAACAAAACTTATTTAATATTTTTTATTAAAGCGAAGGAAAAACCGTATAGTGTGATCCAGATCAAATAAAAATATAAAGAACTATACCTTATTCAATTGGTTCGTAAACTATATGGCAAATTAGTTTTTCCAAGAAAATTCCTTGATCCATTACATATATATTTATATATTGATTAAAAACTGCAAACGTTTTTATCCGATAATACCTCAAGATTTTGTCTGTCAAGATGATCGCGTTTAGTTTATACTGTTCGCAGTATATTGGCACCCTCAGACTTGAAACCACTTCGACAGCGAATCGTTGAATTATTCATCGTTTGCCAGTATTTGGACGGTGTGGACGGATAAAGAAAAACGCACGCTAACCGAAATAATTGTTTGCCGTTGTTTTCTTCTGACATTAGCTTTTTTTTTAGTCTTCTGAAATGTTTACTTTAGTCTTGTACCGGACATGGTGTGATAAGCTTTTTTTTATATTCCTCTACGCGGAAAAGCGGCCCTAGAGAACAAATATTGTTTTTGTTTTCTCGCCCTGTCTATTTAATACATTGCCGGTCATTGCGTTGCATTTCTTCGCATCCGTACGGAATATTCGAAACATCGTCAGCAGTCGGAAATAAATTCTATATAACACCCCGCGCGTATTATTGCGATGTGATTTATCGCTGTTCGGGGCTATAGAGGTATGATTAAAAGTAAAAACCGTTTTTATTTTTTAATTAACAAATTAACGACGAGGGCGTAACGAATTACGTGGGAGGTCTAATACCGGGAACGGAAACGCATCCCAAAACGTGTTTGTAAAAGTACCCCCCGTGCGTGTGTAAGGGTCAATATTAGGGATTTACCGATTGTATATACACTCATTATTTAATATCTATATATCCATAAATGTTTTTTTTTTTTTTTTTATCTGTCAGCCCGGTACGACTGACCTCATCGAACATCTGGTATCCCTAGATGACCCCACCGGTGCGTGCGAACATATACGACGTGAGTGATAACGTAGGTGAAGGGTATATGTGAGATATAAATGACCGAAAGTGCCGTCGGTATACGCGTTTCAGTGTTTTCGCGCGGTTTTCGCTGCCGAACGAATGGCGAAATGCTCTTTACCCGATCCTAAAAATGAATATCAACAGAGTAACGGCATAATATAATAGTGCGGCGACGTTCTATATTCGTTTTGGGTGCTTTTCAACACAGACCTTGCTGTTTAGTAGGTACTGAAATAGCTGATGAATTTTGGCCGCGCATCAGACCGCGATAAATTAAACTCGCAGAGGTGCAATTATTACTGTGTAATATTATTATGTACATACGTATTCTGTGCTTATAAACAACTTTATTCTATTTTAAAACCAATAAATATAGCAATATTATAATATTGTGTTGTTTCAATACTTATATTATAATTAAATACCTACTTACATAATTTATTTATCTTTATCACACACATTCTAAAATATTATAATACGCTAATAATTCTAATAAACGATCGACATAAATGAGTGACGAAATTGTCCTTAGCTAAACATCAAATATTCGACAACTTAAGATGAACGCTTCAAATTCCAAACTGTAATATAATAACAAAAATTTAGTAGGAAAATATAAGTAATATAGTAATACATAGGTAATAATAATAATCGTTCATAAACCAAACATCTTTCAAAAATCCCTACGTGCACGATTCTTTTTACTCAAAATAATAATTAATAATAACATATTTTATTATTTGATCTAAGGTATTACATATTATACATGTTATAAAAAAATATTACTTTTAAGGATATCTTTACATAGTAAATCATACATATTATTTATAATTATTAGCTCTTGGTTTACGCGACTAATAACATTGTAACAATGTTTGGAATATAGTTTATTTGTCATGGATAAACATAAAACAGTCGGTACATAAAATATTATACTCGAGGGAAAATATAACGTTGCATATTATGTGAATGAGTATAGTGAATAACAGACCAGTGCAACAAAGCCGTAGTATTAAAATTACGGAAACAATTTTCGTGTTTGCGGAAAAGAATCGTATGCGCACGAAGAAAAAACAACCCTAGAGTACGAAACGAGTGTTTTTTGATTTATTTATTTATGATATTATATTATTATGTGCATTATGCGCGCACGCCGTGGTCGCGGACGGAGGGAATGTGTGTATTGGAAAAACGGCAAGCAAAAGATTTCGTTCGCCGGGGCAAACGACTCGTTAAAATTTCTCGGAACCATATTCGACTCGTGTTTTTTGTTCGGGCCACCACTTGACTTTTTATTAACGAATGTCACCGCAGTCGCACCCGGCACACACCGCCGCCGCCGAGCATATTTCCCGAGGTGAAATATTATTATTTTAATATCTCGGCGGGATTTCATTAAACGGCACTGTCTGGTTGGCGGACAGAACGGGTGAGTCGGAATACGGTGCGTATATACCTTTTATAATATTAAATATTATACCGTGTTCGAATGTAAAACGTCTATAGTAATTATTACGAGAGCCCGGACGTTTTACATTGTCCACCCCTTTTCCGCGTTTTGCCGGTGAAATGGAAACAATATTCGTGTGCCTCCGTCGCCGCCGCCGTTTACCTACTCGCATTATTGTAATAGTCGTGTATTTAAATATACGTCTTGTGTGCCGAATAAAAGCAGCCATTATTGTGCGACGGCAACGGCGGTGGAGTTTAAACAACGATGACATTGTCGCCGGCGACGCGAGCTTTCCCGGAAGAAAATCCCCTTTGTCCTGCCGACAAATCGACAATGTTTTTAGGCTCTCCTCCGAGTATAACTGATGTTCGCCATCACGTAACAAAACACAAAAACTGCAAATAATAATAATAATAAATGTGTAATTCTGCGTAAAGATTGGTTTTTTCCGTTATGACAAGTTTTCAAACTCACTATCCTTATAATATGTAAATTAAATATTATATAATAATAGGTATGCATAGGGAAAAAAATAGAAAATTTTAAATGTCTATAAATAGCTCAAAAATACACTGAATGTTTTGAAAATTATACCTTGTGTAGAAAATTATAACATAAACAGTTGGTGAACAATTCTATGGTTATTCGTATTTGAATATTACACCAAAAAAATAAAATCGTTTTTGTCAAAAACTGGTTTTGCGTAAAACTTTCCGTTTTACCTTGATTATTTTTTTTGGTTTTCTCCCATTTTTTTTGAAAAGTACGATTTGACTTCTTAAAAGTTCAATAATACCTCATTTTTTATCAGAACCGTCCTCAAAGTTAAAGATCAAAACATTTTTACACTTAATTTCATGCATCATTATAAAATCAATATATTCATCACTCCACCAGGGTCTAAAATACACTAAATACGCACTAAAACAAAAAGTTAGACTCAATTATTGACATTTTTATTTTATGATTATTTATATTATTAATTTATCTCATTTTACATAATTATATAATTACCATATCAATCTTCTCTGACTCTTTAACGAAAACAAAATCATAAGTCAATATATCATAAAGAAATGCTAAAGATAATCGTGGGGAAAGCATACTACAATATTAATTTACAAAATGCTGGTAAATATAGGCAATTAAATGTTTAAATTTCATTTTTATGGACAATATAATTTTTTTTTTTTGCTGAATATTTAAATAAATTCACTAAAAGGCTAGAATTATGCATAAATGTACTCTAATAATCAAGAACTTTAAAATATACAAAAATATGCAAAATGCGATTTTGGATATAGATTCTTATATCCCAAATAAGGATTTTTATTTTACCCTGGTATTTATTTAATAAAAAAAAAATGTAAATCCTAGAAGTCCGTATAATATTATTATGTATAATTTATTAATTATAATGATTACTATTAAGTATACTAACCATACAATAAGGCTTTAAAAAAGGGAACTCTCGAAAACCTAATTAAATTAATGATATAACTATAAGATTAAAACATTTTTTTTTTTAAGCGTATTTTTTTTCCATGTTTACAGTGTTGCACCGCGGTATAACAAAATATGTTTGTGGTGGTAGTTTTAAGTGCATACTTATTATTATTATTTTATACATGTATACTAACTGCGTTATACTTTAAATGAGATATAGAAACGATGTCTTAGCTCACCGCACAAGCACTTTTATACTTTATTGTATCATAATAATATTATGATATTAGAGTAAAGACAGTAAAATACCATTGAGACGTTTCGAAATGGGCATTTTGCTGTTATCATTAATGACAAGCAGTAACGTGAGGAGCTTAAAAGCTAAGCATGAGATTTTCTGAGACTCTGGCGAGTTAATAATGGTGAATAGTTTACAGTGAAAAGTGTGATCGTGTGTGTGTGTGTGTGTGTGTGTGTATGTGGATTTCTAAGGGCTTGCCAAGAGGGCGATGGCGCGGTATCTCTACAGTTTTATCTCGCGTTTTTGTTTCTCAGCTCGTGAAACGTACGGACAGTAAGAAGAATGAAGGGAAAAAGAGGCCCACATATATAAGTTCTGATGACGGGGTGGTGGTGGTTTTTGCTCGAGACCTGTCCAAGTGATTTATCTTTCGCGGAGAATTATCAACAAAACACATACACGCTCACACGCACACGCAAACCCACATGCACCCGTACACGCACGCACGCACACCCTGTATAATTCGCATCCGTTACTTAGGTTTAAGACGTGTTTTAGTTCATTTGTCCTAGCACAGTGACACCTTTACGGTGGACATTTTGTACTACTAGGTACCTACAATGTGATATGTCATTTTCCCGACCCCATATTATATTCTATAACCTGGAACATATTAGGGCATCTCGTTACACATGATTTCCACCAGACGGACGTAGTATTATCACTAACCGCATGACGTCATTATACGTGAATTTCCCGTGCAACCCGTAAACCCGTTCAATTATTGAAATTGCATTTGCAGTGCTGTATGATAATATAATTGAGTTGGTTTTAATCGATGAACACGCGGGGAGTAAACGTTTGTGAAGAGAAAGCTTTTGACGCGGAAATAAATGGCCGGTCCTGTGTGTATTTGTATAACTGGCGAAAACGTGATATCCCTAGACCAATCGTGACCGGACTTCACAGTATTTCCCGTTTTGCGTACGGACATTTCGAATTCAAAATAATAATATAATATTCGTACCCGATAAAAAGAAACCCACGCATAGAATTTTAATGCACCCCTGTTGTGTGTAGGATGGTTATTATACTTCCAAGCGCCTATAGAGTTCGGGTTCTCAGCGATAAAACGTCAAGACGATTTCGGTCGAGGTTTTTTAATTTTCTACGATTTACGTACCGACTGCATAATAACGATAATATAATTATAAGATTCTGTACCGTTACTTCAATGGTTTAGCCAGCAATCAGTTGTTGCTATATTACAGTGAATCGTAATTTTTTAAATCCGTTAAAGTTGTTTTACTAACTTAAACGTTAAGAGTAGGTTCCCATTTGTAGCAAAAATGTGTGTGAAATATAAAATATAAAATACTGAGCACCTGCTGTCTTAAAATAATAAACCTATAATTCGAATAAAAACAATAGAAATATTAGCTATATGCGTCTCAGACAACATTTACTTTACCTAGTTGTTACCCCACATAAATACTAAATCATGTGGATCAAGAAGTCAGTAGAGTAGCTTTATTTTGTCTACATAACTATTATAGGTAATACTGATAATTTACTATGACGTTCTATTGAACCGACAAACACAGCGTTGATTGACGGACATCTAAAACTTTAGTAGAATATATTATAGAAACAAGTTATTCATTGTTAATACCGATGTTAAAAGTTTTGAGAGGATTTCACGAATCTTATAGTTAAAATAGATGGACAAGTAAGTTTAATCGGGTCATGTAAATCTATTGTTCATCCATAGACTGGTACACTACCGTTTCATTGCTATACATATGTATTAACTACCGCATCCCTTAATCGACGTACGACCACTTTTTCTATGAATCATCGCATTTCCTTTGTTGAAGTTTTGTAATTTTGTATTAATATTATCTTATACGAAGAAATAATAGGTAGTCCAATGTTTGATTAATTTAAATAAGCAACGATTTTTTTTTTTTTTTTTAATACACGTAGACATAACTATTAGACCAAAATCATAATTAAATCAAAAAAAGTCATTTTCGCAGTATATTTGTAAACGTCACCGAAGTATTATGTATATTAATTTCAATTGATTTTTATCTTTTACAAAAATCGATAACGTTTTTCATTACCAAAATTAATATTCCTGACTGTTGCAATTATCTGTTTATGCATGAAAATGTACCATTGTTACCTTTGTTTGTTCTATTTAGTCTACAAACAATATGTAAATCAGTGTAATTGCATTTAATAATCTGTAATTGAGTTACATCGGAACACACGTTTCAATATGTTCAATAAATTTGAATGGTTTTTTGCTTGTATACAATTCTATAATAAAATTAATAACAATACACTTAACGAAATTTGGTATTCGAAAATCAAAATATATTAAAATTCAAATAATCGTGGCAATAAAAATGTTGAGTCAAATATGATATTGTATACAATTATCTTTTGAATAGAAAAGGAGCAGTTTTTTTAACAGAATTTCCTGAAATACATATAAATGTTAATTCATTATTTTAATTTTGTATTATAAAAAAAAGTGAAACGAAAGTTCGATCTGAAGCATCAAAGTTGTGAGGCACTTCACTATTATAATTGATTTTTATTTATTATTGAAATCTTTCATTTCTTGACAATAAATAAAATGAGAAAAAAAGATTTTGTCTTAATAAATTCACTGTTAAAAGTATGAATAATAAATGTTCACTACAAAGTCACAATTTGAAAGCTACAAATTTAACAATTTACATAAGACAACCATTACTTTTACTTTTATCGTAACAATTACATGAAACAGAAATTACAAATAACATTATTAATAATTTATCGAGATTAGAATAAAATATCCATCCGGATTGAAAACAATATAGGAACAACGGGTCCTGTCGGTCAAGTAGAACCGTGAATAAAAAATACAAACCTAACATAGAGGATAGGGCATCTTACGGAATATAACGAATGGAAATTCAGAATATTATAGGAATAAATTATAATAATATCATATAATACGATTATTATGCACACGGTATATGACGTGTCACACACACACGACGTAAGGCCATCAATATTGTCATCGCAATACCGCCAGCAATACGAGCCGCTTGACGGATTTACACACAGTATATATATCTGATACGGGCATAGGTAATAATAATATTATAACCAATACTACGCATTTCGGTTACAGATCGTATACCACGCACAACATACCTCTTTAGTCTAGTCATTTGATGCCCGTTGTACAGTCCCTATAGGTACTCTCAGTTTGTGCGGATGGTTACAAATACTTACAACGTCGCCGCCGTCGTCGGTACGCCGATTTTGATTCAGTGGTTTTGTCTGCACATGACGTCCGAGTACCTACCTACTCTTATTCGTGACTTGTGCGTGTACGTTTTAATAACATTTATATCATGACAATTCAAAAATAAATATACCTACATAAATATTAAGATGATTTATGCGAGGGTCTTACGTGATGTTATTATATTATTATTATATTCTTCCCCTAAACAGCGAATGGTTGTAGGAGAAGCGGTCGGTGGCGGGCGGTGGAGGAAAAAAACGTATACGTTTACACAATTGGGGTAGGTATACTCGGGAAAGAGATCCCTTTGGATTATCATTGCGGGGCCTCGCGGGCGTGCGCGTTTAAAATGGGATAATGGAAAGATACCTCTTTGCGAGTGATTTACGTTTTAATCCTCGGCCGACGGATGGGGCGCGGAGCGAACAGGGCCGAAGTTTCGATTCCACCAGAGAAGTAGCTGCAGATATATTATAATCTCTGTGTGTGTGTGTGTGCGTGCGTGCGTGTGCATCGTGTATGCTTTATCTTCGGCCGCTGATCAGCCACTGCGCCCCCCCCCCCCCTTCCATGATATCCGTTTACGAGCGCGCCGCCGAAAAACTTTATCGCACTAGAACAGTATTTGTAGTCGTTAGGCGAAACAGCACGACGACTGCCGGGCGCGAGCTCTCAAAACGGATTTCGCCGTCGTCTAAACGTCTTATGCCTGTTTTGGGACTTGCAGGGCGTAGAGTACATCATTAGAACCAATTATTAAACCCTCCCAAGACCCAAGACACTACTCCTCGTCGTGACACCTTATACTCGGAGCGTTTAATTATATTGATATAATACGGGCAAAAAAACAACACGTCGATTAAAAGTTCGACTCGTGAATCTTATTCATATTATACAGTTGTACCTACTTGCTGAAATCCACGTCGTTTATTAAAAGAAGAGCTAACGATACAATGATTTGACATACCAACACCGCCTCGATATCCAAACTACGCACGTTTTCAATGCTGCGGGGACCAGTTAGGTACAACGTACTAATATATTCAACTGATTCGATTTTACTATTTATTCATAAATTAACATTATCAATTCATAATTTATCAAATAATATTATTATCGTAATTCTAATTTCGCCGTAAAATTCGGTATGACTTCTCGTTATAATAATCCACAACTGTGGACCATCAAAATAATATAGTACACTACCAAATTAATAAAAGTGATATTAATTTTACTGATGACGTATCATACCTGTTTTTAATTACTAAAACCATTATTTACTTTTAGCGACGGAGGCGTCTATATTTGAAAGAGATAACACAACTCGAACAACTTTAAACAATTATATCAAACGTGAAACCATAAATTATCACTTTAATGTAATAATAATAATACTATGGGTAAAGTATAACTCGAAAGATTATTATTGCATAAATATATTATTGTAGTACGTTGCATAAAATTCAAAGTATCAGAACAATAATGAAAACGTTTTTTTTTTTATGTGTAATATTTTGTTTTAATCATATTATTAATTTAACAGTATCTGGTATATCGCTATACTGAATTATTATTATTATATTTCACGAATTAACACTGGGCTATGCAAGTAGGTATATATCACAAATAGTTCATACCTAATAATACCTGCATACGTATATTAAGGATAAAATAAAATAATATAATTATATTATATTACCACGTAAATGATTTTACTCGAAAAAAGGTTTTAAAATACATTCATCGTGGTGGGCAAATCGGCGGATAAAAAAATGACAGTATATTTTCTCCCAAAAAAATATTCGAAATTTACCTATATTAATATGAAATCGCGTATGTGCTCAGATACAAGTTAGGAAATCCCCGATTTAATCCAAATTGTGGATTGGACCATGAAGTTATATATTATAATAAAAAATATATATACCTATATATAGTATTACTCCAGTTTCGGGCATTACAAGGTTCTCTTATTAAATATAAATCCCCAATGATTCACGTATATGATATATATATAAGAGTTATCATTTTGTGTGTGCGTATTATAATACCAAGGAACGAGCAGGACGATAATATGTTTCCTTTTCTCCCGTCCGAGGTTTCTTGTGCTATTTTTTACGACCATAATAGATACAATACACTCGTACTACAAACATGTTATTATTGCTATTAGATTGAACTTGTTGTCGGACAATCAATAACATTGGTCACAGTAGGTTTCAGTATTTAGAAAAATGGCAAAGTCCGACGCCGGGACGATAAATCGGGTGATCATTGCCTTGGTGGAAGCACGTAGCCTTTGGCCCGGCAGACGATTTATTTACGGGAGACCTCCCATTGTGGTGAAAAACAAAAATCCCATTCCAGAAAAATTCGCTAATGTTAACAGGGTGCTATTTTCCCCTCTTTTCCTTCTTTCCACAATCGTTGTTTTTCAAAAACAAAAAAAAAATACAATTTTAATATATTATACGAATGTACATTATTCGTATACCACTTTTTCTCTCATTTTCCGCACTCAAAAGTCGTCGTAGTCTGGAAAAAGAGTAAATAAAAATGGAACATAATATAATGGTCCACTCCTCTCTATGACCGTGTGGGGGCGTCGATTAATTTACGTCCCAGCCCCAGCAACTATAGTGGCTGACCTATTCCTGAACTTTATAAATGCATTTTTCTATACGATTTATTTCATTAATAAGTATAAAAGTTGCGTAATTTAAATTTAATTTTAAAACAAAGGAATACGCTTAAATTTAACACAATATGAATTTCTATTTCCGGTTATCTACTTTTTTTTTAATCATGATTTATGTTTTCAATACACACATTTGTAAATATACAATAAATAATAACTTGGCTCTTATCAACAATGATAAAATTAACTTCCTAGTCAACTACACTTTGCGTAAACTCGTAAATCGTAAATGGTTATGATAATAATAGTTATAGAAGTAATTTTAAATATTTGAATCGTTAAGTTTGATTACATCACGTTGTGGAAAAAAATTAAGTGTTGGTAGTTTGCGCTTAACCGATCTTATCTCGCTTACTAAATTTATAGAAAAACTATTAAATATAAATTTATTTTCTAAGCATGTCACCTTAATCCTTACTCAACTGGCTCAAAAGATTTAATCGGTATATAGAAATCTTTTTTTCTTCATTCAATAGCCTTTATGGCCGTTAAATGTATGGTTTAAATCCTTTTTATGTGGTATATTTAGATATTCTGTATTTACAACTAAAACCACGTAATAAAAAAAGACTTAAGGTGAATATATTTATACCTTTTTATTCAGCTTTTGTTTTTTATAGAGCTACAGTATCTGAAGCATTTTGTAACGCTACCTAATTATCTAAATATTGAATTAATTAGTTGACAAAAAAAATAATAATAATAATAACAATTATGCTCAGCTCAAAGATCATACATTATTAAATACTCTTTGTGCTTGTAATTTCCGTATTAATTTTCAGTTAACCATTGAAGCGCAAAAGCCTAAATGAACTCTTACATTTTTAATTTTCAACTAAATATTTTCAACATAAAAAAATCTTATTTATTTTAATCAGTATTCAGTAGGTATATATCATAGGAAAATATAATACATATATAATACACTGGTTTTTTTAGTCATTAAATGTTTTATGATGTATACAATTAATATTAATAAAATAAATGTTAAAAATGTCATGTTATAAATATACACTTCAATTGTGTATGAATAAAATATTAAAAACGATACACACGGTTGTATTTGCAGTGTATTTATTATGTTATATATTTGTTGTGTATCAATTTAAAAGGTTATTTTATTCAGTATTATTATTTTTTTTCTACCACAAACCATTAGTGATATTTCTAAATGTTTTAAGAAATGTAAAGAATTTGAAACGTTTTTCTTGAAAACTCGAGTTTGCTATGTTTTTATACCTCTTGTACTTGTTGAAACGGAGTACTTCTTAAGTGGAAAGCAAATGAATTACCATTATCCAATTAGTATAGCTCGCAAAAATACGCTGAATTTTACTTTTGAAACTAAAATACGCGTAACTAGATTTGCCCCGGTAAAAACATTATACCTTTTCAATTGTAAATATCCCATGGAATGAGAATAATAATAATATAGTAATGATATTGTTATTATTTTAAAATGTAGTGTAGGTATAATGGTAGTCCGTAGAAATCGTATATAGCAACTTGCCTTCACAAAACGCTACTGAAGCATATTTCTTGAAGCAATAATAATTGTTTTTTTTAAATCTCTAAGGACTTAGACTAAGTTTTTTTCTCCATCTCGTCCTTCTACATCCTTCGTCATTACCGACAACATGTAGACGTGTGCTCCTCACGGGTTAATAATGAACGTAATTTACGCAGTAATTTAAGAACTTTTCAAACACCGATAAGTTATGTAAAGTTTAATAATTGTATTCGTTTTTCAAAACTTTTAACTTTTGTGACAATCGTCTTAATAACATTCACGGATATTTTTACGACGTTCAGTTATCCTCCAGACACCGTTGTCGTGCACTGTACCTTTAAAATAATATTTATAATTAATTGCATTTATCTTCCATTGTTTTGCCTTTGCATGGAATATTCAAAACGATTAAAAAAAAATTTTAATACCGATCGACGAGAAGTACAGAAACGAAAACAATATGTACTGGGCGGTATTAGTATAAACGATACTCCGGCACCATTGTGGTAGGCAGAAATGAGAATGTACCATCCTAATCTCTGGTTCTAGAAAATCGTTTATCTATATGCATATCCTTTTAGTGTATGATAAAATGTTGACCTTTTAAACCCATTTTCAGGATTTCAACGGCTTATACTTGAACAAAAGATACTATATAAGCACATGCACGTTGATGCAATAGTCAATCATTTAAATTTAATGTATTCTAGCTTTCCCATTTAATTTTATAGGTGCCGATTATGGGCTAAAATATATTATCAGAGTATAATTATTGAACAAAACTACAAACGTTCTATCTTCTATTATGTATACATTAAACATATTATAAAGAAAAAAAAAATCACAATACTACGTTACTTTAAACAAACAGAACATTTTGAAAAAATTTTGATATTTGACATACTGTCTGGTATTTTACTGCATCCCTAACATGTCCAGTATTCGATGCATACCTATAGAATAAATGTATTAATAAAAACAAATAGGGCGTTTTATAATAATTTTATGCTGAAAATAGTTATATCGGGGATTCATCAAAGACTAAATCATTAAAATGAATTAGATTTGAAAACCCAGTCATATAATTATTTATTACTACAGTGTATTGTAACTATCACAGAAACATAAAATTCTCAAGATTAGCTCAAATGAAGAATATTCTAAATTCTATTTAATAATATTATATTAATATTACTTGCGAAATAATTTATGTCATGTTGAAATAGCTTATAAAATATACCCAAACTACAAATTTTGCAGTTCGCCACTTGGTGTATATGAAACAATGTATTTTACGTGATGTATATTATACTAAATTTATCGAAATAACATGAAATAACTAGAAGGGGGGCGGGTAAATATTTAATATACGTTTTACTCTGTGTGGTAGATGTTTGGTGCAAATAGTCTCTCCAAGACACTGTCAACAAATATACTATCGGTATATATATATAAAAAAAAAAAATGGTCAAAAATAATACTTTCGATTTGAATTGTAAATTCAAGCACGATTATGCCGCCGAAGATAATATATAATATATACCTATGCATAATTCACCGTCAGACATCACCCCGATCTCACCCCCTGTGCGCTCGCCGCCGTTCGGACTGCCGATTACACACAATATCCATATCGCCGTGTACACTATATACATTATGCGTAGGTATACGTAATCCGTGATATGCATATAGTACAGCGATCCCGTTTCACCCCCGTGCATAGAATTTTAAACGTTCTCCTAATTACGGAATAGTTGGCTGCCCCCCGCGATTGGGGGTGAGTTTCGGCGGCGATTATTATTTCAGCTGGACTTCCGGTCCCCGTAAATCCGGTCAGATGTCCGCCACGGATCCGAAATAGTAGTGTTGCATCAAAATTTGCCGCGGTGGCGGTGGTGGTTATGTCCTGCCCTGGCCGTACAAAATAATATGTAGTCGTCTGCTGCAACAGTACAATATATTAAAATTATAAATTGCATAGAAAGTGTAGGCGTGTTATAAACAAAATGATATAGGTATCTACAATTGTTTTACGATTCAAACTATAGGATAAAAATGTTCAACTATTTTCGATATCATTTAAATTGTTCTCGGCTGTCACAAACGTTATGCAATTCACATCGCCCGATCAAAAAATAATTTTTTTTCAATTCAAAAAATAATTTGTGTATAATTTAGTACCAACACGCAGTCGGTAATTGGTATGATATTATACTTGAAAATATATGGAAGTATACAAATAGAATACGAACGTATTTAAATTAACATATACTAACTAAAATGATTTCTTTTTTTATTTTAAAAATACTAGTTATAGATAATTAGTTGTAACAAAATTAAAAACTCACCAAATGTTGGTATTTGATAAACCATCAATGGCGATTTCACAATTTCTCCGAATCGACCCCCAAAAAAAATATATAATATAGGTATACACTGTACAGCTGATATAAAAAATCACGAACGCCACTCTCATTACCACTCCATAATTTAACGTGGTAATCACGCACACATATATTTCGTATCCTCTTTTTGATAGATAATTAACGGTGGCGAAACGAGGTTCGGATTACAAACGAGCTTTCGCCTAAAGCACATGTAGATACGAGGTGCTTATAATTAGTCGCGTCTGGCCGGGGTTATACGAGACGACAACGGAGCGAGTGTAGTACAGGTAGTTTTGTTATCTATCAGCAGAGGTCGCGACCGGAAATCCTGCAGGTTAGGAGGCGTTCCTCCGCATGAAGGAAGCGAAAATCGCAGCAGAAAACGCAGTTCTATAACAGTTACAGCTAGCTGACGAGCCGTGTTAAAAACTATTGTGTCCGAATTTATTTAGGTTCCTATTGCCTATGTAGGTATTATTTGACCACATGTTTTTATTATATGCACACTGATCGATCGATATAATTTTTGAAACCGTTTTGTAATAATTACCAAAATTCAAGATCATATTTTCATAATATTGTATTTTTGATTGTTGTGCCATAATATTGTAATTAATACATTTAAAATAAAATAATAACAACAACAACAACAACAAATTTAACCTAAATTATATATACTCGTTAGGTAATCATTATCTTAATAATATATAAAAGTTTTGATATTAGATGCTATATATATTAATTATTAGCTAATTGGTACTCAGCTGAGATAATTTAAAATGGTTGAACAACTTCAAAATCGTTGAAAAGTAATTTGAAGATATAATATCCGTCGTATTATTGTATGTACGTAATTAACGTTAAAGTACAGAAGATGAAATGATTATTTAAAAAAAAAAATGATTTTAATGATATACAAATGAACTAATATATAAACGTACTACGTAGTATATACCTACTTGGCATTATTATTAATTACGATTGTATTGATGTTAAGTGATTATATATACATATATTTTAAGATAAATTACGTCCGTGGTACTGATAAACAAAAGTACTCATTAAAGTTGACTACTGCTTGCAAAGTAATAAAGTCATAACACTACAACGATTAGGTTAAGAGCAATTAATAGACTAAGCGCCTGATTTGCAAATAATATGAGATTATAGCTGATAACTAACAATTTCTTTTGATGTTGATAGTCTACAAAAATTACTGATCTATCATATAAAATAAGAAAACTTTGAAATAGTTAAGCATTATATTTTATTATTAGAATGTTTAAAATACCATTGCAATAAAAGCAAAAAACTAAACAGAATTGTTTTAACTAAATATTAATTTTTAATCTAAAATTGTTGACACAAGAAAGTTGTTCAAATATCACATATTATAATGATATTCTAAACTGTATTGGTTAAAGTTGTCAAGTTAATCCATTCCAACAGTGTGTTTTGTTAAAGAAAAGTAAGTAGTAAAATAGATTCGAATTAATTGACCTAGATATAATGTCCATTAGAAATTGAACATAGACATATGTCTTTAAATAGAACACTTATCAAATATGCGTGTTTTTTTGTATTTTAGGTTTATAGTAAATAAAATAACAAATTCTTTTAAATTTATAAAGTAAAATATTATAAGACGAAACTTTATATTTACCAATACCTAATCCGTTGGTTTCAAATATCCACTTATCGCATTTTATGAGTCTGGCCGTATAAGTGTTATGGTCATTTTCACTTTTCGGTAATATTATATGACACTTAACAATATAAGTACATAATAGTTATATACATAATACTAATATGTTATAGTGCACATTATACAGGTACTTATAATATATTAGTGAATCTCTTAAAAAATATAATTTTTTACTTGATGCATAGATATATCATTATGATATTCTGTCCTTTTTTTTCTCTTTTATACTAAAGATTGATGTGATTTCGAATAAACTGTAATTGTTCATTTAATATAATATATACGACGGTGGTCCGTAATGATACCGCGACGAGAGCACTTAATAATATAATATAATTTAATAACAATATTATGTAGACATTCGATTAAGACTGTATCGTCGCGGGAGCGAGTGCCACCCTCGACCTGACGCGTGCAACGCTTGTCATATTATTATCGGTGTATGTTTCGATGTCTCTCCGCCATGTCGAACACGGCAGTATAATACATAATATTATTTTAATATTGTATCGTGTTCTAGAATATAATAATATAATAACTATCCTATTATTATGTATAATAATAATAATAATAAATCGTGTACACATTATTATTATAATATATATTATATTGTTATTACGTACTGCGCTCGAACGTGATCGATACGCCGGGAACGATATAATATCGCGCCAATGTGCATATTATAATAATATATTATATAATATATTGTGCTCGGGCGTAATAATATTATGGTCTCGTGTACACGACACCGCGTGTAGATATTATTATTGTTATACACCTACTGCAGCTCTCCCCCCCCCCCGAATACGTCGTTGCAGTATATAGTGCGGCTATTGCGCGCCCCAAAAAACAAAAACGTCCCTTCGACCGTGAACCGGCTGATAACCTGTACGCCCCCGCCGACACGATCGGACAGGAATATTAATATGTGTGCGCGCAATCGGTCTTCCGAGGGATGAACGATGACGACAGCCTGCTAATAGACCCCGCACGACGTTTTTAGCGGTCGGCCACGCAAGCGGCTAATAAAATTAGATAATAATAATATACATGCGTACACTGCAGACTACACTGTATAATATAGTATAATATTATATTGTGATAATATAGTTATGATTATTGATTATATATATATACGTACTATAATATTGCTATGGGGTGCTAACTGCTAAGACGTCCCGATGTATATATTAATAACCTGTTCTTCCATTTTGGACGAGTGTCCTGCGTGGGTGTCATAATAGTTAAATAATTATAAAAGTCATAGACAAAAAATAGAACGCGTTTTCGTTAACTTTATTTGTTTATATATTCGTTTTCTTTGGGTCCCTCCGAAATGTAAATAACGATAAAACAAACGCGATATTATATTACGTACCTAATTTACATCATTCATCTTCATTTTTTAGAAGAAAAATTGTATAACAATTATCACTATAAATTTATTTATTTTGTACATGTTAATTCTTTTGATCAATACTTCAATATATATAATATGGTATCTAATGTGTCTTTTCTGGTATATGACTTATTAAATCGCCTATGATTATCATATATTTATGTATAGTAAATATTATAAATATCATTGGGGAATATAGTAATGATCAGCAATATAGATCAGCTCGAACTTGGACATGTTATGTGGGATGCGTAGTTATGATATAGTATGGCTAAAATACTATAAATATCGAAAAAATTCAATTCGGTTATTTATTTTTTTACCGGAGAAGATTCAATAATATCCGTACCGACCGTATTTTTATTTCGAAAATCTGTGCGCCCTATTCCACCCACGAAGGTCGCGCGCGCAGTATACGACCAGTGCACCATCGCGGAGTACAATATCACACTAAACTGCACATATATATGGAGTCATGTGCAGTAGCGTATATACACTGTGCGCGGAATGTGAAATTCCTGAGGAGAAATAAAACGTCCGCATATATATGTGTATAATGCACGTAGAGTGGTAAATTGAAAACCCGAAGCTCTGACGATGGCGGCTGCAGCGGGACATGACGACGACGACGACGATGGGGTGCGTGCTGCAGATTTAACGAACGGCCGCGGAGAAACGTGTGCCAAATGAAGTCGATAAATCGTATATAGCTGCGGCGGCGGCGGCGGCGGCGGCGGTCCGCTCCTTTTTCCGGCGCCGAGCGACATCGCGTCAGCGCCCCCGCGGTTTTCGCGTCGAAACGAATGTCTGAACATATTATTATTTTCTTTTCTTTTCTTTTTTTTTTTCTCGTGCTTTTCCGACCGATGTTATTATCGACGGAAACGCGCGTAATTCACACCGTTTCGACATATTGTTAAAGAATAATAATAATAATTTAACCTTTTCTACCGGCGAAATACCATAAAAGATATAACTATTGTGTCGCGCACACCCATCGCGTGTCAGGCGTGTTGTAGGTAATATGATTAATATATTGTTTCGCAATATACGATATCGTTTAAATCGTCGGCGAAATAATGAAATCCATTTATAAATAATTGTCACTGAAAACGTCACAAACACTTTCTAAAAACGGCTCAACTGCAGACTTTGCTCGTCAATGTACATATTATATAAAATACGTATATATATGCATTGCAGATTTTCAGACCTCTGCCACAATAATTTCAATTCAAACTGATAGATCCAATAAATCCAGAAAAGTACAAGCTCGTGAAATATTCTTAAAAATCGGCTGTCTTTTTATGATTCATAATAGCCTATTTCAGTATTATTGTTTTAACCGCCTGCAGTCGTCGATAAATATAATAAATTTACCTGTAATAGATATATAACTATATTTACTAGACAAAAATAAAAACTTACGTACCTATATTTTAATTCTCCCGTAAGAAGGTCACGTTATAATGGTTCCAAAGTAAAAATATATAGTGTATATTATTTTTACGAAGCCCTGTGACAACGCGTCAACTTAAATCGTGCAATATATCTCATTCTTAATTTTTTTTTTATTCCTTTTTTTTTTTAATCGTCGTTGTAATAATGAAATATACATTTTCGCCGACAGCGACGACTGCATCAGCACTTTAGGGTATTACCGGCGGCGGTGTGAGCTGCAGGCATGATGGCCGGGGACGTACAGCACGCGCTTATGTATATACCTTAAGGCGTTACTCCGGAAAACTGGCCGGAAACGCGTTAAGTCGCACAACGCAAAAATGGCATGTTATAATAATAATAATAATAATAATATTGTCTGCGTGAAAACTGTTAACATAAACGGACACACGGGGGTTAAACGTTAAAATAGTTGTTTGATTGACGTGCGCGCATCGGAAGCGGAGCGAACAAAAACGTCTCAAAACCACCCGACGCCGCGCCGATGGTATTATTATTTATTAAGCGTATATATAGTGCACGACGAGGCCTGCGGTCGCAGCGAGATTTAACTAATTTCGTAGGAATCCTCTGGTTCGGTTTACCGCTCCACGGCGTATCTATACAGCAGCTGTATAATATTATATTTGCGTGTCTGATGAAACTTTTTTAATTGCATTTCTTCGAGTAGTTTTTAATCCGGGAAACTGCAGAAAACGTTTCTATTATGTTATTATGTAAACACCTACACACACACACACACACACACACACACACCACTTGTGATTTAGTATAAGGTGTTAAATTCGGCGAATCGGGACGGCGCGGCAAGACGATAAGTAAAGCAGACGCCAAACCGTCCGAATTATCCCGTTATTATTATCTCGTAGTGGAAAATATTAAAATTTTACACTTCGGTTAGCAACGAACCGTAAGATGTTTTCGTAAAAATGGACATTAAAAAAAATTAATTATAACAACTAGACACTCCCGATTTTTGGCTTGTGGCCGTACAGTTTTTGACCCTTTCCGAGAAACCGTCAAAAGACTTTTGTCGTAACCAGACGATTGGAAACCAATTTGGTATAGGCGGACAGAGACTGCAGTGTGGCGGACAGTGTGGCGCCATTCGCATACATATTCATCACTGGACTCTGTATACCGCTGCCCTAGCGAGGCATTATTTATCCCTTTGGACTTTTTTCCCGATACTTTCCGATTCGGTTTACCGACTTTGTCCCATTCACGCCCCCCCACCCCTTCCCACCTGGCACGGCACGTACGTACTCACTATACCACCCTTCGTCACTGTGTTCTGAAACTATTCGGTACTATATCGTCCTATTGCTGCTGCAGTTTCCACTATTCTTGTTATTTTTGTTTTCGAAATCTATATATATTCTTTATTATGTATTCTTTATTTTTTATTCCGGCTAGTTTAGGTCCCATCCCCCGAGTAACCCTTGTAAATTAGTTTATATTTTTAATTTTAATATTGTATATTTTGTTTTAGTATTTTGTGAATGTATAAAATATACGTTAATATGAAAACAATTTTCGTTTAAAAGTGCAAATAAAAGACATTTGTTAAATTTTTATTTATTTAAATACCCATGTTTTTATCAGAATATTTCATTGAAATGTACAAAACTGCCATTTTTTTTTCAATTAATAATAATACTTCTACGGAAAAACTTCCAACGTATTAAAATGTAATTTATATTGTTTATATTTATCATAATAAGCAAGAGTATTCAAATTACGCGGATAAATATTATTCAAATCACGAGGGTCATTAAAATGTTCATTATTAATTATAGTTAGGTGCTGTATACAGCGTACTTGTACTCTACTCTTGTACTACTACTTTGAACAATGCCAACATTTCGAATAGAATATTAATATAATTTTAGAAAGGTCTCACAATAACGTATCATTTTCAATTTACTCGTTTCCGCTGTACCTATAGTAGGATTTGAGTGTACCTCATCATTGAGTAAGTTAAATGTAATGGTTGTTAAATTGTAATTTAATGATATACCTATATCATTGTGTATGACAAACGATTCTGATAATTGACGAATGAGATGGGCGAGTGGCGAATCGGTATCTATTTCTAAGATTTATAATTAATGTAAAGAGTAACAATTAGAAAAGTAATATTATTATGTTTACATCTACTACTATTATTAAAATTAAAAGTAATATTTTGAACAGTACACTTTTTGTACATCAATAAAAGTACTCTGTAAAAAAATGCCTCAATCAAATGTCGAACGTATCATTAATTTTTTCATAGCATTTTGAGTTTTCAATTCTCCCCATTAACACTCTATCGTTTGTATGACAGCCCCTGTTGTTGGACCGACAATATTATTTATGTGATTCACTGTTTTATGTTCTTAGCTTTAATTTTTTTTTAAATAATGGGCAAATGTACTTTATTCGTTTGATATTACATTAGAAACATGTAATACTGACTATATACGGGTACCTGGTACGTTATACAGATATAATTATTATTGCTACGTATCGATTGTCTTGATAGGTCATATATTATTATTTAATCCGATAAATGATAATTTATTGATATCATATTTTATACAGATATAAGTCACATACCAAAACTTTTTTTGTGTTTGCCAATACGTTTCGGATCAAAAAACTTCGGTCGTAGGACGTTTGCGCATCGCTATTGTTATGAATTACATTTTTATAGGCCATTTGTGCATGGTTAGGTATAATTGTTATGAAGAAAATAAAAAATAATTAAAATAAAATATGATTATAAAAATTTGACTAGATTCGTTAATTATAGTCATTATACTTACATTCACACAAAAATTACAAAGTTATCAATCTAGATATCACTATTGAAATAATAAAAAGTAGACAATGTCCTGTATTTTTAAAAATAATCGAAAAAACTAACTAAAAACAGCGGGAGAACAGTAATATTTACCCAACACTATATAGTGTTTGACAAAATCAATTGTATTTTAATTGTAATTCAGAAAGAAATAACCGTAAAGACTTAAACATTTTACCAATAATTTATTTATAAGTTTATAACCAAATTTTAGTTTGATTTCCATTATATTTTTGAATTTTTAAGTTTTTTTTTCTCTTTATGTTGATAATATTTTGTTTCTCAGTCAAAAAAAATGAACATTTAATACCAGGCTTCTTATAAATTGTTCTTTCGCAGTAGAAATAAATATCGAAAAAACATTGTCACAATTTTAATATATCATGCAGTTTAAAACCCAACCGAGCAGAAATAGCAAAATATTACTTACTTTAAATTCGGTCTTGAATGTTTTGAAAGTTGTTGAATAACTGGTAGGTATCGAGTCATTATCCCATAATAGTGTAACTATTCTTAACTATATAAATTATAAACATGTTTGTACTGCAATTGAATACCCAAATATTATTTATTGCAATTTTAAGACTATATCAATTTACAACTATTTTCTATTGCCATTGCGATCTACATATCGAAAATCATTTTATAACGTGTCTACGGCTGATTCAGTGTAGATAAATTTTGTTTGATTCGTTTTCTTAGTCTCTAAATTAAATACAATTTAGTTTTGGCTGATATTTAATTAAATACTTATGGTTAGAAAGTGGAATATTGAGTTCGACTACGCCACTATATAATAAGAAGGAAGTGAACGGTTTTTAGTTTTATATTTATATAGTTGTATAATAATAATATATTTGATTATGGAAGTATAGTGGTCCAATTTCAAACACGCGACAACTTGATTACCATTTTAATATGAACTTGTTATATCGTATAGCATTCCATAATAATTCGTCTAGAATAAAATATATGAATATAAATGATGTTCGGAATAAATAATATTGTGTTATTAAAGTATTATGAAATGTAAACATTTTGAATTACCATCATTAAGATTAAGTGCAGTGGTATATAATATTAAATAGTAATTTAATACCAAAAATATACATTTTAGACGGCACGGTGGACGAGTTGACCACCATAAGAACGGGTTTCGAAAAACTAGAACAACACAAAATATATTATGTTCCAGGATCGAGTATAAAATCGAAGCCCGAGCGAGAACACAGCCGTAGGTTTTTACATTTTACACGAGAAATGCTGTGTGTAATTGTTATTTCCCGGGGAACACGCGGTAAACGGCACCGCGAAACGTCACCTGTCGCCCGAGATAAATTATTATTATTCCATTCTACCGCACTACACGCCATTTATTGTCGCAATTCGTCTTGTTCACGTCAAATCCAGTGGAAATCCAAACCGATTTCTCTGGAAATTTATTTCCAGCGTACACGCGTTTCATGCTGCCCTGTTTATTATTATTATTATTATTATTACTTTACCCACTACACCTACACGTCTAATAATACGATTAGAGTGTGTGTGTGTGTGTTCATTTACGTATGTATAATGATATGTACGCTTTATGCGTGCGGATCAAAACCTGAGACATCAATTTTCCTGTCGTCGCTTACGTCAAACGAAAAAAAAAAAATCGTACACACAGAACGTTTCCACTTTTGTATAAATATATATTATGTATATTAACCGCTGTACTCACAATGGTAACCGGGACTCGAACACGTTTCCGAGTTCGAGGAACGATATCAGGATATCTTTAATGGATCTCGGCGGGAAAAAAATGCCGCCACCGCCACCGGGTGTTTGGTGCGATCGCTGCAAACGGCCCTGGAGTAGTTCGATATCGTACAATAATAATAATATTATGCGTGCGAGAAGTAAATAACGATCGTTATTGTGTGTGTGCGTTTATTATTATTATTAGTATTATTATCCGCTCGTATACATAAGTATAAGCTGCAGTGATTTCGCGCACACGACCACCGCACGTGACGACTATATAATATACCAGCGCGCAATCGCTATTGTTTTTCCGCCGCCAAATGGACCCGTTCCGCCGTGTACCTATATACGCGATAAAGATTTCGGAAACAGATTTGAATACAATATTATTTATTACGGCCGCGGCGGGCGCGTTATTCTGTACGCGTCGTCTTGAGAACGGGGTCACAAACTTTTTATCGTTTGTTTTCTACGAATCGGATTAGAGCGCTGCGTGTTGTTAATTTTCACGTTTTCTTAATACTGCACGCGCACCTATGTATTTTCTTATAGTCCGCCGATAAGCGAATTCTTGACGTTTACATATTCGTATCCATCACACAATCAAATCCCAACACAAATAGTCGACCAATGATACCGCACTTATAATTATCTTGAAATAATTAACAACGACTGATATCACGTTTTTTTTTTTTTGAAATATTTAATGAATTGTACTCTATATCTATATCATGATATTACATACGAGGCATATATTATGATATATGTTTAATGTATTACTGATGCGATTTTAAGGAACCTTCGATAGAGAAGTAATCAAAACGTCGTACCCCTACAGCATAATATTAAAAAGAAAAATAGATATATTAAGTTATAATATATCACAGAACCACATATAATAATTTATAGCTATTTTAATGACAATTTAAAAGGCAATATAATATAATAGAAAAATGGTAAATTGAAATTAAGACATCGGTAAAGAAGGATTTTTCTAATAGGATTACCCACCCCAACTGATCTGTATGTACATCAGTGGACCATGTAAATAGTAATCGTAGTGCGTGCTACATTACTTTAGATATTTACTACCAAAAGTTCCATTACCGTTATTTTGATCCCAAAAAATCTCTCCTCTCACAACTGTAAGTTACAAAAACCTACGAAAAACCAAGACACATTAAAATGACGATTTCCAGTTTCGGGCCGATATTGGAACACTTACAATAAAAAACAGAAAGTTTCAGTAAACTATATAAATCGTCGTTTATATAGATGATCAAGCTATTGGGAGTATTAGCCGATTGGGTGAACCGAAATGATTAGGTACGTTAAAAAACGGAATAACTGTTACGATTAATCGAAATTGTGTTAAAGCTATGAACCAATGATGTCTAAAATACAAATGTACCTATCATGTTACGCTCTCGAGTGAAAATTGCTATAAATTAGCATTAAAAATCTAAGAGAAACCCGGGATAATCAGAATTTATTTATTGGCGGCAGTAGTGATTTATATTTGTAAACGTAAATTATAATTATATTAGTAAATTAATACGAACTAAGCACTAAATACAATATTAATAAAACTTGGATATTACCAAACAACTAGGTATATAGTATTCAATACTAATATTATTAAAAAAAAATAATAATACCTTTTACACTCATTTATAATACTCAAGAGATGTTTAAAAAAAATGCGTGTATTAACTTTGGATCAAAATAAAATATAATATTACAACATTTGGTAGTTGGGGCTGTATTATGTTGCAATAATATATAGACAGTAAGGAAGTTAAATGGATCGCAATAAGAGAAAATACGAAAATGGCCCATAATTTTGTTTTTATGGCTTTGCTATAAACAAGAAAAAAGAACCAAACGTAAATGAACCCCAAAATATTCATGGTGAGCAACGTATTTTCCATCTTACGATTTTTCATACTTTCTAAAAGAACACTATAGACGTTTATTGAAAAAAAAACATATAATATTATGTGAACCATTTTTGGGATTACAGTCCGGTAGTCTATATATACCTACGCCGGTTACGCCGATATTCAAACAAATAAGTATTATAAACACTATTATTATCACTATCAATTCATCATAAAAACCGTATTGAAGATAAAAGTTTCACATTTTGATTTGAAATGTTTTAATAATTCATTAAAAATAACGAAAAACATTAAGGGTTTATTTTTTCCGCATATTTCTTTCATTTTAATGTATTTAAAAACTCAAACAACATTTAAGTTTTACATATAAATGCGTGTTTTTTGTGTGTAAACTATTTTGTAATAATACATGCTTTATATTTTTTTGTATATTTATAATACAGTAAAAAAAAAAATATAGTTTTAATAACTGAACGTTTATAAAAGCGTGAAGGATTATTATAATATCATTCGCTATTCGTTTATAATATGGTCGGATTACGTTGCTTAACTTCAAATAATTGATGTTAAACTAAAATAATTGGAATATATTTAGAATCGGACACACTTTTATTACACATTCCTTTCTAATCAGCAAAGATCCTCCACCTATATGCAACACATGTCAAGCTCGCATCACTGTCAAACATATATCTTCGAGGAATGCCCAAGATATGAATCGACACGCATAACTCGAAATCTTCCTCGCGACATCAAAGAAGGCCTTATCGAAGACTAAGCCATAAAAATAATCACTTTTATTTTTAAATGTAATTTACTTCATAAACTTTACAGTTGTAAACATTAGAAAACCAAACACTGTAAATATTACAATTATACTATAAAATACTTGTAAATAACGTAATGAACCCTAGTTCAACTCTAGTTTTTAAGGCCGTAAATGCATAATATAAAAAAATTGGAATATCCGAAAATAGTAAAATATGTAAAACAGCTTAGAATACAATGCATAATTAGTAACTTTTTAATCGTTGAAATTAACCTAGAATTGATTTGATTATATTTAATTATTAGATAGTAAAATGAAAAAAATTGCAAAATTTATAGAGATATAGATACTAAAAACATTTCAAAAAATAAACTATATTGAAACAATAAACCTTTTAATATATAAAACTTGGTTTTTTCCTACTACCACATAATAATAATAATAATATACGCACTAATGACATGCAAGCAATAAATACATCGATCAGTCCGGTTATTGAAAACGACATGCAAAAAGTCAGGAAAACCAATAAAGTATACAAAAATGAGTGAAATAATTTGGTCGGACATTTTGTGGAGGAAAAGTTCATTTTTCAGTCGTCTTGGCACGCGTCCGACGTGGGCGCCACCACTATAAAAGCCACAACGGTGGCGCGTCGTTGACGTTTTATCGTTATTGTTTAATGTTTATGCAGACTACCTAAAAATATAGACTTACAAAGATGGTTGTGAAAACAGTGTGAAGTCTTAACAAATATAATAACTGTAATGATTTCATATTGTGTTTCGCCGATGTACCAAAATTCGACGAATTGCACTTTTGCCAAGAGCGCGATGTTTCGTTTTAATTAACAAACGACACAGTTAAATCGAAACAAAATTTGTTAGAAATCTTATTTATAAAACATAGTCGTAAGCGAACTGTTGCCAATTTTCTGTAAATTTAATATTACATAATAGTTCTTACTTCTTTGTTATTTTAAAATCCATGCATTTTATTTTGGTACTAATTTCGTAAAACGTATGATCGTTAATCATTTATTATGAAATAAGAATCATAATGCTAGCTGTTGAGGTTCGAAATGAATTAGTAAATAATAAATCAAATGCCTTATAAGAATTATGATGTAGTATCCGAATTGTTACGATAAATAACTATACAAAGCCAAATGTAGTAAAACCGTACACTTACCCTAAGTGGTCCGTTTTAGACGTTTTAGGGGTTGGATAAAAATATAATAGTAAAACATAATCGTACAACTCTTGACAGATAATGGAAAAAATGGATATTAAGTACGTTTGCGCTAGCTACTTGTACGACCTCACATTACGATAACTTCCACGTGATAATTCCATTAATTTAATTCCTTCTGATAACATTTAAACCGGAGAAGCGATGCAACTGAAATTAACGCAGACCATTACTCAGAAATAAATAATAAAGAAAAATATCGCTCATACGTTTCGATATAATATGGATATTCACAGCTCACAAACACCATAATACAACAAAGGGTATTGTAAAGCTGAGAACTGATAAACAATACTGCATTTTCCGAATGAACGAATTCGTGTAGCTCGGTATAGATGACAAAATCTCGAGCATTAAAGAAATTATTATCTGTAGAAACAATTAATTACAAGTTACTTAACATAATTGCACTGGGTCGATTTTGTGAAATGTTTTCGCATATAACGTGTTTTGTTATTGAAATCCACTTGCGATAAAACCCTTATGTCCAGACCAAACTATAAATCAAAAGCTAAACGATTACAAAAATATAATCTTTATCGATTGACATTCATCGTCTAACGTGATCAGTTGACTAAATGATTATCATTGTCATAATATAATTTTAATAGGTAATATTATGTAATGTATACCATTCAACTACTCAGTACCTACCTACCTGTCATGCCAGACTCATTAAAATGCAATAAACAAACAACTTGGACCATATTCAGTATAGGTACCTATACAACGATATTTTGACGATATTTTCTTGTCATCCAAAGCTTCTGGATCCAATCCAAAAACCTAACAACTATGTACCTGTACTACAAGTCGAGTGACGTCCATTGTTTGTAGCTTAACTTTAATTAGACATTTTTTTTTTCAAATAAGACTTACTTCATATTTTTCAAGCACCTCTCAAACGTTCAACATTTCCAATGGAAGAAGGAAAGAGAGTTCACAAGTCAAATTTCCAGCGTTTGTACGGTTTTTTTTTTTTTTTTTCCCCGTCGCTGGCTTTTGGCCCGTGCCCTTCGGGTTACTAACACGTGGCCCTCCCACTAAGAAAGGGTTCAAGTACCTTACCTTTTAAGTGGTTATAGTCCCTACTCCCAGCCGTCGACTGCCGGCAGCATTGATGTCGCGCAGGACCTATCTCTACTATAGGTATATATGTTAGTATTACGTTGTGTATATACTCCCAGAGTGAGACAAATAACAGTTTTTTTCCATTTTACGTTTTGACTGATCACTTAATCCTACCAAATGTTTTATTAGATGCACACGCGCTGCATAAATCTCACGCTGTTTCTTTCTTTGTATCTTCTCCTTCTTTTCTTTAGTCCCAAAAACCATCTGTTATATATACGCGCAAACCGTACACACGCATTTCTCTTGTGTACCGGTATAGTTTACCATTTTTACTACAACAAGATACAATATTTTTATTAACGTGATAATAATATTTTTTGTTTTTTTTTTCAATCGAAATTATTATCTTCAGTCTATGTGAAAATAAATAAGCCCTCGTTTCTGAATTCTTTTTCATTGATTGCAACTCAAAAGTAATTTCCAGTCGAAACGACGTCGTTTAAATTAGTAAATAAAGTTTTTAAAACTCCATTTATTTTTCCACAAAGAATAATCGCGACAAAGTTATCCAACTCAACGTTAACATAACGACAGTCCAATTTCTAACAAGAAATGTGTGCTATTGAATGAACTGATTCAGGTTGGAAAAAAAAATTATTTCACTAACGTTTTTCTTCAGAAGATTTTCATAGATACCTAAATAAGTTTTCAAAAATAAAAAATGTATTTAATATAATAATGAGGTTAAATTAAAATGTTATCAATAAAAACTCTGGAATAAACAAACACGTTTAAAAGAATTAATTTTAATTATTGTATGTGTATTGTATTTATAATTTACCTTTATAAGATAATTTTCACATTACATAAAACTTAAAATGAATAATTTTATACTACAAAAAATCATTTGTTACCCGCTTATACCTACATCCAAGTTTAACATGGAAAAAACTAAATATATAACATGAAAAAAAACTTCATAAATAATAATAACAATAAGAATATAATATAATTTAAGAATAATAATAACGTAAGTTGTATTAAATGAGTGTAACGTTTTAATAATATAACTATGTTATTTCAAATCGTCGTAATAATGTAAATGGTCAGATCATCGAAGCAAAATAAAAATCAATAATTAAAATAACACTCTGAATTTGTTCAATTTAATAATAAATTTAAATTAACATGCAATAAAAAAATATCGAGCACTAACAAAACAAAAATTAACTTATAATATATAAAATGTTAACTATTTAAAATATACAGAAGAATATTTCGATATTATACATTTCAAAGATTTAAACAATGCAATTTTAAAAATGAATTATTAAACATTGTATATCTTGCATAATTTTAATAATTTATCTTCTCATTTATCGATTCTAAGAGTTTTTCAAGAAACATACTTAAAATAAATCTCGAGAATATGTATCATTGAAAAACGTAGACAGTACAAACGAATTTTATTTAAATATACGGCAATATCACTTTTATTTTATAGTATAGTTAAAACAAATTACATTTCGTTGCTTGGATTGTACGTTAATAAATAATTATAGTTTTCTTGAAATTCACGATTGTAGTTGTTCACTGTACAAAACCATTCTCTATACAGTTAATTGTTATTTACGGGAATTCTGGATTTTTGGAGATTTAACAAAATTATTATGCTCAGAGTTCTTTTGCCAGATGTTTCAAAACAAAGACGTCGAAAATAAATTTAATTTATCAAATTGCATTTATGATTGTTTGTTGTAAGAACGATCGCACCGTTGTGATTATTATGAGGTACCTACATTTAAAACGTTAATTAGAATGTAATTTTTATGTCCGTGTAATGAATGAAAATGAATAAAAAGTTTTTAATGTTTTTGTTTTTATTTGTTACAGGTAACGTACAAAATTGTCAAATGGACCAGAAATCATTGTCACCGGCCGGTGGCAAAAATAGTGTTTAAAGGAAGCTTTGTTGTTGGAGGGGAACTATACGATACGTGATGGGGCTAAACTTTCTCCGAAATTGTATGCTGCTCACCACCACCTAGTCGCCCCCTCCCCCTTTCAAATAAAAACAACTACCTCCACCCCCCTTCAACGCCGCCCCCATAGCGCTCCGCTATTCGTTTTGTATCGTCTTAGCATACACTATATTATACAATTTACGCTCGAATCGTTGTCAAAGTGTTCGGTAGGTATCGTTGCTCCGTTGTTATAGCGTGGGGGGAAATGAAAAAAGTCTCATTAACGAGAGTTCGTTAATTGTACAAAGAACCGACAAGGGGATACGGCGAGCACCGTTATATAATATAACAACTGCTGCTGCTGCTGTTGTCGCTGCTGCTGCTGCTGCTGCGGCGCAGTTATTGCCGTCACGCCGTGCCGTCGTCTACTCAATATTCCAACCCGGTATTATAATATTATAATTTGGTAATAATAATAATAATGATTATTATTATATTATAAAAAAACTTAAGCCGCTCGACGTTTCGTATGTAATGTAATATAATATTTTATCGCAATGAACGCTTATAGTATTATAATAATATATTATGGTTAACACGTACACGTCTTTCAAAAACCAGTAAAACGTACGAAACATAAAAACCGAACCTCTAGCCCCGTGGTAATATTAACGAATTTGAACGACAAAACAAAACTATTCATCTCCACCTGGTATAAGGTAGAAGGTACCTACTACCTATACAACTATTATGATGTGTAGAATATTAAATTAGTAATTTCAATCCCTGAATTTTTTACTAGAAAATCTCTATTGAATAACTATTTTCAAATTATTTGATTGTTTATGGCATTTAGCTAAATCGTGCTAATCCTTTATTCTACTTTGATTGTCACACATATAATTGGATAATTCTGTTTGGGAAAATATACAAACGTTGATATTATTTGTGTTATTACGGTGCAGATAAATAATTGAATCAATTAACATAACCGTCAACTATATGTCTACATTATATTATGTATATATATATATATAGTCAGTTAATGTATTTCGAGAGATAAAGTGCGAAATATCGTTTATCGATTACAATAAAGCCGGCAATGGAGTTTTAAAAAAACTTCTATTACAGTAGAAAATATCATTTACAGGCTGAAGACCGAACTGCTGCGGAATATAAATAAAGATAAAACGGCATCCGGTGGATACCAAAAAAGGTCTTTAATAACTATACGATTGCTTTTCAAAGTACTCAAATATTCAATTGATTAACCTATAGTCGGCCACTGCAGTAAGGCAGTAAGTGGCCATTAAGATCGGCAATACATTTGCGCGATTCAACTTTGGGCGTTCGAAGTGACAAACTATGTCGACTGGTAATGGATTTAGAGTGATGTGGGGGGGGGGATACCGATCGACAGTGAAAGAGTATGAGTAGGGGAGACATATATATACATACACGTCGCGTACATATAGCTGATATAGAGGAGAGAGAGAGAGAGAGAGAGACAGCGCGTCGGGGAGAGGGCAAAGGCATCTCAGTGATGATGAGCTTTTAATGAACACGGGGCGGTAAAGGTTTTAAACAGTGCATATTAAACGAGCAAACAAGAGTTGTGTTGTATTACAGAGGAGTAACGGAGAGATAAAGAGTGATACGCAAACAGAGAGATTACTAGGCAGGTAGTTCGTATATGCCGTATAGTCGCGTGCACCTATGCGATTCTTGAAACTTGCGAAACGCTTTAGCAACAATTGTTTACGGCTAATTATTATCGTTGTGAGACAAGAGCGTAGATAAATTATTGTAGATTGCATCCCGGAGTCGGTCATATTATACACTCGTCATTACGACTCGTACAACTATTATACAAATTATAATACGTAATATGACGTATTAATAATGTTAAATAATATACGTCCCAATACGTAACCACCAACGTTTATGCGATTACGACCTAGGGGTTGGAACTCATCATCGTCACTGGTTCCTAAAATAATTATATTTTCAGCTGAATATAATGTTGGGAATTCAATTGTACATGTATTATATGCAATTAATATCGTACGTGTATAGACTTATCAAAACATCGATATAAGCGCAAAGGGAAAGTTTACGTAATACGATTGAACTGAGAATAATAATATTTCGAGTAATCCTGCATAATCTTTTTGTATGAAAATAAGTCATCTGTATTTGTTCTATAAAAAACCACGATTTGTCCGTGATAAAAAAGCCATTTGATAATATTATTCATGTTTGGAAGTATAAAAATAAAATCATTTATATTCCAATCCACGCGATTTAAAAAATAATAGTAAAATAAATATTTTTATGTAAATGTATTTTTGATTTCGTTAAACAAATGAACACGGTTAAAAAAACAAAATTATTGTTATTTAAATTTGACTGCCATTTATATAAGAATATTAAAATTGTTTTTGGAAGGTTTTACGACCAACGCGTAACCATGACTATACTAGAATAATAATTATTACGGATGTTAACGTTTATTATTATTTATTTATTTGAATATAGCGTGCTCTTTTGTAGAGTACTTGAATATGATTTTTTTAATTTGTATACCTTTATTATAACTAAAGTTACATTTTACATCATATTTCATTTTTGAGTGGATCGATGAATGTAATGATTTTGTGTGAATTTTTGTGCATGTGTATACACAATTCATAATAGAACAAATTCTTTGAATTTCAATTTTAGAATTTTTTTCTTGCAGAAACAGATTTTTTGTTACATATAGGAGGTTAAAATTAAAATTCCCGTGTTTTTTTTCGAAATAATCGGGAATAACAAAAAGAAAAAAACAAAAAAATTGACATTTTTATGCAAAACCGATGTTTGACAAAAAGTTTTTAATTTTTGTTTCAATTCAAAAATGAATAACCGTAAATAATTGATATCTTCACAAAATGTTATAATATCATTTTCTCTATATGACATAATTTTCAAAATATTTTGACTCTGTTTAAGGTGTTTAAAACATGTGATATTTTTGATAAACAAATATTCGTTTGGTCATTAATCTTGTAAATATTATACAAGGTTTCTCATACTGGAATCATAAAATCTAAAAAGTATGTAAACATAATATTTTGTATTTAAAGACATTTTTAGTTCAAATTAGAATAAAATTAACAAAATTAACAAAAATTACGATTTTGGTCATTTTAATGTATTTTAAAATTATTTTTCGAGGGAACTTGAAATGTCTAGGAAATATTCACATTTCACACCCTTCTAAGGTAAGTTGGTCAACACTCAAATGTTAATAATAATAATATATTATATTAATAATAGAATAGGTATATTAATAAACTAAATATAATAGTACATATTCATATTATTATATACATACTATTTTAATAATAAAATATTAATTATATAATAAGTACAATGTTGTCGTCAAAAATTAATTCAACGTACCGTACTACTAATACTTGGTAAATTAAATTACTATAATAGCAGTATAAGTATATGAAAATAATAAATACTCAGTAATGGTAAGTATAGGTTGACAGACCTTCGTCGTTTTTCATATGCAATGATTTATTATTGAATTCAAATTTAACACGTCCTACATTACAGTGACTCAATTACGTGATGCACTCGACACCTATTGTACAGCAGACCGACAGACGCCACATTCATCTTTTTTTATAATTTATTGGAAATTACTTATTCATTATGACGTATATTATGTTTTCATCTAAAATAATATCGATGAATATTAATTAGAATACAGTTAAATTACGGAACAAGTTAAAGTATTTTATTATACAGAAATTATGGAAATAATGAATAAAATTATTCATACCGGCGTCATAAAAGAAAACATTTTTAAACTTTTTCTCTAATTGTGTTGTATTAATTTATAATGAGCGATGACTTCGTACTGATTAAAAATGAACCTTAACACTTATAGAGGTACAAATTGCAACAATTATTACTTGTCTCTAGCTAAATGTTTAAATTGCTTAAGGATTCAAATCACGACAGTTCACTTAGGTACTGTAATAAATATGTCGTTCACAGAATTCACAAAATTCAACGTTATATTAATTCTAGTCAAAATTTTAGAAGAATAATAAGTACTCAATCGGTTGGTAGGTAGGTAGGTACTGATATACAATTACGAAGACCACTACTATTATATTATTATACTCTCTTTGCGTGCAATTGAATAGGTACGCATGAATTGATAAATATCAAAAGGAGAGTAGGTATACTCTCTCATCAGTCATCATTATTATGTATTTATATAATATCCTCATATACTTATATCGTCCTGGCTATAATTCCCCATACAATTTATATAAATTATTTTCGCTGTAGTCTGTAACGCATGGCAGTTTTTTACAATCGTGAAATACTTTCACAATTCAAACTTACAAGTGCATTATAATCAATAGTTTTAAAAAACTACAAAGATACGAGCATATTATCAAGGCTTATAATTCACTATGATGATACTAAACCACAACTAATTACTCTTGAAAACGAAGAACATTGTTTGAAAAATTAAATTCAACCATCGAATTATTGGTTTGTTAATTTAGATCAATGATTTTTTTTGCTGTTATTGTTAATTTGTTCCAGTGTTTAAAATATTTAATTCATTCATATAACATAATATTAAAACATTTTTTGTATGGATATAAATATAATAATATGAACTGATATAATTGATACATATTATTTGTACCTATATTTTATATGAATGATATATTTATATAAAATAATATAGGTATTAACTATACTGACTACTCTTTTAAGTTATAATATAAAAATACATACCTTCCAATTTTTCACAATAATTTAATTACATCGTTTATTTAAATATTACATTTTTCATTAGTTTTAAGGGTTAATATTTATTTTTTAAATATCTTACACGTTTAATTAAGGTCAACGCTAAAGCCTCGGCGAATGATACTAATAATACCAGGCAGAGACAATAAGTTTAAAATTTAAGGCGCAAACGATTCGACGGGATAAGCGTTAAACGAAGTCATAAATGAACTAATGATTTAATATTACTCAGTGTTATTAGATTTTATCTGATACAAAATATATTATATTTAATCGAATCAAAGGCCAATCGAATATCCATCAACACGCATTATTATCGATGGTAATTAGTTCAGATCACGAGCAAAGTTTGTTCTATCTGACGTCCATACAGAAATAGGGGAGCGCGATAACCCAATAAATTGTAATACCAAAGTATAATTATTATTATTTTCTTTCGGTAAAACTAAACATTTTTTTCAAAAAAAATGAATGTCCTGCGAGCAGTGCCTAAAATTCTCTTGATGTATACGTATATTAAAATATTATGCTATTCGGGTCAACGTCATGTATAGTATTTTTTTCGGTTCGCCGCGTATATAATAATAATAATAATAATAATAATAATATATAATACACACTATACAATATACATACATATTATTATTATTACTATTGCCACGCATCGCCCGTAAATCTGTATATACATACATATTATATTATTATAATATATAGTCCTCGGCCGTTTGTGAACAACGCGCACAATTGTTTCGTCCATTCATTACTCCACCTCCCCCAACCCGTGTCGTTGTGCCGAAAGCTCGCCGTATAAATAGTTAGGAATATGTGAATGTGAGTTTGTATATATATAATAATATTATGTATATCGTGTATAATATATATATACATATATAATCCGGTCGACTTTCCGACCGACGTCCGTGAAACCATTTGGTGTTTCCAAAAACGAGAGGAGGCAAAGAGTACTGCTGCTGCTGCTGCTGCTGCTGCTGCAGTATATATACCTACCCCGGGCCAGCCCTTTTACGAATCTGGCGAAAAGCTGTTAAAACAGTGATAAAACGGCGGGCAGAGAGATAGGCGGTACTACTCGGTGGTGCCGCGAATTAACGTCATTGTTTTCGAAATTTAATGCCTTTACGGTATTCGTAACAAGAACTCGGGCGAGCGACGGTTGTATGGTCGTAAAAAAAGAGAGAAAAAATAAGCGAGGAAATAATAATATAATGCAAAGAAAAAAAAGATGTTTCGTTAGCAGTCTCGAGGTGTAATTAATTGGAACAATTTGCGTTTCTATACAGTAATTTCCTCCCTTTTTTTTTTATTATTATTGCATTTGCATAAATTTTCGGCTTGCGATTCGTTTTTGGACAGTGTAATCAGAGATGAGCGTGATTTTTACGGCTTAAGAGTAAAAAAAATTAGTATAACGTGCAGTTTTAAACATAAAATATTATAACTGAGAGCAAAAAGAAATAAACTGCATCTGTGTAATTAAACACAACTATTTCACCACGAATTTACCGCGACTAGTCTGAATACGTCATATAATATAGGTAGGTACTTAAGAACGTATGAATGTTTATATTATCATATCGTTACAAAAAAAAATATATATACATTTTTAATATGCCGAAATGGTTAATTTTAATATTTAAAAATTTAGTTTTTTAAGTAAGTTCATAACAAATTTATGATCTATTTAATGATACAAACACTATCTCAAATTTTTTTTTGGAATCCTCATGATATCATAATTTCATTATGTAATACAATAAAAGTATTATACTTACATTTGTATGTACGGAATGACCGGGAAAGTTTTAAACAGCACTTAAACTAAAACTTAGGCAATAATTTATTTGGTCGTTTGTATAGTTATCACTCGCAAAGATTCTGCCTCTTTCAGTCTTTTCCGTTCTCTATGGTCGAATGAATTATTATTATTGTTTTGCATGACCACTTAAATAGTCCCTGGACAACAATATTGTTATAAGACCAGGTGAGTGAATAACAGTTTATTGCGTGCCTGAATGAAGATACTTCCGAATGCAATTAGACATTTTATACATTTGCATATAGGTAGATACCAAATAACTAAAGCAGCAGACACGTGAAAAAACTATTATGTTTAAATTATATTTTACCGAACCATAAATACCAAATAAGGAAACAACTAAGATAAATTAAATGCCAAGCACAATTTATTTAATTTACTTACCAGTATAACCGAACGTCTAAATGCTCGCGGACTGATTTTTAATTAAAATTAAAATATATGGCATGTTTTCATCCACGAGTATATTTATTGTTGAATATGTATGTCATTATTTATGTGGTGATTGTCTTAAGCTTGCCGAATTAAATTTAATGACACATTGCTTAATAAAATAATACAGACCTATATTTTGCCACAAACGTTTGCTTAAGACAAATTACGCTTATATAAGTGATCACGGTGGTTCGTTTAAAAAGTAAAGTTTAACTCAAAATAAAATAACTGCCTGCATAATAATTATACGCATATAGTTACAATATTTTATTAAAATAATAGGGTAAAGTTTAACTTTTAAAAAACAAATTGTTTAAATAAATATTATTTTTTAACGTAAAACACCAATTTTTTTAATCAATTTTATTTTTTGTTTGTGAAAATGATTAAATAAACAAATACAAAATATTATATTTATCATTTAACCAATAGTCTATAATTCTCTATTATTCATAAATCATACTCATAGCTCATCAAGTCATAAGCCAATAAAACCAATAAAAACCAAGATAAGAGTATAGTATAGACCCCAGCAAGGTTTTGCTGTTCTATCTAAATAACTAAATAAAAACCATTATAGTTTCAATGTTTGATTTTTGTTACTACAACAAAGTTTTCAGAAAAGTGGTCTGCTATATAAATCAAAAATCCAGGGGGGTAGGAAACCATTCTACTAAGTCTGCTATACAGTAGGATCCGAGTGTACCTCGTCATTGAGTAGGTCGCTATAATGGATGTGTTGAATTTGAATTCAATGATAAATCATCGAATACAAAAAACTACTATGAGCTCTGAGGAGAGATGGCTATACCTATTACTAAGTATATAAATAATACTTTCAATAACCATACACTTATATTGCCATTAATTTGTATAGTATATTTAATCTACTATTAATAATTCGATATTAACTATAAATAGGCAATAACCTAAAATTAATCTTAAAATTTTTAAAATCTTATTGAACAAAGTATAATACAAACATTTTAATTCCCTACGAATATTTTTGAGTCACAACAAAATATAAAATTGTTAAGCTTTGTGCCAATATTCAATTTCGTCAGTATTTTAAATTCAAAAGTCTTTAAAAACTGGTTTTGCTTGAAATTCAACGTTTACATTATAAGAAATTTTTACTTTGAACCCCTATAGTACCAACTAGTTTCACTTTTATACCAGAAAAAATATATATGAAAATCTAAGAATTTATACTGCTCCAAAAGAAGGATGTCAGACACAAAAAAGGCACATCGTCGCTCCGCTCAGATTCTAAAACATTTTTAATTTAGTAACAATTAACTATCAGTAAAAATTAGAAAAAATAGGATTTTATTTTTGCGAATTGTGAATATTATCGTATTTTACATTTTGAATAAAAAATGCATATGTTTTCGATTATATTATTTTCGTCGTCATACTATTATCTAGGGATACCAAATACCAGAATGTACGAATTTTATTATGATAATACTATTTATTAGCAATCGTGATAACATCGGACAGGAGGTAAAAATAATATATACGTGCATACATACCGTAGTGGTACTATATACATACAACATAATATGTAATAACATATTATTATCCGCTCGTCCCGACGATAACGTCTCGACGTCGATATAATTTATAATAACATATTAAGGACGGCGAAGCAGCAGAGGACGGTTACATAATATTATACGAGGTATCCTTCGCGGACACGCCGCGGAAGAACAACGCAGGACCGTCGTCGCGGTCGCCACCGCAATAATTGTGCACATTGTATATATAGACGCGCCGCCGCCGGCACTTTAGTCAAATAATAGTGTAGCAAAGTTTTGCGTTGTCGTCGTCGTCGCGGGTCTCCGGCTTTCGCCTCGGCCCGCCAAAGTTGTGTGCGAGCGTGTCGTCTGGAGACCGCAGCCTCCGGGAGACGGCGACCCGCTCGCAGGACGATTTCCAGGACGGACCCCGGAGAGGATAATTTTTGCCGACCCCGTCGCGAAATTCGCGTGAAACCCGACAGAGGCTGCCAGTTATTGCGACGGGCCCGCCGTATGTAACGCGTGTTCTTGCGCACACACTCGCGTGCTCTCATATATACGCTCACAAGTCGGAAACGAGGGGACTTATTGTTTCCATTGTATTTAAGTAGGACGGAATGAAAAAAAAAAAAAAAAACCTTATAATATGACTCACTGCAGAAAACATTGTCGCGCGAGGCGTAGGCTCTGCGTAGCTATTGTGTCCATCCCCTTCGGATTCGCAAATGGCGTGTCCGCGTTCAAATCAACGCGGCGGTACAATAATATGTGACTGTGTGAGTGTGTGTATACATACCTCCGCGCGCGTGTGCACCGCAGTTTATTGTGTATATATAAATGCGTGTGCGCGAGTACGTTAGTCATTAGCGCACTATTGTTTTGCCGCCAAATCGTGTTGTAATTTTATATTTTCCGCGGCAAACGTCAACGTTAACCTGTTGGCCACCGCTCACTCGCCCGCCGTTGTTCTGCCGAGCATCAGCGAAAAGTTTCCCCGGGTTTTCCACCCCAACTATATAATTTGAAATTTTTTTTTCTCTCCGTGTCACGTGCCGTTTGCGATTAGAAACCTTGTCGGTCGGTCGCTAGCGTCGTCATTATTTTATGACGATGAAAACTCCACTGACAAATCATCCGGCAAATCGACGTCTCTATTATTACATATATATATATATATATATATATATATTATATATTTTGCCCTCGTACGGACAAAATGGTGACGTTCGGTCTGCTGTCACGTTAACAATTTATATTATTATTATATATATATAATATATATAACAGTAACACACTAGACGTGTCTTTTCGAATACCGTGAAAATTACGTCACTATAGTATCGATCGCATCAAAACTATATTATCAATAACTCTAATAGGATTGGAATATTGCAGGACACGGGAAAAACACTTAGCACTAATTGTTGACATAAAAAAAATGCTACGTTTTTATCGTACTTTAAAATATATATTTTAACTTTACAAATAATAACAATTATTTACAAATTGTATACGACTGTACTGTATAAAAAATGTATACAGAGAGGGTGATAAAAAAAAGTCATGTAATAGTGTGCACCATATACAAATGAATAGTTTTTTTTGTTACTAAAGTCAAACCACATAAAAAAAAACAATCGTAAAAACTAAAAAACCATAGTTATCACTTATCATAAATAATAATAATTACTAATGGTATATAGTGCAGCTTCGTACCTTCAATTATAATTAAAACATTGATTAATCACATTTAACACGTAAAGTCATACAATAACTTGTAATAATAAATTACGATCCCTATAGTATTTGTCGTGATTTTTGTTTAAGATGTGTTTATTGTGCTCATATTATCCTAACCTAGAAACTATATTCAGCGCGAATTAATGTGAATCAGTACATTTCCTCTGAGGTCTAGAGCTATAATATTAAACAATAAACCATAAAATAATAACTAACGAGAATTTATGTTTTTAAGACTGCACTATTGTATTTTTCTATCATAATCAAAAACATTATTTATGTACATAAGCACCACATGATAATATTTACACTTAAACAACATCATCTTTATCAATATATTATTATAAAACGTCAGATAACTACTATTACATACTTAAATATGATTCTTCTTTATTATTTTTACTTAAACATATTTAGAACTAATTTTCATTATAATATTTATCATTATACTGTTTTATTAAAAGTTATTTTTTTGCAAAGTACATGACGGTTGTGCCTGCAACATGAAATAAAAACTAAATGCTAATTTTCAATGTAAAAATTAGTGTTTTTTTCATGTGCCTTTAATAAAAAAAATAATGTATGATTTAATATAATATAGAAAGAAACTCTTTTATCGTTTTTACTAACTAGGTACTTATGCAAATACATACTTAAGTTTTTTACAGTTACTATAACAATTTAATGATTGGGTGTACTTTGTATGTTCCTTTTCATTTACATAAATAAATTTAAATATTTTTTTATTAAGCACTCGTAATATGTACAACGTCATCTTTCTACAATTTTCGCATTTCTATAAAATATTAAAACACAAACCAAACGTTTTTTCACCAACATTATTATTTCACTTTTGCAAATTTATTGACCACCGTATAATGGACCCCCCACAGTCCAGCGGTATCGTGTAAGATAATCCCCGGAACAACAAAAGCAAAACAAACAAAAAAAAAAGGGATGGTGAATGGGTGAAAAGATGTGGCACCGATGTCCATTTCGATTTGCAGCAAATTGCTTTTTGGGAATTTATTATTATTTTTATCTCGGCCGAATGTTTACAGCGGCCGTGGTTGTGGCTTTTCGGCCAACAGCAGGTCACCGTGGCCGTTCCGTGGCTCCCGAACACTGCAACCTCACACACACGCACACTCACACACCGTGATAAAAATTAAATTGTAGTCTCCCCCCCACCTTTGGGCACCCCTGCCCTCCCTCAGGATTCGTGTATCCGAGGATATCCTTTTCCGGCCTCGCGTGTACACGCAATTGTTGTCGCCAGAGCACTACCCTCCGGCCCGACGCCATTTGTGATTTACGGGACCGAAAGGCCATTATACTGCGCAGCCCGGCGAGAACGTCGAGGGGTTTTTTCCTCTTTTCGCTTTTATGTAATGTGCGACCGTGGCGCAGGACGACGCAGGGAGAAATGATATTTCTGGAAACAAACTATGTTCGAATAATTAGCTGCTGCACTGTGACGGCGGCGTATAGTTATAATGCTCGTGCGCTGCAGGTGCCGATGGCTGCAGCGTTATGGATAGTAATATTGACGACGTCGCTCGAGCCAATTTCTACGTATACGTTCCATTGACGGATGCGAAAATTGAAATCGCGCTAGGGTTTAAATTTTACCGAAGACCGCAGACATCGACGGCGGCAGCGGCGGCGGCGGCTATACCGAATTAGATTCAATACATGATAGGGTGCTGAAATTATTATCACTCTCTCCCGAGTAGCTCGAGTTCGATTATTGTGTAAACACAAAATCACCGGTCCATTATTGGATCAGCCATCTGGTCGTTCTCCCGCACTTTGGTATTCCTCGTCGTGCATATAATAAACGCAAGTGACAGTGCGACAACAAAAGCAATGGTGACGAGGCTTATAATATGCTTACGCGCTCCTATTGGTTAATTTGCATAATAATATGCGGAGCCGTTGGACTGTGACAAAATCGCGGCTCTTCAGTTTGGAAACAAAACACAACGCGTGTATACTATATATTCTTGAGAAGAAACTATATGCTCGTGCTTTCTGAACTAGCGGGGACGAAGACGATTTTTGAGCGAAACTACCTTAATATGTTGGAAATTTGAAATGGGTATAACTCGTACATTGCTCAGCCCATATATTACATGATTATAACATAATATACAGACATACGCGGTCTATACGGTCTAAACTAGTTATTGAATCATAATGTCGTTAAACTCGTTAAAGGTAATATGCGCATTATTTCGGATACACTAAACAGAGACACTAATAATTATCGTGTTCGCCACTAAAATGCAATTAGTAATATTTTATTTTTAACAAACACTGAACAATTTTACCACTTTATTTTGAGATATTTGCATGCACTCTGCCGCCGCCGTGGTGATGGAGATAATTAAATGACGGACAGCGGTGTTCTTTATGCATAATATCATAAAATCCATATAAAGAGTTCTGCAGCAGTGCCCATATACCTATATTATTGTTTTACGTGGTCGTGCAATTGTTATATTATGTGGTGAAGAACCGTATACATTTCAATGACAGGAAAACTAAACATATATACCAGTATTGAGATATGAGAATACGATAGATAGGTCTATATATATATATATATATACATGGCACCACACAATGTATGCCTACGACAAAGTCGAATGTGGTCTGTGCGAGCAGAATAGAAACCATACGTCATATAAAAAATGAAATAACGTGTATAATATGGCCATCGATTAAATGGATGTATAACTGCAGGTTACAGACCTCGCACATAATATTATATGCCGAAGTAAAAAAACTGCAGAAAATAAAAATAGCATGTTAAATAATACGCCATGGAGGCAATAATATTTTTGAATTGATCGTCAACAAATATAATATAATACATATTATGTATGCATAATATGTATAATAATGTTTAAATAAGGATTTAGATAGTGCTCACATATTATATTTATAATAAGACAGCATAACCACTAATCATAACCCTAAAACTGAAAGTTACATAAGACATAATAAATTATTATTTACTTAGTTATTTCTATAATAGCCGACAATGCATACTTGACTATATGCTTGATAAAATGATAAAGGGATGAGAAAAATATAAAGTAATTATAGTAAAATTATAAAAGTTAAATCGTATATCATTTTAATATTATTCAGGCTTTGAAGACTTTTATTTTTTATTTTTTTTTCATCGAAGTAGTGAGGTCTTAAGTATTTTGGATCGTAGTGTCATACTAAAATATAAAAATACGATTCTTATTAACTTCTGTTGTAGTTTTCACAGACGCGACCCATCATAGCTATAATGCCTTATTTAGATCACTTTTTGTCTGAGTTAGAAACTACAAAGTCTTTTCAACATAACAAAATTTTTACTAGTTAAGTTTTAAATGACGAAGCAAATAAAATTTAACTTCAAATATATACGCATTAGTAAATTATAAACTCAGTTTTACAAGAATTTAACATAACGAAGACAAAGTTTAATTAAAATAAAAATAATATTCCCTTGTTAATTCACATCAGTTTTATATATTGTATTCATTAAAAGTTATTTTCATTCGAGTAAATAACGTTTTAACATTTTATACGTATTTGAAATTATAATTATAATATCTAAAGTCTAATGATTTAATCGTAAAATGTCAAATTTTCGCATGCATATTAATATTATAATAAACTGTCTCAGCTCTAGAGGCGGTGCACGAATAAAAATGTTATAATATTTTAACAATTTCCGAACCAAATGTCAATTATTGAATATAATACATATATGTACACTCGCTTTGCTTACAGTTTAACAGAAAACTTTCGATAACTATTCGATTGAGATATGAAATGAAAATGATTTATAATTTAAATGAACGGATAAGGATATATAGTAGATATGGGGCATGTTCTGCCTTAACAATTTGCATTATTTCAAAAGTACCCCCCCGAGGCTTGACAAAGGGTTGGTTTCCTCCCTGCCACCACCACCACTAACACAACGACAAAATGTACAGCGGCATTCGCACGTTACCATATGGAAATTGCTAGGGTGAGAAAATATTATTAATAATGATAATAATAATAATATAAGCATTGTAGAATATTATACTGGAGACAGAGACACTGCTACAGCTATTCATATAATATATATATATATATACCACAGAAATTTAAACCACGCTTAAGACCGTATTACCGTAATTAGACAGAAATAGGACTAATTGAAAGACAATTAAATTGTCTATGTTTTAATTATTAATCGTTAGTAATTTTTTTTTTTTATCAATGTTTTTATGTTTTATTAGTAACTACTCATGCACAACAAAATTATATAGATTCGTAGATATTACAACGTTTAAAATATCTATAAATTAATAATTATAATTTATAAACAAACAGTTTTGCTTTTAACGCGCCTATAATTAAACTTCAGACGAGTTATAAGCACTATTATTTTTCACATAATAATAATAAAAAAAATGTATAATAGGTATTCTTTTCGTATATTATTGAAATAATTGTACGATATTTATATCATTAATTTAATTTATAGACCACTTTTTTAAAATACAATACAGCTATCTTGGTTTAATGTTCAATGCACAATTATTAAACAAAGATAAATACGTTTATTAATTCTCCTTTTTCCAATAACACAATTTAATTTAATTTATTTAAAAGATCATAGTAATTATCATGGTAAACTGAGTTTACTTATAAAACTAATATTATGCTTCTAGAAATATCCAATGTCAAAAAATGACTATAACTGTGTAGGTAGGAAAATAAAATAACCTAAACACCGTTTTTGGCACCAATAATGCCCATTATCTGCTTATAATTATGATATCAACAAATGAACTACCGAAACAAAATTGAATAAAACTAACTTTACTAACTTTGAATCATAATCCAAAGGATATATTCAGTAATTAAAAGTTAATTTTTTGTCCATTTTTTTTGGTACCTACGTCATTACACGAATCTTTTCTTAAAATTAAATCAACTAATTATTATACTAATTATAAAATACTTTTTAAAAATGTAAAATTATTAAAACTACTTTTTAAACATACATTATTATAGCATGTTCATATTGTAATTAGTTTTTACACTCAAAAAACTTTTGCATTATATCATAATTATTGTTCAGTTTTAATTTACCAGGTAGAAACTCGACAGTTATGTATAAGCTTACACCCCGTGAGCTTGGAAATACACACTATTTTGTTTCAATCAATTCATTCGAGTTTCGTTATATCATTAAGTAAGAGTAACCCAACTTTTTTTTAATTAAAGGTGTCACCCTTCAACGCTATAATAAAATATATAGAAGTAAAAATCAGTTTCCAAAACGAAAGTTGCCTTTGGACTTTTTTAATCATACATTATTGGGTTTTTTTTTTTGACGATCCACCGTGAAAATTCTATATATATGTTGGCAGTTTGTAAACGTATATAATAATATTACTATATATACTCGCACCTATTTCTTATGGCAAAAAAAAATAAAATATAAAAACCGTCTCATCGTCGTGATTGACGGTTTCGCGGCCGTATATACGAATAAAAACGACGACGACGACGATAATATTATTATACGCGTTTTGCTCAAAATATACAGTTGAACGCATAAATTATATTTTTTGTCACCCGCCAACCACAGTATCGGCCATATTACTGTTTACCGTCATATATATATATATATATATATAGAACGTACATCGCATACGTATATATAGTGTTGTCACAACTTCGTATTGTGAAAGTGCAGGCACACCGCGACGACGAGCTGTCAGTCACATAACATCATGCGACGTTCCTTTGTTTCGTTTGTAGGAGAGATGGAATAATATAATAGTATTATAATATATACGTTATAATTCATATAATATATATAATATTATGATCTCGTATCGCTGTTTAAGCCCCCCCCCCCCCGTAATCGAGTAGTTCTTAAATCAATTAAATTGAAACCGCTAATGAAAATATTGAAATTTGAAAACGATTCCCCGAATAATTTGGACGGCAGAAAATAAATTAACACTCGATGTGGGTATTAATTCTGTTTTTTATTATTACTTTTTAAGCTCCGATCAACGCAAATATAAGTCTGTCGAAATAAAATAAATTATTTAAAATAATATTATAATATAATTATAATATCAATTTATAATCAATTTAATATATGTAAGAAAATCTGTTAGACAAAATGGGCAAATACATCGGGCATAAAAATAATATTAAGTTCGCTAATCGCTGGATTTTAATTTCAAGATAGTCATCGTTAGGCAGTATATGCAGTAGTGATTGGGTAATTTAACGATTATAAGTGAGATTTAAATTAGTATTTTTAATTCATTATTATATTTTTATTATGCGTATCTCGCTATCTTGACGATACAATGACTAATGAGTATTTTAACAATGCACTAAAAATACTTATTTTTTTAAACAATTTCTTTTCTTTTTTCTAAGAACATACAAGATATAACAATTTTTACTGAACAATTATTGAATGAAAATAATCTAATAAGTATAAAAGAACACAATGGGCAAGAAGAAGGAGGAACAACTAATCCCATGAGAGGTTAGGTTAAGTGCACCTATTTGGACACAAATACAATATTTTTTATTTTTATTTTATTGGATACTTCTAATAATAAAATACAAATTATAGTATGGTTTTCCTGATAAATATTTTTAATATATAGTATATTCTTCGATTAACTTATCATTGAAGTTTGGTATTTATAAGGGAATAGGTATACGTTGTATTATCAAATGATCAAATGCGTTTTAAATTTTTCTCTTGTACTTTTTAAAATTTTAGTTACCTATCTATCGTGCTGTCATTAAATTAAACCCAGAAAGTTATTTTGATGAACTAGTAACACGAAATACTTAAAAAATGTAAGTACTTTATTATTATCTCAATAAAATATTGTTTTATTGAGATAATAATATACAAAGAAATGTATGGTAAAGTTTTTTTTTTGTATTTAATTTATAACATTTAGTTTGCCTCTATTCACTATTGTGCAAAAACATCAGTATGAAAAGCCTACAAGTAGTAATTTTTAATACACCACTATATAAAATAAAATTAATTTTGTGGATATGGCGTTAGAAAAATGGCCGCGGAAAAGTTACCGGCCCAACATATATATGTATATATCGATGAAATGTTCGTGTGGAAATAAATACCGCCGAGCAAATCGTTTTCGTGTTAAGAGCTTATTTTCGGCTTAAAAGTGAAAAACGCTGATTAAATCGGACGCGTGATTTTCGATCGCGTGTTGTTATTATCCACCGCGTATGTATACATCCTCCGGAGCTGTCCACCATAAAATAGAAATAAAAAAAAAATACATAGGTAGTAGTAACCGTTGCAAATGAAACCGCCGAAAGCCATTAGGTTCGTTTCCACCCGCGTATATAACGCAACGATCATAATTCATATAGTTATTGTTTAAGTATAAGCTTTTGCGGAAAATGCGTTTCCCCTCCGTATAATATTATACGTTTCTTTCGTTTTCTCCCCATTCTTCCGTTCTTGCCTTTTCCACCTGACGTACCATTAATACAATATAACGTCATATACACACACACACACACACACACACACACAAATATAATATATATATATATATATACGAGCGAGTCGATCTCTCGAAATATCATAAAGGTCGTGTTGGCTTAGGGGACGGCAGAGACGACTAAGTATATACGATCGACTTTATATCGGTCCCTCGTAATTATTGCACCCCGTGGCCCGGAAATCGACTTGCTAGTTATTATAAATAATATCGTACACATTACGAGAGACGACAAATAGTAACGCAGTGTGCACTCGGACATCGGGAACGCCAATAGAGGGTTAGGCCTGCCGAAGAAAATTAGCTCGATTTACATTCAAACGCTATCGTACGCCGTAAAATATCATCGCTGTTGGCCGAGGGTCGTAGCGGCGGCGGCGGCGGTGGCGGCGGCGGGTATACCACAATTCATATTTTATTCACCGTATATCTACATAAATGCGTACTGCTCTCGATGATAAATTATATATAAATTTAAGATTTCTTTATTTTTTTCCCCTCCGACTAGCTCATTTATTTTTTATATACATTTGGGTCGTAAACTTTTGTCGTTTGTATTCCCAAAAGTCGCGTACACGCCGATTAACACACAGAAAAAAAAATATTTTATTTAATCATAACATATTATATTTCGTTGGTCGCTACAGCCCACAGTCCCGTTGAGACCGAGCGGTTGATCATTCCGACCACGTGCACGTGGACATGTCCTCTGACCACTCGGCCAGGTGAAGTTCTGTAATGCGGTGCCGCATAAACGTTGTCACGTCATTGTCCCATCGTCGACTCGACAAAACACCTGTTTAATAATAATGATCATAATGCATTTGAATGGTTGCTGCACGCCTGTATCAATATTGTATTATTATAACGGGCATAACAGTTTTAAGTACGTCATCGTCGTCCGTACATAATACGATGTAGGTATTATGTGTTATTGATAGTTCGTTACTAAATTTGGAGGTTTTTTTTAAAATAAATATACGACCTAATACCCAAGTATATTATACTATAATAGGAACGCGCATATATTTATATATTATTATAATAAATCGCATTCAAGTGACGCTAATACGCACGCTCCGTTTGAACAAGAGTTTCGTGCAGAGTTAATATTATTATAAAGCCGGGGCGACGCAATCCCAGGTCGTCTAGTTATAGGTGCGATGGCTATTAAATTACACCCACAGTCAAATCTTCTACACCGCAATTATTATGTTTGGCTGTAACCGCAAAACGCGGGGAATATCACACCGCAAACGATTGAATACTGCAGAATTCAAGAGACGTGTATAATATAATAATAATAAAGAGGGGTGCCCTAACAATTTAGTTTATAGTTTTGATAAGACGCTTGTCCTATTACAACACAGTAACGCACTATAACCTTTTCGAGACAACAAACGTAGTCGAGTGTTCCTTAACGATCGATAATAATATCATCTTATTATTATATTATATTATATAGATCTCCCGTCGATTTAATAATAATGTGAAATTGACGATCTCCCCAATTACTTTCGACGAACAATTTTTGTTTGCGTTTTGTTCGACTGCTGGTATAGTACAGATGAAAAACTATACATTAAAACGTATCGAAAACCAAAGTGGTTTTTCATCAAATGAATATAATACCTATAGTATCTTATGATGGCTCAAGTTCATTCGTGAAATAAAACTTGTAAAAATTTAAAACACTTATAAGTTATAGTTCAATGCGTAATATGAGTTCTCGTTATAACGTACATGACACAGTGTACGCACTTGTAGACACCTGCGCACTCGAATAAAATATATTAAAGTATTCGAAGAAAACGAACAGGTAACGAGTAATGACTTACAAGTTACAGCTTTAGTAGAAAAGAACACACACATTTGAATAGAAGAGAAACGAATTCGATTCTATATTTGTACTGCTTTTCGTTTGTTGAGAGGTGTGCAAAACGAATTTTCAGCAATTAGAAAATGGCATTTCGCGTACAGTAATAATAATAATAATGATATATAATGTGATGAAAAGCGCACGCAGAGTTATATACTTATACGCTGTTGTACGAAAACGTGACAAATAATTCGGTTTGGCTTTATTTAAGAAAACACACGCCACTTAGTCGTCGTCATGGTGGCTTTACAGAAACAAAGAAAAAAAAATGTTGACAAAATCTCGTCGCGTACGTTAAAAAAAAAAAAAGATGGTAAAGGCAAAAAACTACGATGAAAGAAAGAAAGAAAAACAATAATAATTCATTTTTTTTTTTTCGATATTTGTTTTATTTACAACAATCGTCGGGTGGCGAGCAATACAACTGACAAGGTTTACTTATTTATTATTCGCGTTTCGCCTGGGAAAACAGGCGAGTTGTATACATATTTTACACAAGACCGGGGAATAACCGTTTGCGGCGGTGGTTTTTGACGTGTACCGATGAAAAATGATTATCACGAAGCCCCTGCAGACCGTTTCATTTGTCATGTGACCGCCGACAGCCAATAAAATCAATACACGTGTACACTAGGATGTAATATTTATAATATTATAATTTTGTCTGTACAATAATAAACAGTCGTAAACCGTATAGTCAATAAAGGTACATTATCATACAGCGTGTTCGTGGCGAGCATGAACTGAGATAATCTTATACACTCATTACAATGCGGGAGTGATTTTTAAGTGAAAAATAAATACATTTCCTGTTTTACTATTTTTTGCAAAATAAAATATTTCGTGAATAATTGCTCGATAAAATGAACTTCACGAAATTCTCTGCAAACCCTAGATATAATTATTATAATATTTTTACAGTGTGAAAAAACGGTTTAGTATATACACGGCAAGAGCGGGGAAAAAACTCGGGAAATGGATGTAAATGCTACTATAATACTATATCTCCAGTTCGCCGACGGGGACGCACACACACACACACACACACACACAAAAGTATTTTATTATGTATGGTCGGTATGTGTATGGCGGCCGGTAATACGATTTAACTGGCGACGACGGACGGAAAATAGCTACGCTCGTCCTTTGAAATGGAAAAAAAAGGAGGCGTACGGCCTGGGCGAAAAGGGACAAAACGCCTGGAGGAGCCTTTGGCCGGTCCTTTTATGTATATAAGATATCGTACCGCTGCGAAGGGGAGGGGAAACGAGCTCGTCCACCCACGGTGTATCCACTCGTCCCCCGAGGGCTTTGGCAACCGCGACTTGTAATGCCGGAACGTCGGGATTAAAAACGAAAAAGTACCCACGATTAATATACCGCTGCAACGCGGGCGGCAATCGATTATTCTTATTATTTTCATATTCCCAAACCGTAGTGCGACTGTTTTAGTTGTCACGAAATATTTCACGCGGGGGGGGGGAAAGAAATCGCAATAAAAATCGCGACTGTAATAACAAAAAATAATATTAAACATCAGGTTGAGGAGGAGGTGGCAGCCTTATTATAAAATATTATTATTGCTGAATACCGCCGCCGCCGTCGTCCTGCAACTCAAAAACATTATATATATTATTGTTATTATTTATTATACGTTCGTTTAATATCGACATGAGCACGTAGTTTATATACCTATATATAGTATATATATATTATACAGTCAGGTTGGTATATAATATTATTATATCGTAGGTATTTGTCGGCGAAACGAATTTGTACGTTTCTTTTTCTCTGTTTTGTTTACTTTCGATTTCGACTACACCCGCGGCCCCACGCTTCGCGTACGGCACAATATTCTTTGTGTGTGTTATATATACACTTTATATTCGCCTCCACCACCATCGTACCGACGACGAGTGTATATATATTATTATTATTATTATTATTACAAGTGTGGCGCGGCCGAGGGGCTGTGCACAGCGACGGTGTCGATGAAGAGGAATATAATATATAAGAGGAATATAGATAGGTAGGTATTTCATTTCGCGCGTTTTACAAGAGCCAACAGCTTCTAATAACATTCGAATATTATATACATAGTTGTCATTACTACTCCAAAAGTCGTATTATATCGGCCCGAAAACAGACTTTGTACGAATAAAATATATAAACCGAGCACCGTCGCGATCGTCATGATGCTCGTAGGAAACGACGATTCGGTTCGCACCTATTACTCTACGCGCGCTTGTATATTATAATAATATATGTATAGTCGTGTAGTTGCGAGTGTAAATCATAGTCGTTTTTTTTTTTTTTGAGAAGATAAACACGCGTTGTCAAAGAACGTGGGTATAAACGTACCTAACCGAAATATTGAGCCGTACACCGCGTTACACACAAACGATTTACAGGTGAATAATAATTTAAAAAACGCGAAATTAATCAAGTGATATTTATATAAAAAGAAAAAATCCACTCGTTTAAATATAGATATACCCACTAAACTACTTTATAATATAATCTTGTCGGTTCGCTAAAATGTAATTACATGGCCGCTACAATCGTAATCTCGCCATCGAGTGCTCTTTTTTTTTTTAATATTACCATATTATCATTTCATTAATATTGTAGCTATACATATACTAATAAACGTCGACAGTTTTATTCTATAAAATCGGATATTTTATGTTCTGACATAAGGTGTTTATTGTTTATATACTGAGGTGATTTATGTAATATTCTTTCAACCACATTATTTATTTGTTTTGAGTTTCACATAAATATAAATATCTTTATGACGATTTTTTTTAAATAATTCTAAATAAATGTTATGGTCACATTTCTTTGAAGAATGATAAATTACGATAAATATTATGCAAATTCGAAAACGGCGTAAAAATATACTTTACAGCTACATATATACATATTGACGTCAGTCTACTTTCAAATGATTCATGTGCGATTTTGCAAAACAATGATGATCTTATATTTGATTATCAAAACTAAAGTCTTGGAGTATCTTTTCAAACTAAATTTATTAACACGTACAACCATTCGTATAGGTATAGTAATATTGTTGGACCGATCGCGATCATATCGGTAGCGTATATCGACCATATTATTATGGAACTAGGTAAACTTATACTGATATATACCTATGAAATGAAGTGTATTGCACTGTGATATTAATCACAGCGCGTAATAAAACGTCCCAAAATTCAATTAAATTGTTCGAAGTTTGTATACAAGTGGAAATTTCCGTTTGAATTTCTGTCGTCGAGCTGTATTTTGAGTGGCCATTTGACAAAAATCCAATAACAATTCGTGATATACATTCCGTCCGCGTACGGCGTACCTATAATGTATTACATGCGTATTATTTAATTATTATATACTGTCTAATATAATATTATATAGTGTTGTTCCGCAAAGCGTTCTCGATCGGTTTATAACTCCATAACCTGCAGTGAGTGTGATGGTGTACGAAACTTTCGGACGGTTTGAGAATTATATTTTACGGTCTCGCGGTAAATCGACCGTGTTAATTAAAAATCCACCGCGGAGGTTTCAATATAATATAATATCGCATATAGCAAAAATATCCCAAGGGGTTGACTGGCTAGACGTCATCTGCTCCGCTCGCCACGTGCTCGCAAAAGTCACGTGTTGGGATATCATTATTGCCGTTATGATATTATTATATTATTATTATCGCACGTTTATGTATACAACAACAAATACGCACGTCTGACACGTTTCCGTGAGAACGACCGTCACTATATAATATATATTATACCTTTTCTAACCGCGTTTAACGCGACCGGAGTGGCGGTGTAACATGAACTGTGTCCGCGAGTGAGAAAGTGAAAAATGTCTTGCATTTTTCGAAATCGTTTTTGGACGCGCGTGCTCAAACTTTTGGAAACCGCCGTCTGTTTTTGACACCGGAAATAGCCGTGTGTGCGTATATAGGTACACGCCGCGCCGGGTGTTTCCAGCCCAAAACGTTTTGACAGACCAAACGTGCATCGGGTGCTAGATAAATGGTTTTCGAAAAAATCAAATTAATTTATGTAATACCACGCATGTTTTGAGTATAGGTACAGGTTAATGTAAATTCGCCATTTATGTAGTCATGCGTCCATTATTCATTATATTATAATCTGCAAAAGACCAATATTATTGACAATCATAGAAATAAAGCGTTAGAGCTACAATCTATACATAGGTTTTACATTTTATTTTACAAATTCATTTTTCTTTTTAACGTTTTCAATTCTTTCTTAAATGTCTTCGTAGTTATAGGAAACTATTTATAATTACTAAAACTATACTATTGGTTAAAATATTATAAGGGAAATATTACAAAATCAATTAACTACCGAAATCGTAATTTTTTTGAAAATACAAATTATCAAATTAAAACAATTGCCTCAGTCAACAATTTAGTCTGTACAGTTGTGATAATTTTGAAATTAAATATGTAAGACTACAAATCTTATTGATTTGGAAATTGTTTAAAATATATTTTATTATTTTATAGATGGAGAGAATGAGATCGTACAAAAATATATATTTAAATGCATTGCAAAATATAGAAAAAGCCAATAATATACAAGAATAAAAAATTATTATATTTAATCAAGTTTTGTTTGAATAAAGACTAGTAAAAAATGCTGAATAATTTCGTTCACCACAAAACCTTTTTTGTACATACCTTTGACACGGACGACTGGCTGATGTAGTTTATCTCGCGTGGTGTATATTATTTCTTGCACTTTTTATATTTGCCACTGCAATTCGATATTAACATAATTTATCGATTAATTTTCATGTTCAATCTACATATAACACACAATAATATAATATATTCATACAAACACAGTAATTGTCATATCCAAAATAATGTAACTTTATAGAAATCGTGATCAAAATACACAATTTGGAGCGTCGATTTAATATATAGGTACCACATTACCACACAACCTCTTTAAGCCATAAAAATGTTATGACTCATCAATTTAAAAATAAGGCTTATGTCAAATTACAGTTGATATAATTACAGTACCACTAGATAGATATATCTACTGAAAATATTTCAATATGTCACATGTTAGACATAAGCTATTGCCTACCCCAGCACTGTGTACAATAAATATACACTCATACATAATTGTGAACGCAATATCATGATAATGATGATTATAATAATGGTAATAATAATTGATAACGCTGTCAGACAAAGAGAATGGCAAACAACAGACGACAGTCTAATTTAAATACTCGATTATAAACGGTAAAGCAATTTGGAGAAGGATGATGATGATGATGGCAGAATTCAATTTGTCCTAAAACCAAAGACGTCAAGAACGTTGAAGTCATTAAGATTTGCGATCCCGTGACATTTTTGTCGGAATTTGGCGATGATTCCGGCGACGATGACGATTCGACCCCTGCAAGTTACTACTCATCGCATTGTTTTTTTCCCCGTCACGAAACCAATTCCATTTCTTATTCCTCGGAGGCACCGTCGTTACCTCCCCGTGCAAATTGAATTCGCATATTACAATACAACCTGGTGCGTCGATCTAACTATGCATGAAATCGTTCTCGATTCAGGAAAAAAACATAAATATACTTCAATTAACTAGACGTACAAAAAAATAAGAAAATTTAAAGTCGGTAGTGAATTGAAAATCAACAATGAAAAAAAAATGCATAACTTATATTATATAATATAATGGGTTATAATATTATTTATAACAACGAATTTTAATTTATTGTTTTCGAGGAAAAATAAATGATTTAATCTATACAATATATTATACTTAACTAAAATCGTAGTTGTATTTCTGAGCAAAAAATTAAAAGTTTTTCATCAGCCGGGTCATAGGTATATTATTACACTATACAATTTGGCTCTTACAAAACACTGAAAAGGGTATAGACTATAATATATATATATATATTTATAATTATATGTTAGGTATTTAAGATTTAAGCAGTACATGGAATACGATAATAATTGTTACTTCGTACATGTTTGTGGTGATGTATAGGTGAGCGTTTAACTTTTGTACCTATACCTACCTCGGCGTCAGTGCAACGTTTACGTGTAATATATAGGTAGATAGGCAGGTATTATACAGTGCACCTGTAAATCAATACGTCACGGTGGCACGCACTATAGGTGTATAATTTAATAGCAAGACACGCGGTGAGGATTGCAAAATCTGCAAAACATCTGCAGAAGACTAATAACAAATTAAAATATCAACACGGTCAACACTGCGATGTGCCCATATAAATAAAATGATGTATACGATCCACGTCTATAGATCTCCTGTTAAGCGTTTCGTAATTATATACTATCCGTGATAGATGGATTAATTAAATACCGTATACCGTTTGCACGATGATTATATACGTATAGGTACCCTACGCCTATATTTTGCGGGACCCGGTACTCGTTAATAATAATATATATTATTATTATTCGCGGCTCGTCGTATTCAGTTCACCAAACCCTCCAGATACGTCCTGTACGACGTGCATATATTATAGGTAATTATTATTGACTAGGATTTTAAAATTGAATGACATTTACACCCGATATTGATAAGTGATAGCTGATCAACTGATAATAATAAGTACTTATCGAGTTATAATCATAATAGCAAGGTAATATTATAGAACCGCGGCTATATTATATCGTCGATTATAAACCAAGGTGAATATATACTTATATATATATTATATCCACCTTGTTATAAACCATTATTCATTGTCAATGTTTCCTACATGGTGCTAGCTGATTATTAGGTTTCTTATGTGTACCTAATACTGTAATCACCGACCACTAATAAATATCGCCTGCTTATACGTCAGTACTAATCATCTGTATCAGAATACATAAACTTAAATACTTATATACTCGTATAAAAAAAAATTAAAATTCTGTTCATAATTTGAATCATTAAACTCTAACTATAATAATAATAATGAAAAAAAATATATACAATATAATATGTATAGGGTGCAGGGCGTACGCTGTGCAGAGATGTGGTCCCTTTACCTATACATACAATCTATGTCGCTGCTTATAAATTATGATCGACCAATAAATCGTATAAATTGGCGGGGTGTATTGTAACGGATGATTTTCCCCTCCCGGACCCTGGCAAGCCTGAAATATTATATCGTATAATGTAGTCTCGGTTCCGGGTAGACGAAAAATTGCGTGTCATACACCGCCGATGTCGTGTATGACGCAAACCGTCGGGAGAATAATAATAATTTTCCTTCGTCGAGCGGGGGGCTGTGGAGAAAAAACCTTTATTGCGGTACTTTGTGGTGTATCTGGACGTTATGGTCCTCGTATTATAAATCATAATACACTGCAGCCACGACGATCCAATTTAAGAATAACCGCGTCGTCGTTAATGTAGTAATATTATATTTTTAGGTACATACGATTATAATATTGTGTATAAATGTAGGTACGAGCAAAGTACCAGTCGTTACGAATATTACAAAACGTTGAGGTAAATTTGTATTTTATAATTATTTGTATTTTTTTTAAATTCAAAATTCAATTTAAGTTCGCATTTTTATCAATTTACGATATTGAGCTATTATATACGCGGATACGTCGTGTCGCAAATTCGTGTTCCCTATTATTGACGGATTGGCATAAACGAGTAGAACATTGTTTTGTTGTGTGTTGTGTGTAGGTCATAATACATACATATTATAATATTATAACCAACATATTTTAACCTGGAACTTGAAAAAGCCGACCTCGCACATTTCAATCGTAAATTAATATATTTGAGCGCAGCCGTCGTTCTTTCCCCGTACATTAGCACATTATTTATTCCGTATTAGCTATAAGCCAATGCGCATTAGCATTGTTCAATTATGTATACAAAAATAAAAACAAAACCCATATTATGACGCGTGTAATAGTATAACAGGTAAACGCGGGCCGTGTGACCTTTTCGGTTTTTTGAATATTATTATAGATACTCGAACAATATAATAATAAATACGCACCTCGGTCTCATCACGGAATTGTATTAAATTATTATCAGATACTTACCTATATAATATATCATTATTTTTTTATTTTATTATCATTACTTATTTCAAACGCCGTACGAGAAATTAAAAATTAAACAAAATATTATTTTAGTCATATTAAACTTGTACACGCATAGGGTAATACGTAGGTATAACAGGTATATAATATATGCGCAGTAAATGTAATTACTATAATATCGTTTCGGTTGTTCTTTAACGATTGTTCGACACGATTTTATGTCATCAAAAAGCAAGGAAATGCAACACGCGAGGGAATTACAATGTTTACCGCCAATATTGGAAACTTTACGGTTATACGACTTTTATATATATATATTATTCTGTCATCGAACTGCTGTTTTTCCTAGTTTCGTCGAACACAAATAACAACAAAAAGATACATAATATAGATTGTTCTCGTTCAAATCAAATATTTTTTCAAATTAACAAGATTTTGTGCATACTTGTATTATATGAACATAAACATTTTAAAATACATTAGGCAGGTACATCTTATATATTATCAATTATGTAATTAGAAAATTAGAAACCAATACTGTAGTACCTATACGATTCTATACGATTGAATATTTCCGCTCTCGATTTTAAACAATTGGTTTTAAAAAGCAATAAATATAAAATGTTCTATTGTTTTTCATAAGTTAACAATAGTGTTATAGTAAAAATTATATAATTCTCAAATAAGCTTTATAAATCCCTAGAATACAACTTTAATGTTTGAATAGTAGTTTGTGCAAAGCAACAGTTTTCAATCCGCTTTAACTAATGACAAAGTTTCGAATTTAATTCCTCATCCAAATTGAATTTAACATTAATACGTATTTACTAAAATTAATAAAATAATACATATTATAATTTATATATACAACTTTTGTAATAATAACTTCATAAATTGATATTTGCAAATTTGCAATTATGTATTACTATAGAAGCATAAGAAATCAATCGTTGAACAGCTTAAACCTTTAAAATAATAATTTAAAAGTCAAAAACTGCCCAAAATAAAAATAATATTAAAATAAAATATCAATATTTTTAAAACTGAAACATAATAACATGCTGCAGGTGAATTCGGTAATCTTCATAAATAGAAATAATTTACACACCATGGTTTTTTTTACCATAGACATATCATATAAATTATTTGCATACCCGAAAGTAAATATTTCACCAACGTCCACCACCTGCCGCCAAACATAATTTTCCGATTCCAAGAACAAACTTCTGTGGTATCCACGGGCAGTTTTGGCTCTATACCAATAGAACATTTTCCGATAAATACTCGACGAGAAAGCATTTTAACATAGCCACAAATCTGCCACGCTCCCTTATTCCTCGCGCTACTCCATCTCTCTGCTAAAATACACCCCGCCCCAGCGTTAAACTGTCCCTTTTCGAACGAAACGCTCGTCGGATCCGAGCCCATTCATCCCCACGGTGTGCCTTTGAAACATTTTTCAGTGTAAATGGAAGTGATTTCCTTTAAAACACCTGGGTACCCCTATTTTTTCTTTTCCCTGGCGTTCGGCGATAGAGAGGACGAGAGGTGGACGAGAGGGAAAAAAACTTCACCGAAACGAAGCGCTCTATCTGCGGGGGTGCACGCGAAAACATTTTACGCGGATTGATAATCCATCGATTGGAGTTCAGCAAACGTCTGTGCGTATGTGTTAGGGGATGTGACACGAAAACTCGGTATAGCAGAAGGCAATCTCTGCAGCTCGTGTCCCCGGAAACATTTAACTTTTAATTTCGCTGGGGACGAGTCGCGCATACAGCTGCAGGAACTTTGTCACCGTCGCCGATTACGCCCCTCGATTCTCGTTCTCTACAATATATAAAATCGCTTTCCGTCTATACATACAAAATACGAATATGTATATATATTATATGGATCGATGACTTTTTCACTCCAAATATCTAATAATTGTTTCGGCGCTGAAGTTTAACTGTTGTTGTTGTTGTTGTTGTTGTTGTTGTTGTTGTTGTTGTTGCTGCTGCTGTTGCGGATTTATTACGGCTGTAGTAATGTGTTTTGTAAACAGTTCACATCAACTGATTTTTTTTTTTTTAAACAATCACGCTTTCCGTTAAAAGATAATCTTCAATAGATAGACAGCTCGGTGGTCTGAATGTAACAAACAAACACATGTAAAAAGAGTTTAAGTCATGTTTAAAACAAAAAATGCACACATAACACATACCTATATATAAAAAATACCTCACATCATGATAAAGTTTAAAAACTTTAATTTGTTTGTTTTCAGACTGTCTACATTTGCAACTCTACAGGGACAGTAAAGACCGTTACAAACACGGCCAGACGAAGGCTTCATTATCTTTGCAACACTTCTTAGGAGTGGAGTCTGGTGAGATATTTTGTTGAACAATTTAATACCAACAAATATATTATTATAATCGAAATGTCATTCTCAGGATTTACGCTGGACAAAGAATCCAACACTATAGCTATTATTTGCCAAGACGTCACTGTTGTACTAGCATTCGATACCCGAGAAAGACTGATCCAGTGGCAAGTTAAGATATCTTCAAACTTGGGAGATGGTAAGATCATTTTTATATTATTAGGATGTAAGAAACTTACTCTAAAACAAGCCATTTGTATTAAAATTAAACTAATAGAAATTTAATTTTCTTCGTCGGAACACTCTTAAAATTGTTAATTAAATATTGTACAACAATCACTCAATTTATGTAGTGATAAGTCACAAGTTATAACTAAAAGTTTATTTTAAATGTATCTAAACAAGTTTATAACCATTGCTAGATGTTTAAATGATAATACATGCTTTTTTTGTTTTTTTTTCACCTGAGGGGTGCATAATGTAGAGATTACGTGAGTTGGAAATGTTCTGAGTAACGAAGGTTGTACACAGTCTGCAAATAATAATAATGCATAGAGAATTTAAAGAGGTTTATTGTGCAAGCAACTGTAAAGATAACAAGTAAGAAAAAAAGGGACGTGGATAAAGGAAATGACCCAAAATAAAAAGAAAGTAGACAGAAGTATGAGGATGTAAAAATGGTTTACTGCGCCTAATAATGTGTGTGTAAAAAAAAATACACCTCACACTGCAGAAATACGAAAGACCGTGCATTTACGATTGTTAGTTTATTGATCACGAAATAGAATTTTGCTTATAACAATCATTTTAATATTGGTATTTACAGACCAACAGTTTTTGATTCAAATATCATCCTGTCCTCCCAAGTCAAAAATATCTGCAGGACCTGCCCGATTGCACATACAAGACTTGAGATTTTCGATGACAACCGGAGTGCCCCCAAGATTAGCTGGTGTTTGGGAACTTCGACACTTGAGGTATATTTTGTTTTTTGTCAATATGTAGCATGATTCATCGTATTTCAGTTTTGATAACGTATTGCGTACATTCTCACAGAAAATATGGAGTTATTGAAAACCGGTTTTGCTACGAGGGTGGCTCAAGGTGTGGCAAAGGCGAAGGCTTATTTGTGTGTTTTACCGACCAGGGAGACGACATAACTAGATGCATGAACTTAGCGGCAGAAAGCAAGCTGGCTACCAGGAAAAGATTCCTCTCTAGAAATATGTCGGGTAAGACCATAAATCCTAATATTTTTAACGACAGTCTATAGCACCTGCTATTAAATACAGTTTTAGAAAGTCCGTCCAGAAGAGGTCTCTTATCTCGCTTAGATTCTAGAGCTTCCGAGTACGGTGCTGATCAAAGATCGTTCAATCAACATTCTCACGACAGAAATAGTGAAGACAACATGTGTTGGCCATCTAACGAAAGTCGACTAGATAATTCAGACTTTGGAGACACTGCGTCTGTTGGAGATTTTCAAGATCAAAACTTACAGGTGAATAATTATTAAGTGGCATACAAAATAATATGAAACATAAATGTATGATTTGTAGTAAATGATTTTATAGTATAATAAGTAGAACATTTGAACTTTGAAGAAACACTTATTGATCTTAATTTCTGATATCAATACATAAAATTTAACTATAGAAAATCAACAAAAAAATATTGTATATAGGTATAAAAATAATAACTGCGATTTAAAACAAGCCTAGTACGTTTTTAATTATAATATATGAATGCATTTTATATATATAATTTGTAGACTTATAGATAATAGACACGATTGATCGGTAAACAATATAATAATAATAGTTGTTTATTAAATGAATATATTATCATAAGTGGACTTACAGACTATTATTATTTAAACAAATTTTTGAAAAACATCTCTCGTAACGTACCTACCAAACATACATCAAATGAAAGTTTATATAATATTGAATTATGTAATTATTCAAATTTATCTTTAAAATATTCTACGATCTATTAAGTACATGGTCAACTAGTTACAAACGCTAAAGCAAAGATTTTATTTTACAAATATTATAATATAGATTGTGTTTGATTTGAAACAATAGGAGTGCACATGGACCCCAGAAACGGCTTTGGAACGATGTGCCAGCTGTATAAGTAAACTTGGAGCTTTGTCTCGTTCTTCGACCATGGCTAATACCCCTGGAAGCATGGGCTTTAATCCAGCTTGGACTATGGACAACAATGTATCGTCGAGTAAGTTTATTCATACAAAAATATTTCCAACACATACCTAAGTACTAAACTACTAAATCAATACTTTATAATCAAAACCTTTGGTGTAAATAATACATATCACATTTAGAGTCCGAGGAGGTGGCATTCATATTTTCAGGTTCTTCAGCAATATTCTTGTAAGCAAGGAAAAATGCTAATTATCTCTAAATAAAAATTGTGTATATACTGAACATAATATTAAGTATATTATACAACTCATGGAAGATACTATACACATTACACATACAATAATTGTAATCTCTGCGAACATACCATTAATACAATATTTTGTAGTTGGTACCTATATAACCTATGTCCTATAGGCTATAGTTATATTTACATCGTATATATTATACAGTATTTTAAGACTGTTTTTGAGTTAGGTACACCATACAAAATAAAATCAATTTTGTCAAACACTGGTTTTGCTTAAAAATTCTCTTTTTTCTTCGATTTTATTTTTCTATCGACGCTTTTGGAAGCGATTCACTTTCCTACCTGAAAAGATGCTGAAGTAGAAAATCGAAAACATTTTACTGTCCCAAAGGGTGATGATCGACAGAAAAAAAACACACATCATTATAAAATCAGTACATTTATCACTCTGCTGAAAATCTAAAATGTATTACCACATAAACATAGACTAGAAAAAATTTCAATATTCGAATAAAGGTATCAAACATATTATTATGGCGTGTTAAGAGTTATTACAAGGCCAAATACGTATCCGCGTGTTACTTAAGTCTACCGTTGAGGTTTTCTGAATTTGTAACCTTTTTGGCAATGTCTCAATACATTTGCTTCGTTCTTCCTGATAATTTAAAACGTTCTCCCTCTTATAATATGTTTTATACCAACGGCGTAGAATCCAACACGCGATTCTATTCTCATTGCCTATATAGTCAATACATGCTTGAGACTGTAGTAGGTATATATTTTGTACCTATATATGCTTTTTATTTCAGATCCTAAGCTATCATTATTATTAGCTACATGTATTCGATTGACACAAAAATAAATAGAGAATTACAAAAATTATTAATTTCAGAATAACTGAATATTAATTCCTACAGTTTAACTTGATGAAATATAAAACATATTATTGTGTCGATCGTTTGATCGTTTCCAATTAAATTTGTAATGAATGTAATATAATTATATTCATGATACGGTCCACCGATAACAATAAAACCATTCGCCTGAGACTTCATTAATGTCCGTTTAAATATTTTACCGAGCAAAGGAATAATCTGAGATGCCGCTTCTAGATTTAAATTTACAAAATGTAATACACGTACGCGTAATCGTCGGAGATGAAGACGTAATTTATAATACATTATGTAGGTATTTTGATTGATGAACAAAATGATTGAATTGTATATTTAATAGATAGGGAAAACATTAATTCCGATTGACCTAAATACTCCATGGTTATAGAAACAATACAATCGTGTCCTTTTAGATCGGAGATATTGTTACCTGACAATAAATAGTAAAAGTAAGAAGTTTCCATACTTTTATCGATTTTAAAAACATTGAAGTTATTTATTCGTATGTGCCTATTGTATTGCATCATACCGATGCAAGGCCTTATTGGCCAAGTGCTGTTTTTTAATCGTTTATAATTATTTGTATTTGTTTTGTTCTCCTAGTCAATTACATACCAGAAATGAATAACGGACATCAGTGTTGTGGATATATGTCATCGCAGAGTAGCAGCAGTGGTGGAAGCGCCGGATGTAGCTCCGTGTGTGGTACCGAGTATTCTGTACCTAGAAAAGTATGTGCCTCCATGACTGATAAAATTAACAAAATGTAAGTATACATAAACGTTTAAATCATTTAAATTGATACATACAAATATACCTAATGTAGTACCTACGGATATATATTTTATAAGTATCTAGATACTACAGAACATAAATATCCTTTTTGTTTACATACATATACAATTCATGCAGTAAATCCAGGGTTGTTATGTTATAAACCAGCGTTTCTCAACCTAGATGGAGGGTCGCAAATTCCTAGATGAGGAGTAGCATCGATTTGAAATAATTAAACACATTAAATACCCACTCGAAATGTTCTCGTATACTAGTTATTTGTTTCGTTAATGGTTAATAATATGATCTAATATATTTTGTAACTGGTTAAACAGATAAAATCTTAAATTAGATTTTATTATAAGGGGGGGAGTGACTGACTTAATTTTTTTAACTATTATTTGGTGGTCGCGATATTAAAAAGGTTGAGAAACGCTGTAAACACCACTTATTTTAAACATATATAATATTCCAAACATTTATTTTAATTGTTTAAGACTAATAAAGTTGATGTTACTTTTTTTGGTTCTCTGATTGTAATTGTAAAAAATGAGATAAGCAATTTTTTTTTTAATTAAATTTTAAACTATTGGTGAAATAAATACCAAAAAACCAAAAATAAAGTAAATAATTATTTAATATAAAAAAAATTAAATATAATAAATTAATATTAATTATATGTAATTAGTTTTTTAATGTTACATTGTTTAAACTATTATAACACTGTTTAAAATTCAAACAAGGTTTTTTCTTCTCGTGGTGATTATTTATTACAATATATCACATTATGTATCAGGATTATGAAAAAATTATACATATTATAATAAATAATAATCAAAAACATACATACCTACCTAAAATATAACAAATTGTTGGTAACTACAATGTTCACATAAAACTAGATACTTAATCGCAAGGCCGTAACTGAAAACAAATTTCGGGGGTCCAACTTTTTTTAATAACTTAATTCTTAAAACAATGTTATAGTCAATGAACTAAAATCACTATTAAAATGTATCTACTTTTAAAAATGTCAAGGGGTGGTCTGAACCCCTGGACCCCCCTCACAGTTTTGGCCTTACTTAATCGTACCAATCAATTATTTCAATAACTCTGAATATTAAACACTCCTGATTTAAACAGACATCCATTTTGAACAAATAATTATTATAAATTAATATATTATCAAATTTCAGTCAATCAGAACCATGTGCGCCAAACAGACCACCGAAACCAGTACACCTGAAGCCAGAAACGAGTACGCCAGTGAAAAAGGCTCCGATGCCTCTACCTCAGCAAGACGCGATGTGTGTGTGCCGGTGCACTACATCGGACAAACCTAGACAATCCTACCTCAATAACTACGACACTCCTAAGATTATGTGTACAAATACAAAAGTACGTTATCGATAAAATATAATAAGCATTATAAAATGTATTTTAAATGTTTTTTTTAAGTTATTCTATAAACTATAACTTAGTCGAACAAGATATTTGAAAATAAAACTTCTTAAATGGTAAAAAAAATGTTTATCATTCATTTTTGTTTGTGTCAAACGAAACATAACAATCTATTTGTACTAGTTTTGTATTGTTGACTATTGTCGAGTTTTAATCGGGATGCCTTTATTTTTACAGCAGAATAAACCGTACTCGTCCGTACAAGATGAATACTACGACACGCCGCGGAACATCAAGTCCTCGTTGGAAGTCAACCCCTACGGCAATTACGATACGCCTCCGTCGCCCGTGGCTGTTCATAAAAAATCCAAGTAATTTATATTAATTTTGCATACACATATACATCGCCGTTTTGATTTTAATATGAAATTTCAATATGTAAATATACGTCTTACAGGGGTTGTTCAAAGTATATAATATAATATTACCTATATCTAATGCTATAATAAACCGATATTTACGAGTTATAGATTTCGATAATAAATAACTAAAAAATATGCTGTTATTGCTACGGGTAATCGCCGTGAGTTATAAACAACTCTCGAGATAACAGTCTATATATACCATACCCTCGAGCGCCAAATCGTCCGCATCGTCGGCAATTTGAATAATATTTCGCCGTTTTGCCATTTTTATAGTGCCAGTGCGCAGAAACCAACAGACAGCCCACAATGTACCGGAGTGTGCCCTTGCCAGAGAGCCATGAACTGTTGGTCTCACAATAACTGGATGACGATGCCACCGCGCTGCAGACGAAGTAATCTTCAAACCGACAATCAGATATCAAATTTTACCGTAAGTCGAAGTGTTGTGTTATAAATTTCATCATTATTTTAATAGTTTCCAAGAGCTATACCTTTTTTGACTATTTGTGCGAGGTGCACACACATTTTCTATTACGAAAACGTCAATCCCGTGTTTTATATGAAATATATAAATTTAATAAACATCCACAGTCTTAAGAGATAGATAATACGATAGGATCTGAAATCGTGTCGTTTAAAAAAACAACGACAATTTAACGTATCCGATTTATATTTATATAGGTACCTACCAAATAAATTAAACAAAACTACAGCCCGTTTAGTAAAACCTATACACTACAACACAAAGCCACCAAATTCAAACACGTCACGCCGAAGTGTACACAAATCGATACACTGGTGTTTAGATGTTTACTTTTGAATTACGGCGGTAGTAGATTTTACTTTTTTTAGTAAACAATAAATTAAGATCGTATACCTTTATTTACAATCATCCTGAAAAATAGAAATTCCACCGACTAACATATTTGGCACTACGCATTAATTGATTTTATTGTTTGTAATCATTAGAAAAACATTTCGCTGACTACTGAAAGTAAACATAACCAAATTACCAATATATTACAGCAACTGCATAAATAATAATTAACTACGTAGGTACTACACTACTACGTACTGCTACTTAAAAAAAATGTACGTAACGTTTAATTTATACAATTAGAATAAATTATTTATAAGTATGAACAAAAGACTACAAAAGTAAACATAAAAAAACAAAGTAATTGATATGTACAAAACAGACTAAATCAATAGAAACGTAAAACTACAACACTCAGTTTGTTTGAACTTTAAAAAAAATGCAATTTAAGCTATATATTATTACGGGTAACATTTAAATTTTAAAATAATAAAGAATAAACTTGTAGCCTGTAGCTATGAGAAATCATTTTAAGCTTAAGACGTTCAATTTCTTTGCGGTTTTTTTTTTTTAGCTTATTTTATTTAATTTGTATAACTTTTATACAAATAAAACTATAGTATCAAAACTAAACGATAGACCCTTTAATCAGTGTAATTACCAATTACGTTTAAAGGTATATCATATGACGATAATATAAGACCAAATCCGTGTTTGCGCCTTTAAAGCCAATTTATCTATTTAATTTAATAATAAAACAATTTTAGCTCTAAAGTAACTTTAAGAAATTTTTGTTAAAAAACTCTCTGCTATTCATCTAAGAGATATTTTTAAATCTATGCTTCACATATTACATAGTATAGTTTACACAACAATGAAAACTTTCCTCGTATACCCATAAAAAATTATAAAATAATAATATAAAATATTATTAATTTGTTTAACCTATATCCTCCACAAGGAATACGATAACATTTTCTTCTAGTTTTAGAATTTTAGATAATCCAACCCTCTTGGACGTTACTCTGACAAGAAATATTATATTATTTTTATTATTACTATTATAGCTATAAAGTATCTATATTCTATGTACCTATATAGTTAATTTATCATCATATTTTATTATATCGAATTATGTTTTCGTCGACTTAAACAGTGATGCGATTTTTGCAGAACAATTGCCAACACAACGGAGCAATCTACGCGACCGTGGACGTTTCGAAGAAAAAGAAGCACGCGGAACCACTGCCACCCCCGTCGTCAAGCAACTACATGAACTTGGAACCAGCCGGCGGTGATGGTGGTGGTAAACAGCAGCAGCAGCCGACGGCGGCTCGAAACGGCCGGAAACCGACGGAAAACTACATGAACTTGGAGTTTAGCGAATCGCTGTGCTACTACGAGAACGCGAAAAACGTGTTGACCAAGGCTGGTCTGTCGAACGCCTGCGACAAGTGCGGTCATCAGAAGCGTTGTACCGGCGGCGGCGGCGGCCCCGACGAAAAGGGTGACTACATGACCATGGAACCGGTGAACGGTCGGATGGTGGAAACGAAGCGAAATCAGTTCCCCGGTTACCTGCCCATGTGTCCGACGGCGGCGGGCAACAATAACAACAGCAGCGGCAACAACAACGTCAACAACAACAACAACAACAACAGTAGCTGCGGCGGCGGCAATAACAAGCAACAGGACATGTTGAAGAACATAATGAACAGAGGTCTAGCCGAAAAGTCGGCCAGCATACCCAGCCTGAACGAGTACAAGTCGACGGCAGCGGCGGCGGCGAACGGCAATGACTGGAAAAACGTTGGCGGGGCGGCGGCGGACGATCCTCACCGAAGGCGGTCCAGTTCGGCGGACTCGTCGAGGTGCGACGACGACGGGCTGGCGTTGGGCGTCGGCGCCGACCGGTCGAGCCGGGGCGCCGGTTGTTCGGATCACACTTCGTCGGCCGAGAGCATGACCAGCCAGATCGCCAAACGCCCAGCGGACGCCATTTCGGCGGGCGCCACGTCCACCGCATCGACCGTGTCTGACGGTAGCGTGGCCGCGGACGACCAACAGACCGCGCTGGTGCACATCCGGCGGTCGTCGAGCGTACCGTGCAAGAACAACCGCGACTCGTCCAGCTCCAACGATTCGGGCGTGTCCACCGGTTCGCTGCGTTACCGGGGCGCCGATTTTGCCGAGTTCGAGTTGCCGCTGACCACGGCCATGTCGACGATGCGGCACAGGCGCACCGTGGCCGCGGCCGCAGCCAGCACCGGTTCCGCGGCCGGTTCCATCGACTGCGGCGGCCGCGTGACCGTGACCGGTTGCGTGCACGGTTCGTTGCCCAGGCGGTCCAAGTCCACCGACCGGCTTAAGGAGCTCAGTTTCAGGTTCCAAAAGTTCGCGGGTACCATGAAATCGTCGTCAGCCGGTGCCGAAGTGCCCGTGTGCTTGAAAAAAGATAAAGGTCAGTTGTTGTTGTTGTTGTTGTTGTGTCCATTTTATATAATACGGAATTTTCATCGTAATCCTTTTTTAAGATTTTACTTTTTTTAATCACAAAATGACGTATTTCTTATTCCAAAGTATATTTTTTTGAGAACTTGAAAATGTTGGTCCACTACTCGCACTCATCTAAAATGCAAATACGTCTTATAAGTTATAACTAATTAACTAATCGAATATTGATGTATATACCTAGTATAATGAAATACTCCGAATAATTTTCTGCTTCGGAATAAGCATTAAAAATTTACGATGTCATCAAAAGAAGAAGAAAAGTTAGACATTATTTCCATCAAAAATAATTTTTAAAAACGTTTATATTTCATTTCATTTTTTTTTTTTTTTGAATGAGTTCTTCGAATTATTATGAATCGCCCGGTAAACTATCCCAGAATTTTCACTTTTTCAGAAATAACTTAATTTCCGCAAAATTGGATTATATTATACATTAATGTTGGCAACGGAAGTAGAGTTTTATCGGTTTTGCAAACTAGTTAATACAAAAACGGTTTTTACGTTTGGGTGAAACACCTAATTAAATAACAAACAATACAAATAAACAGTTTAAGGTACGTAATTGTTACACCATGAAAAAAACAATAGAACTCTACAATTTTTACATGTGGCTCGATTTCAACACCATGTGAAATAAAAACTTTTGCTTCAATGTGGAAAAAGTACATTTTGATGTAAAAATATTTGGAAAAAGTGTATTTTGTATTATTTATTTAAAAGTTAACATTAAATAGCGTTGGAATATAGAAATAGTGCCTTTCGTGTTATTTGAAAATTGTTCGTTTTGACACATTTCGTTTTGAAAGAAAATAAATAGTGTGTTTTCAACAACTTGCATTAACATAAGATAAATGAGATAGTAAGTTTTGCATTTTCACCACTTTCGATTAAATAACTATACTCTGTCCAGCGAGAGAACGAGCCCCGTCTGCGCATGCAGACTGACGACCTAGGCCCTATTTCCCCCTCTCTTCCGACAGATAACGCGCGGGCATGCGCGAAAACGGACGAAATATGGTCGGCCCGGGGCGCGTTCTCTCGCTGGACAGAGTATAGGTGAACCAATGTGTATAAATTATATCGTGTGTATTTCGCGGTATATATAATATATATATTATATTATAATTTAAAGATAACAAAATATAAGAACGAATTGTTTGAGTAGTAAATTTAATTAGAAATCAAAACCGCAAAAAGATAATATATTTTAAAACGAAAGATATTTCGTTATGTATTAAATCGCTTATTAAATTGAATTCAAACGATAGACGTGTGGCAACCACGATTATAAAGAAATTAGAAATATAGGAATATAAAGTTCTTTATGACCGTGGTGACAATAATTCATTTCATCCTTTTCTTCGTCCCGGCATCAGTACCACTATTGGACTATTGGGTCCTTTTTATCGATACCAATCTCATAAGTATGATATATTTTTTAATACCTACGATTATAAATTATAAATACCACGCGGCGTTATGGATAGGCTATTTAGCTACAGGACTCCCGACGAGTCCATATTCCGGTATCTCAGAAATTCTTTAATTCATCTTAGTACACAATACGATCGACCGTATTATATTATAATATTATTTTGTCTCTGCGAATCGACTGAATGCAATTCTGGGCTACGGTTTTCATGTAGGTACCCGCTAGATCGAACTCACACAATACGCGTATATTGTTATAATAATATTATCGGTAAACTTTGAAATAACTGAGACTAGAAAAAAAATGCACAGCACTCGAAATCGCTTGAACAGTGATTTTAGTTGTCGTTTTGAATTTGTACCTAATTATTCTATTGAAATGGCCATATTCTTCTTTAGGATCGAAACCTAACAGTATCCTAAATAGGTATAGTTATTATACTTATTAGGCGGGCGGAAGTACAATAACTAAGAAGTAGAAAGTACCCGTACACTCTCAGAGAGAGCAAGATAGTGAACTCTATTTTTTATTACTCCACCTTAGACAATTTTTTACTAAATCCAACCAATCAGGGCAATGTCTAATATAATAACAGTCATCATCGGTTGCAGGGTTTAACGTGCACGCGGAAGGAAACTCGGGCGTGCCGTTTTTGGACTCGCAGAGCACAAGCAGCTACACGTCGGACATGAGCGACTACATCGAGACGCTGTCGTTGTCCTCGCACAGTTCGTCGGACACCACCAACAACGAAAACCAGAGGTAGGTGTCACTGCCCCCGATATTTTGACTCCGATTTTCGAGACTCTCAACTCTGTGGTCTGGTACAATATTATCATTATACGAGTATACGACTAGAGGTCGGACCTAAATAGGATTTTACAAAATATTTGTTAAGAGTCAATATATGCGAGTGAATGATAGTAAGACCTCTTTACGATTCATATTGAATATTTACATTGAATCGAAGAGTAGTAAAAATGTTTGATACATAAAAAATGAGTATTTTTAGAGAAAAAAATAATATTTCGTTCATTGAGGAGTATTTTTGAATATTATAATGCATTTTTTTCGTACGCATCAAAATATCAAATACAGGATAATGGATAACATATATATTTGGACCAGCGTATGTTTTTACGCCCTTTTATAAGCACGTTACAACAATAATACTCATTTGTATTCGATATAAGTACTTTGTAGTTTAGCTTTAAATAAGTTTATAGTGTACTGTAGGTACATCCTATTTTGAGTACTGGCAATCAACACAGAAGCCCCTGGTTGTCATAATAATATTGCCATATAGAGATTGATATTATAAGATATTTTAAAAACATATATGCACCAGGTTTCAAAGAAAAAAAAACGAATTTCCAGGAGAATTATTATAATTGGAAAAATTAATTTCAATGGGTGCTGATAGTGCTCGGAGACTCCCGAAGCGTGTTTACTTAATATTACTTTGTATATTATTATGTAGAATTTTGTTAAATACCTATGTTATAAAAATTAATAAACAATTTTTTTTTTCATTAAAAACATTTAAATGAAATTAAATCATACTATAATAATTAATGCTACAATAGGTTAGGTTACTGGGTTACGTTTTGTAGTGAAATTAAATAGTAGGCACCTAGGTACTTACAAGCATAGTCACTAGTCACTGATTTGGCCACTACTCATGTGGCCGAATTCTGTTACAATATATAATTAATACATTTTCCGGTGCACCTATGTACACCGTAGCTATGAGTGTATATTTAAAAAGAATAGATTGCCCATTTTGTGCCACATAAAAACATCATACAACTGAGTTTTTAAGAGAATATTATACCGACCTCTAATTGTTATTATGTCCATATGCCAGTCAATTATTGTTGTAATAATAATGATTAAGCAAGATATATTATGATTTATTGGTGCAGGTGCGGTAGACCAGCCAAAACTACATTGAAACCGCGGTCTGGCAAGGAATACCATCAGATTGGATTTTTTCTAGACGGCGACCTGAAGGTGAATAATATTATTATACACTTACAATATTACATAACTAAATAAAGTATTAAACTATTAACTAATCTTACTAATCAAATTTTGTAACATTCAGGTCAAATCCGAAATACCTCCAGTTCCTGAAAAGACAGAAACCCCTTCTACCAGATATGCCACAGCCCAAGAGAGCAACGTTGTTTGATGAACCTAGATGTTATGCATCTAAGAAAGATGTTAAACGATTATTTTTCCGTAGCCAATACAATTATTCGACTATCATCATAGAAAAAGCAAAGATGGAAAAACAATGATTGAATTAAACTGTACATTATTAAAATTTACTGAAAATAACATATCACAACATGTATAAAATAACTACTGTAATAATATACTTAAATAATAATAATGTAATTTTAAAGTGTTGAATTTAAGACTGCCAACTTAAATAAATGTACTATACATACAAAAAACTTAATATTTATGTATTCATACATTTATGAAATGAAATATTATATATTTATTACAATAACGGTTTAGTTTACTAAGAACTAGTCATCTATAGTCAATTTAAATTTTGTAGTGGAATATTTTCCTTAGTATATACTGTATTATGTATAAATATGTAACTAATAATAATAAAAAAACATTTTATCATACTTTTTATTCTTAAATTATTTACAATATAAGTATAAGTACGTTTGAAAATTTTGTACAATTTTTTTTAAATCAAATAATCATACAAAAAGAAAAAAATTGTCAATACATTTTTTTACAAATCATAATAAACTTATAGATAACTTTATTTAAATTTGTGCGTGTAATATTTATCAACAATTAACTTCATAAAAAAAAATCTTGGATCCACCAAACTACCATTAAAGTAATCAATAAATACATATATAAATGATACGTATGATTTTATATATACATATAATATATGGATTTTATATGTATTTTTTTAGTCTTTTAATAGTGTTAAGAACACATTCTTTTATCACATAAATAAATAGTATAATTAAAACTAGAGGTAAATATTAAAAAGTGATTTTACTTGGATACATTATATTAAATTTAACATTATTATCGTTTTTAATTATTATTGTTAATATTATTTATATTTTACTAAATATTTTTCCTTATTGTTGAGGGTTTTGAGACAATGCTTTTAGCTTTTCAATTTTCCATTTTTGAATTTTTTCTTTCAGATCAGTTGCTGTAAATAAAAATAATAATTATGTAAAATTGATTTTTAAAGCACTAAAACATTATATAGACAGACTTAAAAAAACTGAAATAATCAAAATGTTTATATAATAAGACTATTTGGTAAAGTTTTTTTATTTTTTTTTTATTAGGAAAAGGAACTCAAACAACATTTTGCATTTTCTGAGGAGAGTTAGAATAGTCAAATATTAAGTAATACTTCCATGTTTATCTCCATCTTACAAATGTATAACAGCAAATGTGTTTAGCAGAACCAATTTTTAGTTGTTGGCTTTGATATTAAAGAAAGTGACCTTTTAGTGAACTTTAAGTTATTATCTGTTTGAAAGCATCAGTTTTCATGATATATAAATTGTTAAGCATATTATGAGCATTTTTAAATTGTAATTTTTACCTTTATAGCCTGATTAAAAGTTTTTTAATTCTGATGTCATGTCTTTTTAAAGTTTATATTTATTCATTAATTCTGCTAGAACCATGACACTAGTTATAATAATACCGTATTATGCATTTCCAATTAATTTTAAAGTACCTTTATTGTACTAAAGCCAACTTAATTATTGCTGAAAGTGAATAGTTGAATACCTAAATTTAAATTAAGTTGGCGCAGAGCCTACTAAAAGTGAATTATCCATTAAATTATAATAAACTATTAAAAACATTATTAATCTATGATTCTATACCAACACAATATAAAGACAACATTTAATTTTTTTTTTCGATGAACTCAAATTTATTTACTTACAAGTATAGTACATATAATATCTTGTACATATTATAGTGTAGCAGATTCACTACAGAAAGTACAAAGGGCCAGGTAATGAAAATAATGTCACAATAAATTATGAAATGTATTAAGACTAACTAGATTGATAAAATAAAAAAATAATTGGAGAAAATATATTTATTTACAACTTTTTTTTGTCTACTCAAATCAAAATGCTGAATAAGTATATGGTAATCTAATACAGTGGAATCCGCTTATTGTGGGCACCGGTTAATATGGGCATCCGCTTATTGTGGGCAAACAGGTCTGGTCCCAATACAAATGTATATAAACAATGTTAAATCTAACCGCGTAATTATGGACACTCAATTCGGTTTATGTGGGCAATTTTATTTTATCATAGCGTTAGAATATACACGATTTAAAAACAAATGAAAAACATTAATGAAAAATTTTGCGTTCCGAAATCAACGGTGGCGAAACTGCTCAAAGAAGAAAGGTTATCAATTATCATTGACAATAAGTAGCGGTGTTCACGTGTCTCGGCCAATGTTAAAATGTAAAGCCGAAGAATTATCCCGGAAAATTGGTAACAATCAGTTTATATTGCTACTGATGGTTGGTTAAGCAGGTGGAAGGATAGATATGAGATAAAATTCAAACGTGATGTGCATGATGTATATAGTAATTATTTCACTTTATTTCAATTATATGATAATAAAAATAAAAACTTTTTTGTATTACTAAAGAACACTTAGAACTTTTTTTTTTTTTAAACTAACTTCGGTTTTTATGGGCAACCGCTTAATGTGGGCAAACAGAGCTGGTCCCAACGTGCCCACATTAAGCGGAATCCACTGTATCTATAATAGGAAGTATTTTAACAAGAGTGATAGACGGCAGTCTGAGTGCACAGAGACAAAATACATATTTCTTATATCACAAGCGGAAAACAAAATCTTTAATGTCAACCAAACTAATATATATCTTCTGTGTAACTATGTCACTGTGACCAACATAACAAATCCTTTTTATGTGTGACTAGGTTAAAGATATCTAATGATATAATAAAATACAGTCGAAATTGACATCAACTGCATTATTCAAATTATTATTAACTACATTATAATTATTGTACATATCAATTAAAAACATTATACAAGATCCCGAAAAACAAAAAGATTTATATTTATATTATGCCATGATAGTCATTAAATCAGTTATGTTGATAAAGCGTAATCGCTAAAACCATATACATTAACATTAAAAATAGTAGGAAAATATTCAGGGATGGCATATTTTGGTCATGTTACCAGTGATGATGTTGTTATAATCTATTCCTACAGTATGATGAATGATGATGAATAATTGTATATGACTTTTGTTTTAAAAATTAAGTTACAATGGAAAAGCTGGTTATTAACAGTAGAAATAATTCAATAACATTACCAGGAGTTAAATCATCTTCACTTAATGGTTGTCGGTTAAATGGATCTGTTTGTGAATTTAATAAATGGCGTATTATTACTGGTCGATCCATGACTTTTCCACTACTTGGTAATGTTACAGGATCATCCATCAAAGTATCCATCAATGGATCTAAAATGTAAGCATACTTATGAGTACTTTAAAACTTGACAAAATACTATTTATAAAACCTCTAAATTCATCAGGAGCATCATTGAAATCAACTTCTTTTTTAATATTCTGAATAGATACTTCATTTGCCTTGATAGCCAAACTTTGAAATTGCATCGCTTCTATTTTTGATGAATTTAAAACTCTCAACATTCGGTTTGCTGCATCTTCAAATAATTCTATTCTAAACGATCGCTACATTTTTATAAAGAAACATTAGTAAAGTACTTAAAAATTAAAATTAAAAATGTTTAGTTGATTAGAAAATTACTTCATCAGCTGCAATAGCTGCAGCAAACTCTTCACAATCCAAATGTAAGTAAATGTCAATTAATTGCTTAAGCAACCGCCTAGGCTCCCAGCCATAGTTTTCTGGTGTTTTGACTTTTAAATTTTTACATTTAGGACCACACAGTTGCTGTAAATTGAAATTCAACATTGCTGTAAGCCGATTAACTAATTCAGGTCGCATAAATGGTTCTTTGATATCCTTGGTAAGATAATGGAACATATCTACAGTCTCTTGCGCCAAAGTTAAATAGGAACTAAAAAATCATAATAATTAAGTTAGTGGAATTTTAAAGTTGAAACAATTTTTACAAACCGGCACTGTCGTTCATCAGCAGAAAGTTGTCTATTTCGAGATAGTTGAACATCTTCAGGCAGTTTATTCCAAGAAGCTGTATCTGCCATTTGTTCTTGTACTTCATGAATACGCTTCAATGACTCCAAACTCTCATCCAACAAGAATGTTGTGTCATTTATCAACATATTCACAAATTTCACGAATTGTATCCCAGTTCTATCATGAAAAATTTAAAGAGAAAAAAATTAATAATAAGCACTAACTTAAAAGTTTTATTTTTATAATTGTATACTTGGATTCTGCAATAACTGAACTTCTGTGCATAGGGCTTTCCCACATACTTTTGAGGATTAAACTAATATGGTAGCGAATAGTGAACTTATCATAAAATTCGGAACTGGCTCCAGTAGATTCAATTACTATAATAAATAAAAATGAACAGCTTAAAAATATTTTTATATTAATATAAGCTACTAAAATACCTGTATAAAATTTCATTAAAGCAGAAGGAAGGTGAGAGATTGAAAGTGGATGGCTCATCATCATATTATTCAAAACTTCAGTCTTTGGCTGAATACTTGGATTTAATACAAATAAAACTTCAATGAGCTTTGCAATGAGATATGGATTTTTAAAAGCCGCCGGAGAACAAATACAAACAAGAATCCATGTCAATAATTTATCAAAGAACTTGAATTCAATTGCTTTGGGAGCATATCTAAAATCAAATATCAATATCATATTATCGAGCCCCATAATCACTAAATAGAATCACTTACTGCAAAATGAATAATAGGAAGTCTGCAATATCTTCAACGAACCATTCTGGAGTAGCAGCTAATATAGTTGGAACTTCAGCAGGAAACTTAATATCAGTATTTGGTACAAACTGGTAACCTTGGAGAAGAGACATCATAAACTCAGCAACCGTTGAATAAAATACAATACAACGTGTTATAAGAGATGGATCATTTAACACTATTTCTCCACATGATTTGCTTTTTAATAGTTTCTACAAAATCATTAATGTTAAATGTTACATTGATATCAAGAAAATAAAAAATAAAAATGTTATGTTACCTTTAGCTGGATTTTCCATTTCTTCATTAATTCTTTATTTCTTGTGGCTAATGTGGGATTATTCTTCCATTCAGATTCTGAATTAGCTATTTCGTCAATCTACAACATTTTAAAATACAAAGCAATAAGCTATTTAAAAACTTAAAGTAAAAAATGTTAAGTAATCGCACTTACCAATTTTTGAAGATCTCTTACAGTTCTATACCTCCTAGTATGTTTAGTGAAAGCTGGTATTAAAGCTACATGATGGCAATATAATGTTAAAAACCAACATCGAGTGGAAAACTTCACTTCTTTAAAAGGTTGTACTAAACATAGAAAATAAAATAAATTATAATAAATTCAATAATTTAGATCTGTAATTTGTGAACATACATTTTGAGATCCAATCAGCAGCTTCTTGAGATGAAAATTTCAGTCTTGTATCTGACGATAAGTCAATTAATGAATGTTTGGAATTAAACATATACATTGGATCTACTTTATCCAATTTGATCTAAACATTTTAACCTTGTATAAAAGAACTGATAGAATTTAGTAAATGTTTCATCAATTACCTTCACTGATAACTCTTGTAAAGCAGATAATAAATTCAACATGAAACCATCACCAGCAATTGTTCGCTCATCTACACGCATTTTGCAACGTTTCTCATTATACACCAACATTTTAGAAATATAATCTAATGTTATATCTCGTGAGCACGAATTTAATACTAAACTATACACAATTTTGTTCAATTCGTTCTAAAAAATAATAATTGAAAATAAATTATAAGATTCATTCAATTTTAAACATTGTTTAAAAGTTTACTTTAAAACTAAAATCATTAATTATTGTTATATGTATAAGCTCAGTGCCGGCCCTAGGGGGGGCAAGCGGTGCGACCGCACCGGGTCCCGCGCATGGCGGGCTTGTGCGGGGCCCCACAGGCCAGTAATTATAAGCCATTGGCCATATGGGGCACGCGAAATTCTGCACCGGAATAAGCTTAATATATTGAAGTATACCCAGATACATATAAATTTATATAGGATTACCTATGGATAAAGGGTTTGTAGCCACTAAATTAATAATTAGTGTAAGGATCGACTAGTAATTACTCAATAAGTTAAAAGAAGAACAAATGCCCTCGATATCTCCACGTTTTAGTACACTATTAAAATATATGAACAAGTAATTTAAAAAACAATAATGGGGTAATTTCAAACTATTTAAAAAAAAAAAAAAATTCTAATACTGTATTCTTGACAATTAGGTATTAAATAGATAAAGATTATTAGTACTATTTAGTATTTTTAGAAAACAATAAAAGTATTTCATTATTTTTTATTGAAATTAATACAAGTTGTTAAAATAAAGCTTTCATAACTAATGTTAATTTATAGTTTGAACTACAATATATTAATATTACACTGACATTGAAAAACTAGTCAGAACTCATAAGGAATGAGTATTCAACAATTGTTTCAATACATCAGGAAATTATGTAGAACAATAGTCTAGAAGGGAGAAAAAGTGGCAGAGTGGAATACGTCGTCGGTTTTTAATCACACTCTCTCTCTGAGCAGGCGACTATCTGGAGAAAGTGACCACCATTCCCCATCCGGGCATGGTAGTTACCTACGGGTGCCCACTTGAAAATTCTGCCAAAAACCACACACGTGTACCAAAAACCTACAGTTCCCTCCCCACCCTACACCCAATACCTATGTTTCCGCGGGTTAACTAATAAAAAAAAAATAGTCTAAGAGTATAATATTAGAAACAATTTTTTTTAGAACAACGCTGGTGTAACTAACCTTTTAAATAATAAATTAAATAAAAATATAACTAATGTAGTAATATATTACTAACATTTCACTTATTAATTACTTACACGAGTAGCTTGTAATTCCTGTCTAAGAGTTCCAATTAACCCAGTTTTGTCCGATAATGAAGTAAAATTTAATAATTTGTCAATTACTTTAGGATCATCTTCAGCAAATAATGAAACTGAAAAAAATGGTCCTAAATATGATGTATAAGATAGTTCACGGCCACCACTTGGAGTTACTTGTTTTGGCATAAAATGTGCCTAAAAATATTAACATATTACATTTACAATATTAACATTTTTTTTTGAAAATAGACTTATTTAGAAACTTTCAACACTTTGACTTACTAATTTAACTATTAAAGAACATATAGGTAAATTATTTTTAGATGCAAACAAATGCATAGAAGTAAGTTCATTAAGCACTTCAATGGGTTTACGATGTGTAGAGCCTACAAAACTAGCAGTTTGCATAAAACGGTGTAGATGTTGTAATATTGGAATAAAAATCTAAAAAAAAGAAATATGACTTTTTATGTAAATTAAATTAACCTAAATATTGATTACTTACTTTATCTAATAAGTCTTCATTCAATGCTGCACGATTTAATACTTCATTAATAAAATCTCTAGGCACTTTTCCCCTCATCAGAAATTCTGTAATGGGGGAATATATTGGTTGCATAGATTGAACCCATTCTCTGTCATCAAAAATCCATACTTGAGTTATCAACATTATACAATGATTCACACATTGTGAACGCAAGTTGGTTAATACTGTTGAAACTTTAGGAGTACTACTCCTCTATAAATGATAAAAGTAGTAATTAAATTAGTATAAATAATAAGTTTGAAAAAATATTTTTTACTTTAGGATATTGACGTGTTTCTTCTTCAACACGATCATAGCAATCAAACAAATATTTTAATCCTGGAGCTATAAATGAATTTTCAATATCTTCTTGTTTATCATTTGTCTGAGAAAGCTTGGTTTTTTTTAGAATTAAACTAAGAGCTTCTTGAATAGCCATGCTGATAATATTCTAAAATAAATTAATAAAAATTAAATAATACAACACAGTATAAATTAGGTACTGATCTTTAATAAATCAATCAATAACATGTTCATAGGTCAATTTGACCTATAACACTTAGTTCTAAATTCAAAATTGACTGATTGACGGTCATCAGTCAACTTAAAAAAAAAGTTTTTTCAAACTGTTAACCTTAACATTTAATTTTTAAATTTTAAGAAATTTCATTGTTTCTCATTAAATTTTAAAACATTTTGATGCAAGACTCTTCACTTCTTTTAGCACTATTATGTTTTTAATTTTTATAATTGATTTCTGGACATTTTGGTTTTCAGTTTGGTTCAAGTTTAAATCAAACCTAGTTTAAAAAAATTAAACCGAACCAACTTAAACAAAAGTTTGAAAATTTTATGATTAATCCAAACTTTAACTTTTAACTCCAAATAAACTTGAACAAGTCGAATGTTGCAAATAAAAAATATTTCTGGTGTTTATATTTACATTTTTATTTTGTCTATTGTCTATTTCAGCGGTTCCCAAACTTTTTTTCCCACGGTGCCCTTTTAGGGGCCCCGAGTTAGCCACGGTGCCCTGCTGTAGGTTATCAATAACGAAAAAAATCTATACATTTTAAACTATTTTTTATGAACCGTAGACCGCGGTGCCCTTAGAAAGTGATCGCGGTGCCCCAGAGTTGAATGTTTATTTTAATTGCATTATTGTTATTTTTAATTTTAATATTACCAAAATAAAATTAAAATTATATTATTGTCCGACCAGTGGTTATCTCTTATGTTATTGAATTATTTATACTTTATAGACTAACTGAATCTAATATAAATATATAATTATTTTAGCTTAAGTACCTATCTATTATATTTTCCTAGCACAATATTCAATTATAAATTCTTTAATTATATGTAATATGTATACATTACAATAATGCAAATTTCCCAAAATGATGTTTTTGGACCTTTTTATTTATACATATTGTTATTATTTACTATAATTTATGGACATTTATCATAATACATACTGGTATTTCAAAAGGTTCATAATTCTGCTTTTTTTCATTTTCCATATAAGCTGCTACTTCTGGCAAAAATAACCCTTTACTTTCATCACTCCAAGATACATCCAACACTTTTAAAACTACAACAAAGGTTATATCTTCTTTGGAAATATTCTAAAAAAACAAAATTATAAAATTATATTAAGCCATAGAAACATATTTTTGTAAAACATTACCACCGGTAATTCCAATGGTCTTTTTCTTCTAATGCTTTCTTGAAAAGATTCCTTAGGTTCATCAACTTCCATATTTTCAAAGCCTGAATCCTCTTCTGGAGCAATAATTGTGGATGGTCCGGGGGTTTTAATTGGAGAAACAATATTGTTTTTAATCTCCACATCAGTACTGTTGTTTTCAATCTCCATGGGTAAATCTTTTGTTTCAGTTTTAATTGGCTGTGTAGCAAATGTAATTTTTGTGGGCACTGCAATAAGTTAATGGAAATATTATATTTTAAAATAATTTATATAGTGTTCAAATAATTTATGTTACATTGTGGAATCTGCTGTGGAATGACATCAGATACTGTTGGTGTTGGTGTAGGAACTCTTGTTGTACTTACAGCAGCTAAACGTGCTAAGCGACGTCTCCTTATCTGTAACAATATTAATATTGATCTTGAGTATGTTTACAAATTATAGCAAGAGAATTCGCTGCACTCAACCACAACTAATCAACCAATATATCAACTGTACCATAAAATGTTAAAAAAAAAATTGGATAAAACAAAAACATGTTCATAAAATTACATACCATATTGAAAAATAAATACGTAATAATATAAATCAATAATTATTAATTTTAGTTTTTTCACAACATAACTAGCCTATATTACAAATTACCAAAAGTTCAATTCACTGACAAAGTGTTATATCTAAATTGTTTTATTTTAAATTTTCATTAAAATATTTATAGAACTCAAGTCTTCTACGTTTAATTCCCTACTTTCACTTATAATCTTGAGTAATAATTAACTTGATTATTGATCAGTGCCATAAATAATGATATTTATAATACTTTCTTGGTTGTTATAGCCTACTCGATGCTCATTCACTCAGACCTAAAAATCTATTATGCACAAATAAAACCTTTTACTTAAATATGTATAATTTGTTCAATGTAATTAAAAAGTGATCACCTACTTATAATTCAATTATGACTAGACAATTTTTTTAAATTGTTTTTATACAATAATGTATATTTATTTGACAGATGTAATCTAATAAGCTATTATCACAATTTATGATTAATTTATCAAACAGTATAGGCAATTTATTATAAATGTATATTTATAGCAAATACTTCTAGAATTCTGGTTGAAAATAACAGACAATTCAATTAAATAAAATTTATAGTTAAGTACTGTTATAATGAAATAATACACTTTTAAGGTCTAAAATATTTAAACCATCTACATTACTCATTTATTAAAATATTTCTAATACATACATTAGTAACGATAAATTACATAACTTTTCATAAGTATGTTATTATATTTAAAAAAATTAATTCATGCTTGTAAGTATTAGTAATCATTAGCACTCAAAATTTCATAAATTATACTATTCATTATTGTCAATTAAATCACACAGAGGCAAAACATATCATCAGTAAGACCAGAGAGTAAATGCCTAGTGGACATACATCAAGTTTGGCTTGTATACAGTACTCAACAATTGTTTAGAGAGCTAATTGTTTTATTGTTCAAATTTGCCACTGAAAAATGTTTGATGTCCAACATGATTGAGTACACTGAACACAACACATCACTTATTGTGTATGTGCACTGTGTAGTACATGGGTACGAGATATCTATTATCGTTAGTTAAAACACAAATAATTTTAAACCATAGCAAATATTTCTTACCTCTTCGGGAGTTAAACCACTCATAATTATGTGTTTATTGACTTCCTATAGTTAAATGTTTAGTCTTAATGTCGATGATGAATAACAAAGCACCAACAATGGATAATAATGATTGGGAACAATGTGTCCACACTTCCACAGAACAATGCGACCGAGTGGCGTAGATCGATGTTTTGTGTGCAAACACTGCAAAGTTGTGAACTGGTAAAGTCGTATAAGTTTTAAAAAATAAACGAAATGGATAAAAACCTCAAAGAAAAATACTAATCATCGCGTCTCTCACTAAAACAGATGTTTTTACAAGCGCAGACCAGTGTGGCTGGGAACTTTGTGGAAGGGAGTGCAGTGAGGTCACTGACTCAATCTGCTAACAGCACCAAGTGCGAAGCCGAACACAATCATCAATAAGTAAATATAACACTGAGGCGTCTCATGGGCCGTCGCTACGTTCAGCCATGTCAGCCACTGTTATCGCCATTGAACAATATGGTTATCGGCGTTATCGTTAACAATATTCTGTTGTTTTGTGGTAACACCATAGATAATAAAGAATCTAGAATAATAGATCTTTATTATCTATGGGTAACACAGGTAATTGTTATCTCGTTTTTGTGCCGGGGGTCAATACTAAATAAGTTTTTGTAAATTTTTCTTATAAACAAATTACGAATTAAATATGTTTTTGAATATTAGCAAGTTGTCCTGCAAAATAAGACCATTGATGAATTATGTGAGTACTGCAACTACAACAAAATTGTCACGAATGTCATTCATCCCATTGTAATTTTTAATTATTGCTATTGGTCATTGTCTATTCTCAATGAAATAAAAATCACATTTTCGTGTAAACTGTTTTTTAATTTCATTATTTCACTAAAAATGATTTCAGTTTTGAATTTTAAAACCATATGGACTTACTAAAAATAAAATGTTGATTGTTTATTTCTCAACCATTTAAAATAATAATTTTCATCATATTAAAAGGTTATTAAAACAAAAACTGTTTTTGAATTATAATTATATGTTTTTGAAAAACTATGTAGACATGTAGTATTAGGTAAAAGTATAATTATTTACTTTTAAGGGTTGTATATTGTATTGTATACAACTTAAGGTACAGTTTCCATGCCACGGCCATCCGCAACATACTGCTTTGCGAAACAGTGCAGTCATCAGCCACAACGACTATAAGGCCGTTCCATAGCAGAGCCGTAATTACGACTAGTTAGTTACAGCTTGGACACCGTACCTTAAGGCACATGTCTTTCTATCTTACTCACTTTAGTCCAAGCTAGTGTTATATTATTAATTATTTCATATTTGTTATACAAATCAGCTGTATTTACAGTTAGTATTTTACTATTTAAAATTTTTTTTTTTATACTAAATCCTCTTTGTGCTTTCACCTCGATGATTGATTTATCTGTGATTAAAACTGTTTTTTTGTTCCAACAATAAAAATAATTCAATTTTATGAATATAGCAAAACATTATGCTAATAATTTCCAAACAAATTATACCTTAATTAACCATTTTGCCATTTTGGTCATTACCCATTACAAGTATTTACAAACATTATATTTTGTTGCTTTTTTAAGTTTTTAAAACTATTGTACATTCATACAAATTAAAGTGCCATCTTTGTAATATAAACCAATGTATTGTGACTACATAAAATGTTTAAATCGAGTACTTATGCAAAATAATTGTTTATATAGAAAAATATATCTATATAGTATTATCAAATCTATTTGTCTATATCAACCTTGTTCCAATCTTAATCTTTCATAAATAGAAAAAAAAACAGATATAAATCTTAATAGTTATTGATAATTTTATTTATTAGTTTATAAATATTATTCCAGAGAGTTTATTCTAAGAAAATAGATGAAATACTACCAAAAAATTTATTAGAAGACATCTATACAGCAGCACAACAAAAGCAACTGGGTGTAATTTATGATAAAAGGCCATTTAAAATTACACTAGAGAAAGACAAAAAGTATCATTGGTGTTCTTGTGGTATGAGTCGACAACAGGTATGCACAAATTTATATACAAACTTAATGCATTTTAAACTTAAATTATAATAACATACTGTAATTATTCTAATATTATTATTAACAAAAAATAATAATATTTTATTTTATTTAATTTTAGCCGTTTTGTGATGGTACTCATAAAAATCAAAAACTTCGAATAACAATGAAACCAGTTCGAGTTCAAGTAGCAGAAACCAAAGAATATTGGCTATGCAATTGTAAACAAACATCTCATCGACCATTTTGTGATGGCACACATAGACAACAACACATACAAGATGCAATTAAAAAATATTAATTACTGGTTGCTTAATATTTTTTGTATATTTTACGAGATATAGTTTCTTTTGTTTGGGCACATATTTTTAAGTGGAAAGAAATAGATTTTCAAAGAATTGTTTTAAAAAAAAAATTGTGCTATTCTAACACTATTTGTTTGTTTTTTTTTTCAATGTATTTTTATCTTAACTCTTAAGGTAACTATAAAATAATAGTGATTTAACTTTTGGCCACACAATAAGTTATAATAATATAAAAACAAAATTATAGCAATTAATTAAACTCTAAAAAAGATGTAAAAAATAAAGTACGTTCATTTAAAACCTGTAGTAATATATAGTGTTTAAAGCAAGCGTTGTCATATACAAAACTAGCTATAAATAATAATACTTAGCACACTATATATTGTTTGTTTTAAAAATGGAAGAAATTTTAAATTATAATTTATTCAATGGCTTTTGATAAAAACTCAATAAAACGTTTGCCATATTGTTCTGGATCGCATGTTGATATGCCATCCACATTTGATCCATGCTTCAATGTCTTAGCTGCTTTAGCTGCCTGCTTTTTTACGCCATAATGTGTAAGTACATCAATCAATGCAATGAAATAAATTTCTCGTACTGGTGCACCTATTTTATTAAACAAATGAAGGAATGATTATATTAACAGTCACAATAACAAAACAAATTATCACTTATAAAATTACCTTCACTACTAGGTATGGCATATATATCGAGATCAGGTATTATAGCTGCTGCATCATACTGGCAAAGGCTTGTATCTCGAGCTAATAAGCTATGAGGTGAATCTGGAGGTGTATTTGCCCAAGTCACTGTATTCCCAGCACCCTCACTGTCTTCAGCGTCTTCATCTTCTTCTTCTGCATTAACATCTCCAGTCCCACTAGCAATGGCCTCTTCCCTTTCACGTTCTGCACGAGTACAATCATGTATGCCTAATAACAGGCTATAGTCCATCAAATGTAAACCCGTCAAAAACTAGAATACAAAATTCATATGTGTTAAAACAGTGTAAATTTAAAAAATTCATATCATACTCACATCAACATCTGCTCCTAACGTTTCTAATAACTTATCTTTTGCTTCATCTCCGATATATATTTTTGTACGTTCTTTGAC